>KK120851.1:119757-183839 GCA_000611955.2 Stegodyphus mimosarum
ATGACCTGAGTACTGTGTCAAGATGTAGTTGGATACTGTGCGTGTGTCATCTATCTTCGGTATTAAGCTGTAGGTTCGTCGTCCTGTTGTACCATATTCCCAGTCTTGCTGCCATGTCTCAGTTGCAAGTTTTTTGAGTTTTGATTTTAATGCCAATTGCGGCCAGGGGATGTCTATAATGTCGCCGAGTTGATCGAGTGCTGCCTGTTTCGCAAGCAAGTCCGCCCTCTCATTACCTTTGCAGCTGTTATGGCCTCTGGTCCATGAGAGAACGAACTGCCTATTACTTGTTCTTATGCTCTTCTGGATGTTCTGTGCTATTAGTGAGTTGGTGTAGAAGCTTTGAATAGCTTGTATAGATGACTGACTGTCTCTCACGATATGAATGGTGTCTGTTGGATCTCGTAACAGGTGGTTGATGGTGAGACGAATAGAGGTTAATTCGGCCTGGTAGACACTGTTACTTGATATCAGGTGTCCCTGCCATTCCTAGTGAACTTGTGCTTGTGCTGATTGAGCTGTGCTGGTGCTGGCGCTGAGACTGGTACTGATGCGAATTGTTGCTGCGCAACCTACTTTATTATCAATTCTGGATCCATCTGTGAAAACTGTTACGTTGGTGTTAGGAGGAGGTTGGTTAAGTTGCAGTGGAGATTATGGAGTTTGAAGGCTGGATGTATCTGGTATTTTTGGGGTTTGTCTTCATATTTATAAGGGTGAAAAATGGTATCTGTGAATTTTGCTGGTCTTCTTAGCTGTAATAATATTGTCGAGATTGCTTCAACTTGAGTTTCTGTTGGCACGGGAATAACTCCGGCGAATGTCTGCAGGACATTTGTTGAGGTTGTACCGTATGCTCTTGTTATGTTGAGTAGGAATGGTCGCTCTGTCATTGGAAATGCCCCTACTGCTGCTGCGTATGTGATGGTTTTGTTGATTACTGTTTTGAGTAAATTTTTCATGATTTTGCTGTTGAGGCTCCAGGACTAACCTCTCATAGTCGTTAGGGATTGAGCAATTTGGGCGGTTTCTTCTGTTGAAGGTGTTCGATCCAGTTGAACTTATGGTCGAAAATTAAGTCAAGGTATTTAATGGACTTAACACATTTGATTTTGTTTTTGACTATTTTCAGAATTGGGTTTCTGGTGATGGAGCGTCCAAGCTTGTGAATAATCAGGGCTTGGCTTTTAAATTAACAGACTTGGAGTTTAATCCTGTGGCACAGCATGTTGAAGAGGTCTAGCGTAACGTTGCAATTTTCTTGGAGCTGGTCGCTGGTGGAACCTTTGACAATAAATCCGACGTCATCGGCAAAGTCGACGATTTTGATGTGCTCTAGCCAGTTGTCGTTAATAATGTGATTGAAGGTGATATTCCAGAGGTCTGCACTCATACATGATCCTTTTGAGCATCCTCTAGATTGATTTCTGTAGATGGTTGAGTTTCTTGCAGTGTGATGTCTAAGTCTTCCGCCAGAGATGCAAAGGGGTTGTTAGGAGGAGTTGTGTGTCTGCAGGTTTTATAGCCATGGTGGCAATGTCTCTGTGGTCTTTGATCACAAGAGGAGACCATGATTTATTAATGACAAAGATAACTGGTCTTGAGGGTTTGTCAGGTACTGGGAAGGTGTTGTTGAGCAGGAGATTGAGTTTAATTACATCTTCCTGTGTATTGCATTTAACTGCTAGCCCGTCTTGTTTTATTGCATTCGATTGGATGTTTTCTATTGGGAAATATCTCTTCGGGCATATCTTGTAATTTGGCTACGCTTCTGGCGTCCTTGGGGTATATCAGTAGAGTTGGTTCGTTCTTTTTAGGGAGTTGGGTGCTGGATGCTTACTCGTTGTTGGAGGAATTTCCGAGAGATTAGTTTGATCCATTGGGATTTCATCGTGGTGGTGTTGCGTTGGCGCATGAGTTGTTTGACAGTGTTCTGAGGAACAATTGGGTTGGGAGTTATTTTGCTAGCATTTTGGCAATTGTTGTCTCGATAGCTGGCCATACTGGTGTTTGGCTGTCATTAGTTTGGTGCAATTTCGTTGCTGTTGCTATTGTATTTCTGGTGCAGTCATTGCTTTCAGTGGCAACTTGTTGTTGCTATAGTCCTGGTACACTCGTTACTTTCAGTGGCAGTTGTTGCATCAGTGGTGTGATCTGAGGCTAGTTTGTATAGAGTGGTGAGGAGGGCACAGAGTTCTTCTCTTAAAGCAGCTGGTATGACGTACCTGGAGTTCTACCGCGCGTTGGCAATTTCAACAAAACGGGAATAAATATCAATTGCTGCGGTGGGAATTTCAGTACCGGTGCAGTCATGTTGAATCAGAGAGGAAAATCTTGGATTGCGAGGCTTTTGGCATATGGGAGGATAAAAAAAATTTTGAAATTATTCTAAATTTAGAAAAATATAACAATAATTAGTGAATATGTTTTTGGTTAAGATCCATTCAATTCCTAGAATATGCTAATTTAATTTTATGCGGTACCTAATATTTTATAGATAAAAAAATTTTAAAAGTTGTTAAACTACCCATTTCTGCTGTTGAATAGACTTAAATTTTTCTTTTTTTCGGCCAAACTAATTTTTGATTACAATACTTTTACAACTCGAAATTAAATCTAATGCAATTTAATTATGGGTTTAACAACCCTTTATAATTCACAAAATTTAAGAAAATTCTCGAAAATATTCTCTACTTGATTATAAAGAACTTTTTGTCATTTTCAGTAAGGAACAGATTTTTAATATTGAATTAAAAACGAAATTTGCTAAATATGCAATCAGCGACTTGTTTTACCTTTTAAAAATGCAGGATTATAACTATAGTAAAAATTTTGTGTTTTCAATCGAAAATATTAATAATACAACCCGAGAATTGTTTTCATTTACTTTTATATTTAAAGACTTGATACCGACAAAGCATTAGCTAGTAAATAATGCGTGATAATTATCTAGAAGGAAATATCTGGAGAGGATTCACAGTTTTCCTTTCATGAATTTTGTTCTTGACAAAAGAGAAAGTATTACGAATTAAGAAAAACATATGTTAGAAGCATTTTGAACAACAATTCAGAAAAATAAATTCATCGCTAATCCTGAATAATTGCTTATTTTCTTTATTAAATAATAGGATAAATGTCTCCGAAGCGTTAATTTACAGTTAATTGATGTCACAAAAATGTTTTTCTCAATTATTTGGCTTTGCAAATCTGAATAGCTGTTTGAATACAAATAAATAGACTGTATTGATAAAATTATATTTATTGCCTTATCATCCTGTATCAGCTGTACTGTTACGTCATGAAGGATGAATTCGAGGTACTAACCTATATATGTGGTAACAGCTGTCAGAATTTACATTTCCCAAGTAACGTGGATGATTAATATGGTGAACAAAGAAAGTGGAAAGTGGAAAGGCTGAGAAATAGGCTATTCAAATGCTGGAAATTACAAGACAACTATGATAATCTGGGGCAATATTCATAATTTGATTCTTAGAGTCATACAAATAACATATTAACAGCACAAAGAAAAAAATATCTATTACTATGCACAATTCGACTCGTAATGTTAAACAGACGCAGTTATAAAAAATTATTATAAAAGCTTGTAATTCTGCGAATCGCGTTAATCTGCGATTCATGGATTTTCGACACCAAGAGGTTTTTTTGCCTTTTTCTTTGTATTAAGAATAGATATATAATAAGGCATTCTCACTCCCAATTGTCTACTAGAACTTTTAATTCTCTCTGCATTTGTTTTCCTAGTATACGTACAAATCTAAGTAAGAAAGAGTATCTATCTATCTATCTATCTATATGTATATATATACTCTTTCCATCTTTCACTGGAGACTTCAATAAATTATTTTCCAACAAACAATAATCCACTTGTTAAGAAAACCTTAAGCTCTGAGAAATTACTAGTTTTGTAACTATATTCATTCTACTTAGCGAAAAACATGTCACTTATTTTTACTATTAAATAATGAAGAATATGTCCGTCAGCCTATACGTATGTACGTATGTGTGTATGCATGCTTACATGCATGTACGCATGTATGTATTTTTATTTCTGTTATGTTTTGTGAGATTTCAATGAAATTTTGATAACAAACTCAGCAATTTCTAGGCAATATGTTTCCACTCGGCAAGCATAATACATTTTATGTTTCAAATTTAATCACAAAATTCCATGTTTTTAAAATATGTGTTTTAGCTTGACAAAACTTATGATATTTGTGTTTTGATCCTAAACGGCAATTACATAGAATTAAAATAAATGTGTTCCGACTGTCTTAAATAAAATACATTTTTATCTTCTCTTGCTCCAGGCTGCTACCATTCGGCAAATGGTAAGATATTAAATTTTTCTTTCTAATTTCATCTCTCTCTTTTGTATTAAAACACTAAGCGGTTTAAATGTGTTCAGTTTTTTTATCTCTATTATTATTAATTATTACCTGGAGTCATTGATGTCATTATATATATATATTAATAACTATTTTCACTCTTTTAGTTGGCTGGCCGTCCAAGCAAAATTCTTCAAAAAATAAGAAGACGTTTTTACAACAAATACAGATTTCCTCGGAAGAAAGGTAACAATACTTTGGTGAGACTATAGACGATATATTCAGATAGTATATACTCTCATGAGGTTATAATTAACTGTTTCATACGCTCTTGCATTCAACATTCTGTCGCATTAATGGAGCAAAATTAGACAGGAGAGTATTCTCTAAATGATGAAGATCACGCAGTTGCAATCATTACTTCAACTTAAATAGGATATATATGGCAATAAATATTAGAGGCTCTGATGATGACAAATAACTTGAATATAAGTGTACTACTCGCTTTCTTACTTTCCATGAATTTTAAATTAAATCACAACATAATGCTTTCTTTTGCGCTGAATTTTACTTTAAATTTCGTGTCAAAATGATGGTTGAACAACAAAGAATAAATTTGCATTCCATCACGCAAAGTTATGTTTTGTTGCTCTTAATATTCAAGCATCGTTCTTACTTTCAATATTTGGCTTTCATGTGACAAATGTTTTCAGGATATATTTGCTTTACTGTAGTGAAGAAAATACATTTTTCCAAGAAAATTTTAGATCTTATAACAGCAAGTATAAGCCCATCAGAGCGCTAAGTTCTTAATTTATCTACTCAAATAGATTTGAAAAAGTTAAAAATAATATTGCATTCTTTCAAGTCCCACAAAATACTATCAAATAAACTTTGTGGAATCATTATCTAAGGAGGAAAGGTCAAAAATCAACAATGCTCTTTCCGGGATTAGATATCCAGACCACTAGATTCATAGCCGGAAGTGCTTCTAATTACATTGCGAAAATACGCGGAAAAAATGGAGAATATGCATTACATTCTCTCACACTCAAAGAGTGACTGGAGAGAGGAAGACCAAATCGCTAAACTCTGGTGGTGCCAAATTATCATCCACCTCATTTTAGTTCGGATGTTGCTGTCGAGGCTTTTAGAATTGTTCAGAGTTGAAGAACAGGAGAAAGTGAACGAAGTCCTGGCCGGGATTCGGATTCTGGATCTCTTGATCGTTAGCCTCACGTGCTTCCAATTACATCCCGAACTCACGCAGTAAGAAGAGATAAAATACTTTGCAATTTTAATAGCTATATTTTAGCAACAACATAACTAATAGTTTGGTAAGTTTGATAATAATAAATGTAGTGCCGATCATTTGGAGCCGTGATGAAATCCAGATGCCGTGACGTCATTTTCTCTACTACTACGAGCTGCGTAGGCGTCAAGCGAAAATGAGGGGAATTACCTTTTTCTTTTGGACATGATAGACGAATCGACGTGTTAGCAGAGACGCTGCTTCTGTTAAAAACTTTGACGAATCACTTTTTAATTCTCGTAAATGTTAAATATATGTAATAATCGTTTGTCTAATTAAAATGTCTTTCGTTAGCTAATTTGTTCATCGTTTTATCCCCACAAAATTTTCTCAGAAGTGGGATTTAGCACTCGAAAGAACTGTAATTATAACTGATTTCCTGAATTACTACCGGTTTTGAAGATTTACTGTTGCTGTGCTGTAATATTTTACGATGTATAATGAGCAGTGTTCCGAACAGAAACCTCGTCAAACTCATAGGAATGTATGCTGATTTACCTGAACCGAAACTGCGTAGTAGTGATTAAATAGTGTGCAGCTCTATTAAAAACTGTGGAATAATTTTTAATAATACTCGATGTCAAGTGTCAAGACTTGAATTGTGGCCAAAAATACATCGGACATAATCTGTTTGTACTCGCACCATTTGTCATCTATTGGATGGTATGGAAGCACTTTGTTTTGTCTCTGCTTCTGGAACATCGTGGATTACCATTATATGAAGTGAGTGATTTTCTCAATTTTATTAATTATGTTTCTAATTGATGTGCCGGGAATGGAAGATGTCCTGAAAAAGGAAAAAACATGTAATATAAAATTATTACACAAAATAATATTTAACGATGTAGGCGACAGAAATAATCGAAAAAGATTAAGACAATTTAGTGGTTTCTCTTTAGCAGAGAATAGTAAAGAATTTAATAAAAAACTAGAAAACGTCAAACAAGATTTTCAGGCTTATGAATTAATTTCCATTGCCAATGTTTTATGCATTGATAGCTCTGGCACACAAGATGACTTAGCAACCCGAATTGTTTCTTATCTGAATAATTTAGAATTGCTTAAAAATAACGTAATTTTAGAAGAAAGTGAAAATGAAAGTGACTTAGAGGGTGAGGACGGTGGGGATAAAAATGAAATAAATGATAATGTTCAAGATGAAACGAAACTAAGAAACAATTCTGGTGCCACAGTGAGACAACTTCCTTCCCAATGTGCTAATGATAATACTCTTAGTACAATTGAAAACAAGTCGAATGTATTTCATAATTGTAATATAAATGTTACTATTGAAGACATCAAATCTTTTGTTGCTCAATTCGATGGCCAAAGCCACGAAAATGTCAGTAGTTGGGTCGAAAGTTTTGAAGATGCAGCTTCTGTTCTTCAATTAAATGATTTGCAGAAATTGATTTTTGCTAAACGTCTGATGACAGGCAAAGCAAAATTATTTGTTCTTAGTGAACCAAAGTTGAACTCATGGCAGTTATTTAAGAATGCTATTCTTGATGAATTCAGTTCCAGCTGCAATTCGGCCGAACTGCATGAGTTATTATCAAAACAAAAAATGAAGAGCAATGAAACGTTTGATGAGTTTTTTTTAAATATGAAGAGAATTGCTAAAAATGGTCAAATTGAAGATGTTGCTTTAATACGATATGTTATAGATGGTATACCAGGCTCCGCGTTTAAAAAATCTTGCTTGTATGGGTCACAAACATTAACTGATTTTAAGAATAAATTGAAGCTTTATCAACAGATATGTGATGATGAGGAAAAGTTGCGAACGTCAAAAACAAAATTTGAAAGTAAACAAAAATATGAATCTAGAAATAAATATGACTCAAAAAATTCTGCTAACCAAACAAAGCGTAACGTAACCGATAGTCGAGGAACAATTCCTGAGATTAAACGTAATACAACCTGTTTCAACTGCGGTGAAAGCGGTCATATTTCTAAACAATGTGTTCATAAAGATAAGGGCGTCAAGTGTTTTAAATGTAAAGAATTTGGGCACCGAAGTTTCGAATGCTCAAATACGAACTCGAAACCAGAAGTAGCAAACGTGAATATTGAAGTAGTCTCGAAGTTGACTAAAGAAGTAAAAATTAATGATGTATATGTAACAGCGTTAATAGACACAGGAAGTCAAACTACTTTGTTACGTAGATCTATTTTTGATAAGCTGAATATCGAAGGGCTAGTGCCCGTAAGCTCAACGCTGAGTGGGTTCGGTAAATGTCAAGTAAAACCTCTAGGCTTCTTTAAAGGTAATATTAAAATTAATGATTTCCAGTGTACTGCAGATATTTATGTTGTAGACAACAATGTGATGACACATGAGGCCATTTTAGGCTTAAACGTAATATTGAAAGGTGAAATACTAATAAACGAAAATGGGGTTACCATAAAAAATAAGTCACAGGATGTGGAGGAAGTAAATATTGTGTCTGTTTTACCTGTTGACCTAGCCAGTAACGAAAACGAAATAAACATTGCACCTAGTGTTCCAAACTGCTTTAAAAAGACTGTTCAACAGTTAGTTTCGAACTATATGCCACGTAAGACCAAATCTACGGACATACAATTAAAAATTTGTGTTAAAAATGACGAACCAGTATCGCATCAACCGCGTAGATTACCGTTTTCGGAAAAGAAAATTGTTGAAACCCAAATATCTGAATGGCTAAAGTCAGGAATTATAGAACAAAGTTCTTCGGAATATTCCAGCCCATTGGTCATCGTTAAAAAAAAAGACGGGACACCAAGGGTTTGCGTTGATTATCGTCGTTTAAACAAAGTTGTCGTAAAGGATAGATTTCCTCTTCCCCTGATTGAGGATATCCTAGACCGCCTTCAAGAAGCACGTGTTTTCAGCACTATTGATCTCAAAAATGGCTTTTTTCACGTGGACGTCGAAAAGGAAAGTCGGAAGTACACATCATTTGTTACGCATGAAGGGCAGTACCAGTTTTTGAAAGTGCCGTTTGGACTCTGTAACTCACCAGCTGTATTCCAGAGATTCATAAATACCATTTTTCGACCGTTAGTTAACGATGGAATCGTTTTGCCGTACATGGACGATATCATCATTTTGTCCGCTTCATACGAAGAAGGAATCGAGAGGCTGAGTCAAGTTTTAAATCTAGCAAGGGAATACGGGTTGGAAATAAATTTTAAAAAATCCCAGTTCTTAAAGAAACGAATTGACTTTTTAGGCCATGTCATAGAAGAGGGTAAAATTTTCCCATCCACCTTGAAGACGCAAGCCGTTATGAATTTCCCTGAACCATCTAATTTAAAACAGATTCAGAGTTTTCTTGGATTGACAGGGTATTTCAGAAAATTTATTCCTAAGTACTCTATAATTGCCAAGCCACTTAGCGACCTGCTAAAAAAGGGTAATAAGTTCGAATTCGGTGAAGAACAAAGGATTGCATTCAATCGTTTGAAATCAGCGCTAGCTGAGAAGCCTGTACTTGCAATTTATAACCCTCATTATGAAACTGAACTACACACAGATGCCAGCATAGAAGGATACGGGGCGATTCTAATGCAGAAACCCCCAAATGACAGCAGTTTTCACCCCACTTATTTTATGAGCAGGAAAACATCTGATGCAGAGAAAAAATATTCAAGTTACGAGTTGGAGGTCCTCGCGATCGTAGAAGCACTGAAAAAGTTCCGTGTTTACCTTTTGGGAATTTCATTTAAGATAGTGACGGACTGTTCAGCATTTCAAAGGACGATGGAGAAAAGAGATTTAGCGACTCGTGTTGCTCGTTGGGCTTTGTTGTTACAGGAATTCGATTATGTTATAGAACATCGTAAAGGTGTTAGAATGCCACATGTAGATGCTCTAAGTAGAGCTCCTCTAAACGTTTTATGTGTTTCTGTTGAGAATATCCTACCTAAATTAAAACTTGCCCAAGAAAATGACACTGAAGTAAAAGCCATTAAAGAATTATTGAAAACCTCAAGTTATGAAAATTACTGTAATAGAAATGGCATACTATACAAGTTTATTGACGGCAAAGAATTAATAGTTGTACCGGAAAGTATGCAGACTGAAATTATAAAAGATGCTCACGAGAAAGGGCACACCGGTATCAAGCATACAGAGAAACACCTGAATGAATATTATTTCATTCCCAAACTTCGGCAGAAGATAGAAAACGTTATCGCCAGTTGCGTTCATTGTATCTTAATAAATCGCAAAACAGGGAAAAAAGAAGGATTTTTACATCCGCGATTCAAGGAGGACATTCCTTTGCATACCTATCACATAGATCACTTGGGTCCTCTGGAAAGTACCCATAAAAACTACAAGCACATATTAGTAGTGGTCGACGCGTTTACCAAATTTACTTGGATTTATCCAACAAAATCTACGACCTCAGCCGAGGTGATAGCGAAGTTAGAGAATCAGAAGGCCATTTTTGGAAGCCCTTGTCAGATCATTTCTGATAGAGGAACAGCTTTCACTTCCAGTGAGTTTTCTGACTACTGTGCTAAAGAAGATATTAAACATCATCTAATCACTACAGGCCTCCCGAGAGCAAATGGACAAGTCGAACGGATCAACCAAGTCATTATATCAGTCTTAGCAAAATTGTCCTTAAATAAACCAACTGAATGGTATAAACATACACATGAAGTTCAGAGAACGCTTAACTCAACATATCAAAGAAGCATTAACACCACTCCGTTCGAATTACTCTTCGGTACCAAAATGAACAGTAAGGGCACCGATCAGCTCAAAGAACTGATAGAAAGTGAGTTTCAATCTCAATTCCAGTCCCAAAGAGAAGAATTACGAAAGCAAGCCAAGAGACAAATTTTCCAAGTCCAACAGGAAAATAAAAAGACATATAATGCCAAAAGAAGACAAGCACAGCCGTACAAAGTTGGTGATTTAGTGGCAATCAAAAGGACTCAATTCGGACCACACCTGAAATTAAGAGCAAAGTATTTCGGACCTTATAAGATCACGAAAGTTAAGGGTGGCAACACCTATGACGTAATAAAGGAAGGGTGCCATGAGGGACCCATGTACACTACCACATGTGCCGAATTCCTCAAGAAATGGACAGCGCTTTAAAATTTTCGTAAACACTTATTTCTGTTATTGTATATCCTTGCTTGTTGCTTTTTTTTGTTTTGTTGTATTTTGCAGTGTCCTGGAGGGCCAGTCCACCCTAGGATGGCCGAGAATGTAGTGCCGATCATTTGGAGCCGTGATGAAATCCAGATGCTGTGACGTCATTTTCTCTACTACTACGAGCTGCGTAGGCGCCAAGCGAAAATGAGGGGAATTACCTTTTTTTTTTTGGAGGGTAGACGAATGGACGTATTAGCAGAGACGCTGCTTCTGTTTAAAACTTTGACGAATCATTTTTTAATTCTCGTAAATGTTAAATATATGTAATAATCGTTTGTCTAATTAAAATGTCTTTCGTTAGCTAATTTGTTCATCGTTTTATCCCCACATAAATAAAAGTTTTAATACTAATAATTAGTATCAGAAATTTTGATAGGGATCTTAAGCATTGTTGTGTATTAAGTAAATTGTTGTGTATTAAGTAAATTGTTGTGTATTAAGTACAGTAAATGACGTGTCGCTTGAGGAATTAAGAAACATTCTTTTGAAAATTCCTGGATGCTCAGAAGTTAGTGCTGAGGATGCAGCAGAATGAGTAGTGTGTGATTCGTCAGACGCTGGGCTTCAAATTCTAAATCATGATGAACTTATTATTGAAAGTGTGAGAGAAGAAATTGTTGAGGAAGAAGATGACCTTAATGTCGAAGTTGAAGCATACACGGGACCTTTGCCGACCTTGAAACTGCGTTGAAGGGGATGGAGCGTGAGTCCAAGTGTGACCACATGAAACTTCTCATTGTCAAGCAGAAGCGAGACTTGGTTGCCCGAAAACGGATGATGACAGTCAAACAGATCGAGATGCTCAGCAAGCAGTGACTTTATCACTTGTAAGTACTATACAGTACGCTTTATGACATGTACACAAAAGTGTTGCTTTTTCATTTTAATTAATTAAAACATCTTTAAAAATATTTTTCCCATTTTCAAATTACAGTACATAAAGTAATTAATTAAAGTGTACGTAGATCCTTCCTTCGGAAAAAAAAATCCAATTATCCGAATTTTAATTATCAGAGTGGTGTCCAGTCCCAGTTGATTCGGATAATTGGAGGACTACTGTATTTCAAAGAAGTAATTTTCTATCAACGTAAGCAAGGTTGTATAAAGCATATAACCGAACATTACGAAGATGACTATGTATCATATAATATTCAGGCTATATATCATACGCAATCCATCTTAAAACATTTATACTCTACTAATAAAAAGTATAAACTCAAAGAATTAGATTAGGATAAATTGATTTTAAAATGAATGCTTATTTTATAAATTTTTACAATAATAGCATTTGAAAAAGTATAATTAATTAAATATTTAGTTAAAATTAAATGATGTGAAATTAATTTTATAATCTACAAGACTGAGAAAAAACATGTACAGGTGAAGGTAGAGAAACTTTACTCTTATCTTCGATAAAATAAAGTAAAATATTTAAAAATAAATAATTTGTGTTTAATTCCTTTTTAACCCTGTACACAGTAAGTATAAATTTGGCTAACGAGTATGGAATTTCTTTCTTTATCATTTTTGTATTTTTATACATTTTCAGTATTTTATCCTTCAAGAAAACAAAATTCTAAATTTCTTCTGGTGTCTTAAAGTCTCTTCTAGTCATTAAAAGTCATACTTAGAACGAAAAGTTATATACTTTTTCCGTCACTTTGTTGGAATCTGACTGCCTTTAGAGTAAGTAGTTCTTTTTAAGTATTAGGCAAAATATCACGCCAAAGGCTTCTGTTCCTGCAACACGGTTTAGCCTTTAGGCAACCATATTGTTTCACATCTTGTTTCCAACTATCTTGTTCGTCTCGCTATAATATTTGTGAGGAAGACCGCGAAGAGAATATTATTCTGTACCTAAAATGCAAAGGAATGGTACACGATTTATGTGCTGGATTTGGCAAGATGAAAAAAATCTTTTTCATCAGTGTTATAATTAATTATATTGTAGAATCATTAGGTTGTTTTTCTAAGCGGTAGACTTAAAAAATGTGAAATGCTTTCCCCGGGACCTCTCGAATACGCGTCAAGTATGCTTCCAATTACACCACGAGTGCATGCGAAAAGAAGGCAGAAAATACTTTATATTATCTCCCTTTTAAAGGGCAACTGGGGATTAGGGGACCCAGTTGCGAAATCCTGATAGTGTTAAATTATCGTCTACCGGGTGTACTTTTAGTTCGGGTTTCACTTGTGGAGTCAATATTTCCTTTTTTTAAGCAGTAGACGTAACAAATGTGCAATTCGCTTGCCCGAGCTCGAGCTCTGGGCTCTAGAATTTGCATCCAGTATGCTTCTGATTACCAGTCCAGTTGTCCACGAAGGCATGCGGAAAGGAGCGAAAAATACGTTATAGTATAAATAAATTAATTGATAAAAATAAAGTTTTATTACAATTGTCCAATTTTAAACATAATTAAAATTAAGCTATAGATAGTACGGCTTATAAAACTAGGCATACTATCTGTAGCTTAATAAACTAGTCGTTTATATCATTTCAAATTAGTGTTCATAAATTTTATTAATATTATTCAAGAGAGTAAACTGTAAGGAATTACATTGTAAGAAATATCAGCACCGATAACGCAAGATATTATTAGCACACATAATTTTAAATTTTTTCATAGATCCTACGATTTATATCTATTTGTCTTAGAGCGTACGATTTACACAGCCTTACCCAGTATATAAAATAATCAACCATCTTATCATTGCTTTACAAAGTGGAGTTCAACGGCAGTTGACAGTTAACAGATGATGGCAGGCGGAGACACCATAATTATACCCAGAGGTTAGGGATATTGTCTCGTCTTCCGCCTTATCTAGCATTAGGAAATACATCACATAACATTGTATGATATTGTTGTCGTTATGGCTGTGGTCATAATTACATAGCTTACATAACTATTAAATTATTTCATATATTCAGCTGAATTTCTTTACAGCTGAACATACACTTGGAATAGTGTTCATTATAGGTACACTTTACAAAGACAAAACTTTACGGAATATACAAACGCATGTTGCAGGACATCCAAATGCAATAGGGTTAAAATTCTAAAACCAACTTAAGTTTTAAATTTTCTTTCTAGGCACTATTCCTATTAACACACACCACAATAAATGAAAAAATAAAATAAAATAAAATTAAAAATGTTGTTAAACCCTAGTTTTGCAACTTGTTGATAATCTGGGCGATACATGACATAGCGATAACTTGCAGAACACTCGTGTATTGTTAATGGAGAATTTAAGGTGGTGGTCTGTGACAAGTGGGCAGAAGGTTAAGATAATGACCTGAGGTACTAGTTTCTCCACAGACACAAGAGGTCGGTGTTGCTGACACCGTGTCTATTTAAATATTCAAGAAAGGGATCATGTCTCGTGATAAGGCTTGTTTACTGTGGCGAAATGATGCTACGTTATGTCGTCACTTGTGTATTGTAGTAGTATGTACGGCGTCCTTGTTCACATTCATTACACTCTATTTTCCATTTGATTGTGCCTTGCGCTTCAGTTGTTTCTTCAAGAGTGATGTGCCCGAAGTGCTGGTTGGGAATAATGAATACTTCCTGGTGTTGCTTCCTTCTTTAATGTGTCAGCAGTTTCGTTTCCACTCACCCCAGCATGCGCGTTCACAAGAAGAGTGTGTTGTTATGGTGTTGAAGACCTCGTAAGTCTTTCTGGATTTGCGTAACTATAGAGGGCTGTGTGGTGACATTTGAGTATGAACAAAAGTGCCGACATGCTGTCTGTGTGGATAGTGATATCCTGTATTTTTACGGAGTGATGTACTGCATACCTCTGGAAATAGCTAATGCTTTTTTCATTAAAGACGGTGTAATTATCGCTTAGTAGTTACTTCTTTATAGGTTATAAGGTTATAAGGTTCTTATAAGGCTTCTTCTGTATGCAGAAGAAGTAGTGAGCTTCCAACTTTGTCTTCCTCACATAAGGCGTACGGTATATAGTCGGAGTATTACCGCTGTATATGGTATTGATAGTACAGATGCATGTTTACATCTCGCCCTTTAAACGCTATATAGCATCGTCGGTAGCATTTCGTTATTGTTTGGATAATGACACTCATCGAAGAAGCTTATGGGACTCGAAGATAAAATACTGATTGGATAACTGCTTCTTACTCATCACGAAATATATAATGACGTGAGACCTGCCAGGGCATTTACCGAAGCACTCGTTGTTGTGCGAAATGCCCTTATGATGTTTAGCGCGAATGGGCGCTGAATGCTGAGAAGAGGTTTTACTCGCTTCCTTTACATCGGTTGGACCCAGAATGGATTAGCATACATAACCATCATCTCTTTGACAGTTGCATAGACAAAGTCCTTTGAATGTGAGAAACTAGTTAACAAAATCAAATTTCCGGTGTCTTTTAGATTGTATGTGCTACTAATCGTAATAGCACTTCGTAATATAAACAGTTTTATACGAAAATTCAATAATTCTCCTCCAATACCATAACACTAAACAGAAACATAACACACCATCTTAAAAATTACCAAATGCATTACGCATGGACGTTTTCGTGGTTTTCCCCATGTGTAACGTGTATACGAGCCAGTTTCCCTTAGAAAGTCCTCCACGAAGGCATCCCTCCCTTTAGGCAGATAGCCCTCGTGTGCTTTGCCATAATTGAATAACCTAACCTAACCAAATGCATTACGCCAAACGTATTGCAAAAAGAGAAATAAAAAATCCAGGTAAAAATTATTTGGTAATTTTGGAATTATAACCGTGAAAATACGTCTTTCTTGTGGTCTTTCCTTGAAATTTGCTGCTTCAGAGAAAACTTTTGGAAAGTGACAGAAAAGTACAAAATCTTAGAGCAACCACCCCGGGAAATTTATGTTAGTAGTATTTGTTGAAATGAAATTTGATACGAAATTTCTAGAAAAAGATACTGTGTATAATAAACCAGCTTTAAATCCTTTCATTTATTGAAATTCAACATGTGACAGACATATTGTTTATAAACGTTGTAAATTCATGTTTGCTACAGCATTAACGTTTAATTTCTGCTTCAGAATTACCCAGCATTTATGTGATTTCAATAAACAAAAAATGCCTAAATCTCGCTGCTCGGAATTGTCTTTTTCCTGCATGATAATTTTTGTGGTATCTGAATCCTCATTAATTGCATAGGACTACGAAAAATTAGGAAAAGAAGAAATATTTGAAAATTACGAATGCTTTGTGAATACGCATTTTAATAACATATTTGGAATCATGAGATTATTGCTGTTAGTTACGAATGATGGTGTTTCACATTAATGTCAAACACCATCATTGTGAACCACTATCACATTATCACCATCATTGTGAAACTCCATCACATTAATGTGAAAAACCATAATGTGAGTATACGATGCGCTGACGATGTTTCACATTAATCGATCGAAGGTGTGAAAAAATACGCATTAATAAAAGCCTGATTTACTAATGTTAGATATGTCACTAATAATAAATATAGAAATTCTCTGCATATATATCAACTAGTAGAGATTAATTGCTAAATTACAGAGAATATTCTGGATGCCCTAAAACATATTATGAACATTTATTTTACGCAAATAAAATGTTAACATCTAAAATTTTATGCACAATCCGTATCGATATTCTACTATCAGAAGGTAGAATTCAGTTCCCTTATCGAATTGCCTTAGAAGATAAATCTGACAAATAGTCATTTACCTGAACTTCATTAATGAAGGTCTGGATGTCAGAAAAGCAGCTTAGCGACCGGAAGATATGACATTCTATTAGTGCTATAACTGGCATATGCAGCGGAGAAGGCAGAAGTACCTAGTCTATATTAAACAAATACTGACGACTCATTCTAGTACGGTAGTTATAAATTATTTTTGTGTTCTACCGCTTGAGCTTCACTAGAAAACCTCCTGAGACAAAATTTCCAAAAATGATAACTCTTAGAAACCTTTTAACACCTTTTTATTATTCAGGGTGTTTTAATTTACTTGCAAAATATATTTTAATAAAAATATCTTAAACGATACAAAGCTAACTCTGGAATACAACTTTTAATACATTTATTTTAGCACTCTCTTTTACCTAAAATCTTTCTAACCAGATGAAGAACCTAAATAAAAAATAGGTACTTCATCAGTAGTAACATTCCAGAGAAGGTTTTATTGTTAAATGGAAAAAGTAGCTAAATACCAACAGTTGAAAGAAAACGTTGCCAGTGTTATTAATGCTGATAAAGTAATTTGAAATATTATTGCTGCTGTCCAAGGTTATTTATCATTTTCTTAACTGAAATATTTAATGATTTGATTTGGACTAATAATATGAAGAATTTATATGCTTGCCCCATGTGCTCAGTGCTTACGATGATTAGAAATGCTAAGTTTAAGAAATCTTGCATACATTAAGGTACATAATTTTTATATTAAAATGCTTATAAATTACCTCGAAAATAAAATTACTTCTTTAATACTTTTGTACATTATATATTGTATTTTACAAGTATACAAACAGTAAATAGATCTTTACGTACTATAGGAAACGAAATAAAAATACAGAAGAATGAGTCATGGAAGTACAAATATATGGAGAAGGCATCGTGTCCCGATTCTGAATACAACTCCCACCTTATCCTTGCCACCTTAAACGTATTCTCCACTGTGAGGCATTAATCCTCTGGTAGGAAGTATGGAATAACGCGGGACATCACGCTTACTTCTTCATTGGAAATGCATCCATTGATCACCACATCTCTATCCCACAGCTCAAATAAATGATTTATCACCAGCTTGGCCCACTCCAAATTATTTCAAAAGGCATGGCATCACTAGTCTGATGTCCGTGTTTGTGGACAAGAGAGTAATCCTAAATATTACATTCCATCTTACTACCACTACCTCTAAACGGCAGCATACAAACGTACCCTTGGTAACAAATCAGGTATGCCAGGTCCTGGATTCAGTAACAGCCCTAGGATAGGACATCAGTTAGGCTCAATAAGTAATGCATTCCTCTGTTCAAAACTTCCATGTCTCATTTAGCATCATCTCATCTGTGCAGAATATGTGTATGTGACACAGTGCAAGCGCAAATAATGACTCAGTGCAAGCGCAAATAATGAACTCTGACTAATCTGTGCAATGATGCATAAACTATATTGCTCCACGAGCGAACTTTGGACTTCTGTATGTAACGGTTTAATATTTGTTAACAAATGTTATGCGCAGTGTTTATGCACGCTTTATATATGTTTTATTCATATTTATCTTTATATATATTTATAATTATGTTTCATGTTCCATTTTTCATGTTCTGTTATTGCAACATGTTTCTGCCAGCCTCTGTCTTCCAAAATATAAGCATCTACTCCTTCCATAGTCATGTAATTTACTTAAATTCTTAAATGCTTCAATAAAATCTGGATAGGTCTAGGACTAGGGGCACACAACTGCTTACCTCTGTTACATGCTAGGTGCCTCCATCCCCCGTCAGCTTTCATCCCCCCATCTATCCTGGGGCTGGAAATGAATTAATTTTCGCCCCATGGTGGCTCTGCGTTAGCAACCTTCGTTCATTCCCTGTTCTAATAGGATGTTATAAGCTTTGATGATACTCTCGACAATATTTCCTCTTTGAAGTAATACAATAGTTTGTTAGTCTACTGCTGGATGTTCACAAAGAACGGATGCAACAAAATTAAAAAATAAACTTGATTATTTAATGTAATAGATAATTTCCTTTCCATTTTCATCGCTTTTACTTTCATGTTATTATTTTCTAGACATGGTCCAGATGTATCTGGAGTTTTTGTATTTAAAATAACAATTTATAATTTGCGTTGGGGATAAAATAATGCTGGGTGCAAAGAAATAGATGTTATTTAAATGCTATTTCTTAACCTTTTAATGGGCAACGTACGTAAAATAATATCTTAGAATATGGTGGAATTGATAACGATTATTTGAAGGATGTTTTGAAAATGAAAATTTGAGTTATTTTGCTTACGAAATACTTAATTGCTTAAATCTATTTAAAAGTGATAATTATATAGGCAAGTGAAACCAAATAATGTTTGTGCTATATGTTAATCACTAGTTTATCATCATCTTAAAATAAAAAAGGAAAAATTATGAGGTTAAAATTTTGGTCTTTTTTGATTATTTTGTTATTAAGTACAATGAAGTTTAAAAATTTTACATTTAATGATTAATTTAAATAAGTTTAAAAATTCATTTTAATCAAATTAAATTTGAAACGATTTCAGTTAACTTTGTTTTAAGAATAGCGTGCATAAACGTTGTAAATAATAAATAAGAAAAATTAAAAAATATTCTTATTTCCTAACAAAGCATAATTAGTAAAATTATATCTTGTTAAAAAACTTAAACAAGATTTGCGTTTATTATATAAGGAAAATATAATTTAAGTGTATATTCTTGACAAGATGAGCTTATAGAAATCTTGTTATAATTTCTTGTCATAATAAACTTAAGTATTAAAACATTTTAATTTTAGCACGTGAAATTAAATTATGACAAAACATAAATTTCCTATTCCTTAGTATTTCTTCAGAATTACAGTATGTATTCCTATGTATATCACAGAGAAGATAACGAAGGAAAGAATTACATTATATTACCTCCTTAGCAGTCTATTTACCCCTTAAAATTTTAGGATGTAACTTAAAAATATATGCTTATAGATATATAAATCTACTTTGTATTTTTTGATTAATATGTTTCATAATTCATAGCAAACTTTTGATAATATGGATGAGGTATTTTGAAATA
Organism: Stegodyphus mimosarum; assembly: GCA_000611955.2. Lineage (NCBI taxonomy): Eukaryota > Metazoa > Arthropoda > Arachnida > Araneae > Eresidae > Stegodyphus > Stegodyphus mimosarum. Next base: position 139,378 of record KK120851.1, read on the forward strand.
AGTATTAAAATGCAGGGTGAATAAGAAATTGTAAATCATTTCACTTATAATGCAGTATTGTTCATATTTGAAGGCATAATTTATTGTGATTTTTTTCATTAAGTACAAAAAGTTATTTTAGAAATTTTATTTGTTTATTGAGAACTCAGTTTATTATTTTCTTTTCAAAGTTTAAGTTGTTATAGTATTATAAACTAGTATCAAACTCCTAACAGACTTTAAACGAATTATTGATATGTCGATAGAGAACTGCAGAATCTCAAGAAAGTTTAAGAAAAATTTTTATTGTATCAGAACCGTGAACATAAATGTATGTTTCTCGCATAGCAAGATCAGCCAACCACTTGTCGCGGCGTAACTTAAAGCAACAGGTATAGGTACAGTTAAAAGTATAGGGACATCAACGACGTACCATGTATTAACTTGTAAAGCCTTTCCATACTAACTCCTTAAAGATATTGTAAACTTTATAAGAGTTTACAAAGAAAGAATAAGGAAATGAGCAACTGAAACTTTTCAAAGGATCTAGAGTTTATCTAATACGGTACATAGTGTAAGCCCACTATATACACGCATCCAATATTTAGTACTTAAAGTAATGATTTAGGACGTAAAGAGATTATAATATAGTTTTGATACAATTCAATTTGAACTTCGAACAATTTCAACAATTTGAAATTCACAAACTAAATCGAACAACTCTTTTGGTGCAACAAAAATAATAGATAAACCTAATAAGTAAGAGATAAACACCATTAGATAAATTAACATAATAAATAAAAGATAAACATAATGAGATAAATATAATAAGTACTGGGAACACAATGGTATAATGAACTGTGATAATAATGCTAAAGATGTGTCCACGTGTTAAAAACTTATTAAGAAAAGGCTACACAATTAACGTAACGCGAAGTTGGCTCACACTTCTCACCGGCCTAACAATTTAAATGTCGGCACCTACAAGGTGGATCTGAACAAGTGGACAAACCTTTAGCGGGTGATAGAAGACAGCTACACAGGTAATACTCGTCATAGAATGTATGGCCGAAACGCAAGCAGTGAAAAGTAATGGGTACTTTTCCACTGTCATGTTTAAAGAATTAACACAAGAATGAGAGGAGATATTTTAGAAAACATTTTATTAACAGGAATGTAACTGATGTGAGAAATTGTGAGACATTCATGTTAATAAACTCATAAATACTAGGCAATATAGCCTTATAGCAGAAAAGTCAGTAGATCACGCACTGAATCATCCACGGAACACGGTCTTAGAAACAAACAGAATAAAGTGCACACTGTTGTCATCAGCATAGACATTCAAGGTGCCTTCGATTCGTTGTGGTGGCATGATGTTTTGAAATGTCTTAAAGATATCAAATGCCCCAAAACTTTATTTGATTTGATCTACAGTTATCTGAGTGAAAGAAGAATTCAAGCTACAACGGACGGAGGCATCCACATGCAAAAGGTGACGGAAGATAGCCAGCAGGGCTCCTGCTTAAGTCCACTTCTGTGGAACCTGCTAGCAGATACCGCGCTCAAACTGTCTGATGATAATGAAACATCAGAAATAATAGCGTATGCTGATGACTGCTTGCTTATTTCAAACGGACACAGCCGTAAAACTTACGAGGTAAATTTCCAAAAAGCGTTAGATAAAATAGTCCGCAGGGCCAGTGAACATAAGCTCACAATTCCAAGAGCAAAAACAAAAGGAATGCTGATTAGCCCAGGGAAAAGCACGCGCGTATTCTGTGCGTAAATCTTCATGGCAGAAATATACAATTCGTGAGACATTTCCGCTACTTGGATGTGATTATAGACGAAAGATTCTCCTGGCTCCCTCACATCAAGGATCTTAAAAAAAGGCTGTATAAACTGTCTAACACAATGCGGAGAACAGCTGTTCCTAGCTGGAATGTCTCCTCGCAGATGCTCAAGGTATGGTATGGAACCGTCGCTGAGCGCATAGCACTTCATGGCGTTTCCATATGGGGCGTCAATGTCACGATTAACATGCAACAAGCATTGAACTCGGCGCAAAGACCATTTATTTTAGGAATTTGCAAAGGATTTCGTACCTCTCCAACAACTGCATTAAATGTCTTGGCGGGTCTTCCACTCCTGCACTGAGTAGTACAGAGGGAGAGAGAGAAATCAGACTAAGAGAAGACGTTTCAATTTGGAGTATGACTTATGTATCCTTGGACTACGAGAATCACATTGTCCACTCTCCTTACTACCCTTCAGACTTTTATATAGAAACGAGCTGTAATCCACCACGTGCATTACAATCCTCAGCCGTCTATACTGACGGCTCCAAAGGAGAGCTCGGGACTGGCAGCGCCTGGTATGCAATGGAGGGTGACCTCATAATCCATTCCTGGGCTAAGAAGCTTCATCCCAGTAACTAAGTATTTCAGGCAGAACTAATAGCCCTAAAAGCAGCTCTGGACTTTACTGCTACAAATGAAAGGTTTAAAGTAATTTACACAGACTCAATGTCAAGCTTGCAGGCCATCCAGGGCAGCCGCAGTAATCATTCGATAGTCAGAGACATACAAAAACTATTAATTCCAATTCCTGCAAAGCTCAGCCCCACGTTTCAGTGGGTTCCAGCCCATATGGGGATTAAAGGAAATGAAGCAGCAGATGTGCTTGCGAAAGGCGCAGATAATTAACTCCGTGTGAGTAGCATTAGTGTGCCCCTTTCGCACTCATACCTGAAAACAACTCTAAATTATGAACTAATGATACAATGCCAAAACTACTGGGATTCGAGCACCACATGCAAAAGACTGTATAATTTTCATCCAAATGTGAACCAGAATTTAAATAGCAGCTCTTCGCAACTCACACAGTATCCGACAGGGCATGGCCCTTATATGTTCTATCTTCAAAGATTTAGCCTAAGAGATAGCGAGCAGTGCATTTGTGGCAGTACTGGGGACCCAGAACACTATCTATATGATTGCCCACACACAGTGAATTCACATTTAAAACGACTAGTTGCAATTAATATGCCGTCATGATTCAAGAACACAATTAAGAATAAATATGCGCTCAGCCGCATTAGGGACTGCACTACCATTGCTAAAAGCATTGCAGACAGCCTGGAGTAACTTTTTTCCTTGAACACCGTGCCGTCAGCAGCCCGCTATGTACATATTTAATTAATGTCTTTTTGTTTTGTTTTGCTTTTATTTATGTTTAATACTATGATTAATCCAGAACTGATTTAATGTATTTCACAATTTGTAACGCATTTGTTCATCTTTACATCTGTACCGGAGTCTATACCATATCCTTAACATTATCTGTATGCCTAACATGTACCATAATACTTAAAAAAGTGCTCCTCGTTCAGCGTGACCAATTTCTGAAGGACAGAACACTTAGATCTAAATGTAAACAGTTCCCAGAGGACAGAGTTCTAAGCTCTTTATTTATACTTATTTATTGATTTATTTTTAATTCCATCGACGGGATAGAACAGGCTTAAAAACACCTAACGCAGTGGGCCAGCTGTTCCGTCGTCGATAGCGGAAAAAAGAAAGTGTCCCCATGGTGCACAGACACAATACATATACAAATATACAGGCCTTCTCCGGGATTCAAACCCGAACCCTTCTCTACGGCAGTCAGAGTCACTGACGATTATCCCGATTGGGCGGCAGAACTAAAGCTTCCCTGTGATATCTACAATTGGCGAATGTTGCATGGGGAACAGCATTTTCTATCTGGCAACTCTCATTACTGTACTTGCCATCCACAGTTTAGACACCCTTCTAAGCGAACTTTCTCCTTTTTACATTCTATACTATCTTCAATTGTCGATCATCAAGAGAGTCAAATGTCTCTAACGCGGTTATATGACATCAGAACTTCTTTCACATTGAAGAGAGTACAAGAAATAATGTTTTTTAATCTGAAGATGGGGATTCAAATGCTGTTGCTTAGTAAAACTACATGTTATTTTTAACATGGCATAAACGGCCTTAGCATTTAGCTTCCCGAATACATTCCTGTGTGTTTTATTTTAGATTATGGTCGCTGCAGGTGTCATAGAAATACTTCATGCTACAATTTGGTTTTTGCACAGATTGCACGTTAATGTCATGGAATTCTATTCAAAAGGAAATTTTTCATTCTGTAAGTAAAACAATTAAAATGTTAGATATCTTAAGATAACTATCTGGAATCAAGAGAAATTTAGTTTCTAAACTAATCCGAAAAATGATGGTAATCTCAGAATGTCGTAAAATAGTCTTTGAGTCTTAAGGCTGAACTTCCTCTCAAATTTGGCTCTCAGTTTCCACGGATAAAATCAGCGCCTCCAGCGACTGCAGAAACATTTCGAAGTACATATTGTCTTAGCCTCTTCGAAAAGAAGCAAAGAATGTTCACCGATATTGTCTCTTGAAATAAGATCTTTAGAAGTCAGCTGAGTGGTTGTAATGTGAGTCATACAACTGTAGGAAAATACAACTTATGGAATATTAATTGTGGAATTTGGTAAAACATCGTTTCTACCTTTTCTCTGAAATTTAAAATAAAAATTAGGCTGAAGTAATTATTCTTTTTGAAACTACTTGTGTACTCGTCAAAAGTCTCGTTTATCTCTAGGTATGCGTGCCATGGAAAAGAGAGATTTGGTTGAAACATTTTGAGAATGTTTCAACAGCATATCGCTTTGTATTGTGCTGGGCAGGATTCGAATTAATTGCTTTATATCGTCTCTGCATTTCAATACATCTTCCAAAAAGAAGCTGTAGTTGCTTCCATTATAATTTGGCAGCGATGCTAATAAAACTTTGATGATAACATCTATTAAATGACTTAACTGCATAAATCGACCACACAATATATTGTTTTGCTCTGTTGCTTTTTAGTTTGCTTTTTGGCTAAAGCCGAAGTGTTTTATTCGTCTTCGTTTAAGCTTACTTGAATCAGTATGGCGTACATGTGTCCTTTAGCAATAGAACCGAGCCAGATATCAGTGGCATCGTAAATGGCAAAAGTTTCCGAACACTAATTGCTGAAACGTATTTCAAAATGTGAGTTAAAATAACACGCCGAATAACGATTATTGGAGGCGTTAAAGGCACCAAGTATTTTTAATTTGCATTTCTGCAGGAAGAAGAAATTTCTTTCCTTAAATTTTCCAGATTAGTTTTGCAAATTTATAAATATTACGCTAATTCTTGTTGCCTTAACACCTTCAATAAGCTTTGCTTAAATGTGAAAATATTGTCTTTCAGAGCAGCAATAGTAACTTCAAGGTCTCTGCAGGCTGATATACGAATTCGAGTTGATCTATTGCAATAAACGGTTGAAAAACGTACCGAACGAAGCTGTGTTTTATCTTCAATACTACTAATATAAATATTCATAAAATAATAGATCGCATTAATTTTTTTTCAAATTACTTTTATTGATTTTAATGTTAACACTAGCGAGCAGGGCCGCCAGATAAGCGGGCTGCAGCCAAAGCAAAATTTGTAAATTCTATGTGTCCCTGAAAAGCAAATTTATGAAAACATTTCAATATGACAGAAATAGGAATCCGGAGGGTACCTCTCTCGAAATTAAACTCCTCGATGTTCCGTTGAGAAATCATAATCCTGATTTGTGGCCTTACAGCAGAGAGCTGTGAGCAAAAGCTTTCTGCTACAAAGCACGCCTTTGATTTGAATTAAATTTTCGGTTGCAGGAATCTAGGAAAAATTTAAGAACAATCCGAAGAAAAGATTTTTTTCTGTGTTCGAAATTGGGCTATAAAATATTTCGCAGGTATTAAAGGCAATGCTGTAAAGTCTTACAAAGGCTGCACACAGAACCAAGTATTCGGAGATTATGCATTCGATTCCAGACACACGTGAAGTTTATTTCTGGCTCTTTACGTCATAATATATGTTATAATTATATTTTCATTACGAAAAAGTCTCTTAATTCTGTCTCGTCTATAAATATCTCAGAAAATCAGCTTTACAACACCTCTTATATTGCTCAAAACACGGAGAAATTCAATATTAATTGATGTTAAGTCTTACAAAGAACGCCAGTCTATGTTTAAATATAGTCATGCATTTCTTTCATATGCTTTATACTATGTTCTCTTAATTGAAACACACTGCTACATATTTCAATTAGAATAAATATTTTAGTTCAGAATTTATTAGAAGAAACAAAATAAATTATTACTGATTTAAAATTGCAATTTTCTCCTACTTCAAGGATAAATATGTTATTTGAGGACACAGGCACGTTTCATCCTTTTTCTTTCATAACAACTGGTGCAAATTACACGACCTGAGAATAGCTTCTTAAAGGTTAAGTGATATTAAGGTTTTAATAAGACACTCAACGAAAGGAAAATGCAGACGAATAAAATTTGTGTACATTTTAATATGTTGAAATGTACAGCAGAAACGAATAAATATTCAGGACTATCCACATTCTTCATATCTTAGAAAAAGAGAGAGAGAAGTGAATAAATATTTCAACACTATTTAACTTTCTTATATCAAATAATTTTCTGCAACTAAGAGCATAACATTGCGAGTACATTCAAGCCAGATTAAATATGCACAGCTAATTAAAAATCTATAGTCTTTTATACACACGTAAATTACGAAACGAAGAATTTACATTAAAGTTTTAAATAATTTATTCTTAATAAATTCATTCAAGTTCATATTTTAGTATCCTGTTACATTATATTCGCGGTTATCGAACCTAAATGGAAAAGTGCAAACTTGGCGCAAAAATTAATATATCATAATCTGTACCTTTAAAATCTGTATCCGTCTGTCTGTTTATTTGTGGCATTATCTCCTCCGGAACGGCGTGGAGTTGAATTTCGAGAGAAGTACCCCCCGATTCCAAAAAATCGTGGGAAACCATTTAGAACATTCTCATCTTCGGTCGACTTTAATCAGCCGAGAAGTCTGAAAACACTAATTTTTATACTCATTATTTTTCATTTTTTTTGTGTGGCAACAGTCTCGCGTGTTGTAGACAAAAATGCTTTATTTCGAAAAGTGTTGCTAATGATCGCTACTGATCAAATCGTAGAGTTTGTTAATAAAAAAATTTGGGAGTTTTACAGAATATGAAATAGAAATAGCATTGCCAAACATTAAATGTATTATTATTATGTAAGGTCAGATTCTGACATTGAAGACAGCACGCGATTGCATGTGGCGTCTTTCTTTGTCGAAAATGTTTCGTTAATGTCAGCATTTTAAGTAAATAGCTGCTGTAGGAACTTTTTTGTTTCAGATTAGTATAAATGGCACGATATGGATTAGCAACGTTAATTCTATTAATGTACTTCGATTCTACGGCCGAAATTATTCCTAAATATTAAATTTTGTAAAATTTGGTGCGAAAGTTACGGAGAAATTCAAAAATTTATCCTGGCGCATTTTTTCACTCGGTAAACTTCTTAATTTATAGTAACCTATTTTCCTTTCCTTTTTTTCGCTGCAGACGAGCGGAAAAAGTCATCATTCATACTTTCAAATAATTTTAGCAAAGTGCGTAAACCACATTGGGCGTTATTATCGCCCTTAAAACAAATATGCCAAATATCGAACCGAGCCAATATGTAAATTCATGAATATACTAGAACATTTTGAATAAAAAACTCTATTTTTTTGCAGGTGCGCATAGAAATATATCTATTTTAAGACTATGTTAAAAACTTGATAGGTTATAGTTCAAAATATGTTTCGAAAAATATATAAAAATGATTTTAAAATATTAATTTAAAAAATAAATCATAAAAATGGGTGAATTTTATTTCGAATGAATCTAAATTTCGGAATATGAAAGGAAAAATCAAATAAGTTTAATAAAAAAGGAGATATTAACAAATATACACGAATTTAAGTTAACATTGAAGATAAAATTTGGAGAAGTAATTTTTTAAAAATTGCCTGTGTGATTTCGACAAAACTTGGGAGTTTCGCACAGTTTAAGTCATATAATTGAAATGGAGAAAAATATTCGCATGTCATTTCTGATAACGTCCGATTTTGTGTCAAAATACTTATATTAAAACAATGCTACATATCCTAAGACATGAAATACGCAAGACAGGAAAAGTTTAATTTTGTCAGTTTTTGTGATACTGCTCTTGAATTGAATTTTATGTAGTTTACATGTGTAGTTTACATGTAGGTTACATGTGATCTATGAAATAAAGATAACACGTTATAAAAACGGCTCTTTGGGCGTAATATAAAATCTGAAAACTTTCAGATTTCTTTCTTTCTTTCTTTTTTTTTTGTGATTCAAAACTAGTCTAAATAAAAGTAACTCTTCTAATAAATTGAAATTTTCATGGCTTGTTTTATTTCATATTTGTTGTTTGCGAGACGTCATTTTCATATATTAAAAATGTTCTCTCTGAAACTGTGTCTTTGTCCATCGTTGTTACTTATATCCTTTCTCCGTAAAAACTCGCTAAGTCCACATTCGATGAATTGCTTCTCAATAAAAAGATCAGTTTTTTGAAAGTTGTTTTTTTTTTCGGATTAAAATTTTAAAATACAAAATAGGAATATTTTTTTTCCTACAGCAAATATAAATCTATAATTTTTTTTATTTTCCTAAATCTCTTCCCTAGACAAAGATGTATCGCAAGAAAACTACTGAGATGTATTATACTTTGTTTTTTATTTTCATCAGCTAAAGCAAATAAATATTCTAAATTTTATTTTATATTTACATGATATTTTATCTCTGATTTTTTCGTTTGACAGATATGTAACTTCTAACTGAAATAAAATGCAGCGAGATTTTATTTCTTCTTTTCTATTTGGCAAATAATAAATGAGGAAAAGGAAGGAAAAATATAGCTAACAGAATAATAGAAGTGGAGTAGCATTTTCTCGAAGCTGAGTAAACTAATTTAAAAATTCCGTGGTATTTTTAAATTACAAGTAACTTTTCTCTTTCTGAACAAAAGACATATCTGAATTTCTAAAGAAATGCTCATCAACTCTCATGTTTTTTTTTTTTTTTTTTTTTTTTTTTTTTTTAAAAAAATTTTTTTTTTTTTTTTTTTGTTATTGATTAAATGAAATTCTTGTATGAAATATACAGGGTGTTATAAAACGATATCTACATGCCTTGTTTTCATAAAACTGGTTCTACATACGCACTTCCGTTTTCAAAGCATTCTAAATTACGGCACAGAAAATTTATAAATACTCTTTTAACATTACGAGCGGAAGGATTCCGTAGAAATAAAAAGATAATACTTTGTAATATCCCTAATAAGCCAAATGCCAGATTACTACAATAATTACTATATATCTATCTGTAATTTGTTAATATAATTTCCTACTTTAAAAATATAATATTTTGTAATGCCCCTAATAAGCTAAATGCCAGATTACTAAAATATTTACTATATATCTTTCTTTAATTTGTTAATATAATTTCGTACTTTTATGTGCAGGTTTGCAGAGATATATTTAACAAATGCTTTTAAACGATCAAATGCAAATTTAATATATGACAAGAAAGAATTAAACGCTTAAATAAGTGAATGGTAAACCCAATTTATCGTAATAAAATGGCATCGTTTTTGAATATACGCATGACTTTTTTTGAGGGCATGATGGTAAAAGTTAAGAACTTTTTGTTTTAATCTAACTGAAGTGAAATAGCTATGTTATTAACCGTATGAACTACTTTACAGGAAACTTTATAAAAGATTTACATTTTAGTTTTGCAGAATCTTCAAAATTTACATTTTATTTTTATGGTAGTGTTGGAAATGTTTTCATACAAATTTCTACCTTAAGAAACTGTTTTGTGAAGTATACGTTACGAATGGCCATTTGAGAAATTAATTATTAAAAATATTTAAACTTATAACCACTTTTTGAAGACATGTGTAAACATATATGCGATGAAAAATTAATAATTTATCGATAATTCTCCATAAAATATTTATAGCGATAGCTCACCAAGCTTTACTTTAACTTTCCCATCTAGCCGTTAGATGTTTAGAACAAGAGTTCTAATTTATTTTAGAACATAGAAATTATAAGTCTATTTTTAATTTGACATCAGTCTTTTCGGTGTTAATGATTAAAACTGTGATACTCAGTTTATTCGATGTTACATTATGTACAGGATTGGAAACTTGTTATTTAATTTTCATATAAGATTTGTGAAAAAATAATTTAAAATAATATTTTTCCTTTAATTTGCCATTAATAACCCAAATGGGTTTTGGCCCAGAAGAGATATTATTCTCGGAATGGCATTTTGCGGTCGAATCACTATAAGCGGGTAGAAACTAAGCTTCGCAACAATAAAGTAACGTCTTCTTTTATTATTGAGAATTAAATTATGCTTAATCCATTCTGGAATTATCATTTATGTTATTAAATTATCCCATATATTGACTCAGCATAGCATCCGCAACAAATTAAGTAAAGTCTTCTTTTATTATTGCGAATTAAATTATGCTTAATCCATTCTGGAATTATCATTTATGTTATTAAATTATCCCATATATTGACTCAGCATAGCATCCACAACAAATTAAGTCAGTTTCTATGTCTTCAGTGTCTTTTTGCAGAGTGAGACCAAAAATAAACTTTCAGTTTTGTGCACCGAAAAATCTGCCTTTTTACCCGCTAATCGAATGGCTTGTTTTTGCGTAGAAATGGTAATTTTAATTGTAAAAAACATTTTTCAAACGTTTTTTACTGAATTTGATGTTTTATGTTTTTCTATATATTTCAATTTTTGATATAGATATTTTTTTGAGTTTTTATGTATTTTTGCCTTGTCGCGAAGTGGGAACTGAATTAATTGAATGAGAAATATATCTCTAATGAATTTGCAGGAAATAAGTTTAAACGAAGTGCAGGAAAAAATACGTGTAATTTAATATTCTGTACAAGGAAGTCATGTGGTGTACACATCAGAGTATTTATTTATTTATTTACGGGTATTTATTTACTGGAGTATTTATTTCCTCGAAATATAGAAAGTAACTAATAGTGAATAGTATTTCACTATTAGTCACTCTAGTGTAGAATTGGATGCCCTTTCGATTGGCGAAAACTTTTGTTCACTTTTGTCGATGAAACCCCATTTCTGGTTAACATGAGAGTTTTAACATGGTTTTAGCTTCTTGGTTTCTTAAAGTGAAAATAAATCGATGTGCACATGGACAAAGTCAAGGCAATGTGAAATGACTAAGCTTGTGCAATTCTCTGATGTTTTTTCGAGTGAAAATAGGTCTATGTGTATATGGACACGGAGTTTGTGAAATTCTTTGACTTCTTGTTTTGGTTTTGTGTAGCGGCCATCTTGAAATTGTGTCTTATTGACAACGATTTTGGCGTCAAAACAGAATCGCCAAAAACAAGAGGCACCCAGTTGTAAACTTTTACCGTTACTTTCTATATTTCATTGAGTTATCTCTCTGACTACAACCATCTGGTACTAGCACATATTAAAATTCAACAAGTTTGATTTGCTACGTTTAGTAATTTGCAACCAAGTAAAGAGATTGCAAAGCTAAAGGGTCGATTACTTATCAACAACAGCTAGTAACAATAGGTGACGTGACGTAGAATGTATAAAATGAGTGAAATTCAATTTCTCTTGGGCGAGGGAAAATAAAACAACACGCAAAATAAGATTAAGTATCAGCAACAAATTACTGTCAAAAATACGAAATAAGGTCCAAATGTTTAAGACATATAAATTTAGAAAATCGTTCATCAATAAATTTCTTTGAATGTATGCAGTGACAACTCTGATAAATTTGAAAGTTTCATTAATATAACTATTTTAATTTTTATGACAGATAGTTGGGAAAGTTAATTTTCTTAAAATGATAAAATTGAATACCATGCAATCATGGAATATTTGACTGAAACATGTATAAATCTTACAAAAATAAAACACATATGAATAACGTTAAAAAACGTTAAAGCGGGTGATCTCCTATATTTTACAGTGAAAGAATGAAAAAAAATTAAAAGAAAATAATTCATTATTTCTTTCTACTGAATTATTACACTTAAACAGATATATAAATTAATTCTAATTTAACAATTTACACTATAATATTCCAAATTAAAAAAGATTAAAATAAATGCAATAAACTTCATAGTAAACTACATTAATAAAATCTACACAAGCACTGAAACAGTTTTCTTAAATTGTTTCGCACATTCGATGATTTAGTCTCTTATGCATCTTTTGTGAAACATTGAAGGACCTCATTATGACATTAGAATCAATGGCATTTGAATCAATATTATCGAATTTAAACATTCCAGGTACATGAAGCATTAATTGTTCGCTACGCATTAGGAAGGCTTTGAGGAAGGATTTACTCCAACTAAAAACAAGCAAACTTTCATACGAAAGTGATCTGAATGCTGTAAACATATAATTACAAAAAAGACTAAACTTCAATGCAAAATGTCACAAACATTGTAGGGCTTAATTTAAGCTGTGAAATATCTCTCATGTATGAACTATAAAAATTTTGAATTTCGTAGCTACATCTTTTTTTATGTATGACAAATTTGCTTGAAAGAATGTTTTGTATCATATCATATACTTTCACGATAGAACAGAATTATTAGCTGAAACTTCTTGTTTTTTTTTCACTCATTAAATATGCGGCAAAAATGAAATCAGATCCTTTGGGAAAATTATTGAAATGGATTCGATACTGAAGCAGGTAATATAATTCAGGATAAGAAAGATTTCACTTCATGGTATTCTTACAGATTGAGGGTTCTGCAAAATAAAATCTGAAATCTCTTGAATCAGAATCTTTTTTGCTAGCACGAACTAAATTTGTTTAAGAAATAAAATAATTCTATATATGCAACAATGTCTATTTGCGTATCCGTGGAGATAAATAGTTTTTTTCAGTTTATCTGCTGAAGTTTTTCTGTACGTTGCTTTAGTGTGATCTAAAAATTTTCCCTGCCATTTCAAATTACTTCTTCGACTTTTTTCCATTAAGGTAGTGCCTGAAGTAAAAAAGTATATAAAATAAAAAAAACTAGTGTTTGTATTAGAGCTGTCTGTCTTTGTACAATTTTACGTGCAAATACCCATATGTTTAACTCTAAATTTCCTCTTCGTCTTATAACATCACAAATTGTACCATTAGTTGCTAAAATGGTACAGTGTTGTCGGACATCATTAAAGAAACTAGTGATGAATTATAAAATATAATGTATGATTTGCGATATAAATTACATTCTCCTTTACGCGCTAATAAGAAATATTCCTTGCAATGAATTATAAGAAAACGTTGCATAATAAAGATTTATAATGTTTTATATAACTCTTAATTCAATAATTGATATGAACCGATGGAGAACTAAAATCCACATTTAACTAGCTTTAGAAATGGAAATCATCAATGTACCATAAACATAAACTTAGTTAAAAGTTTTGCAATTATGTTTAAAGCTGCTATCTTTATCCAAAGCAGTTTACTGAGATTTAGAAAGTTTCAAAGTTAGTTTTAAGCTTTATCCCTGTACGTTCGGAGGGCAAAATGAACTCGCCGAAGTAATCATCTCAGAACAGCTCCTGTTAATGGGTTACGCAGTACTAAATGATCTCCGATGGGAAGAGGTTAATATATTCAAAACTCGATACTACGTCACTTACGAAACTGATTAGAAAGTAGCGTATTAAACGGAGGAACTCGGAAAATGAGTTAAAAATGTTAAAATTTATTCTAAAGATATTCTTATTATACTCAAATGTATTATAACTAAATAAATACTTGTATTTTATTTCACTATATATTTTTTTAATTTTTCCTTAAAATAACTATTAACCCAAAGCTGCTTACATGTACAATAAGAAATCAAAAGTTTCTCCTCAAAATGATGTTTTGGCGTTTTAAATGAACGAATGAATGTTAAGATTTCCAACAAATCCACTGAACAGTCCAATGAATGTTAGTGTTTTGAAATATCATAATTAATCTTTTGTTTCTCACTGTTAAATGAATTGCAAAATCTTATACGCAACCTAAAGGTTTTTTTTAACTAACAAATTCAGCCAATTTTCAGTTCAAAGGACAAGTTCCCCAGAAGGGCTACTAATTTTGTTTTAGCATTTTGCATTTACCACTATAAAAGTCTGGATCATTCTTCAGATTGTTGCCACCAAATATTAGAGCCCTGCGTTATATTTAAAGAAATTCAACAATGAAGAATCTTCATCAGTATATGTTTGTGTCTCGCACTGTGAAAAGGCAATGGTACTAGAGACATCACATTTCGGATAATGTAGTCCTGCGCTAGAATATGGGCATCTGGAAGTCCGAATTTTGAATTTGTTTATTATCTGTTTCATGTTTTGTAAAGCTTTAACGAATTTTTGATTAACAAACTCAACGATTTCAAAGCGTTCTATTAACGTTAATATCGCCTGCATCTTAAAACACGGATATTTTATGCGGGAAGATTTTTGTTCTTAGTGATATTGCTCTTGAATTGAATTTTATGATTTAAGTGCGAAGAATATGATATTTAATAAATAAAGGAAACACATAAAACGTTAAAAAAACGCCCCTTTGAGAGTACTATAAAATCTGAAGGTTTTCAGATTTTTTTAATAATTTTTTTCCCTTATTATTTCAAAGAACAGTGAAAAATATTTTGTATACTTGGTTTTGTGTATTTATTTTCTGAAGAAGCTCTATATAAAATGCCTTTATTAACATTTAGAGAAAATTTTTAATTCCGTTTACGACTTTTTCTTGATTACTTAGTTCTAGAAACAAAGATTTTAAAGGCAGGCCATTCTTGTTCTCGATCCGGGTGCTCATTTCTGATGTCATATAAAACTTATCTATTCAAAATGCTTTTTGGAGACGTATTTGAAATATGATGCCATCAATTACGTCATCATATCATTATATCATCAACAACTTTTAAATAACATGAAGGAGGGGAAAACGAACATCCTCATCGACAGCTTTTAAAATCTTCCCGTATAAAATGTGTACTTTATTTGTGCTCAAAATTCATTCTCTCATATTGATGAAATGGTTGTAGGGCCGTGGCATTAGGTTATACAATAACAATTTTAATTTATTTAATTCTTTTAATTTTTGTATTAAGAAGGAACATGCTATGCAACCAAATGGTTTTCCAAGCAAGAAAATGGTAATCGCATAAAATTGCAACCTCTAAATGATAAAGTAAGAAACGTTTACCATTCGAATTTTGAAGGGAAAATGAGCTGACTAATAAATATAAGTAAATCCGGTAATTTCGTCCTTTTGTTTCCACTGCCAACTTAATAGATGACCTGCTTTCGAATTTATAGTTCTATATATCCAACCATTGGCAAATAGTTTAAGAAAATTGCAGATATTCATTGCTGGCAATATAGCAAGCATATACAAACAAAGGTGTTGTATCAGTTAGTAAGTAAAATATTAGCAGATAGAAAGAGAATACAGTATTTACAGCTGATATACAAAATACTGACATTTATGTAAAATAGCATCATATGTAGAATTATGTACAATAACATAATTTTCCGAAGATAACAGTTTAACCAGCAGGGAATTACATTATTTGCAGCCAGTAGCTCTGAGATACAAAAACAGCAGAAACAAGAGCAGTATGAACGACTGAATCACAAGCCCACACATGAAACCAATGCAACTATAGTGATATATAAATAGAGACATTAAGCAAAACATAAAACAAAATGAAAAATGTTATAATGTATGTTATAAGTTCTAACGAGGCTGAGACATGAGGACCAATGCAGTTTGGAATTTTACATTTCGCGATTAATATGGACATGGAAAGCTGAGTATTATTTTAACTGGTTGAAATTCAAAGAGCTTGTCAGCACTACTGTTCATAATCATGCACTCATAAAATAATAATGGCTTTTCTTGCTAGTTTATTTAAAATTTTGGGATAGTTTTATTTATTCCCGTGATTAGTTGCAGAGGATTGGAGAATCAAGTGTGTATGGTCAAGGGTCTGGTTTTTAAATACTTAAAGGAAGCTAAATTATTTCCCTTTTATAACAGTGTATTTAAAAAAAACGAAAATTTATTTATAAAAATATATTACATAAAAGCAATTTTAGATCCTAGAATCAAAAGAAAGTTTTAGAATTTGTGTGTTTTGTTATAAAAGTTGTTTTAAATCAAAAAGTATTAATGTCATCTCTTATTACGTCCAAATTTCAAAATAACGAAAATAATAATTCAATTGTTATGTCTACTACACAATAAACCGCAGAATCCCCGTTATTTCATGATGCATAAGATTGATATATCTGCATTCACGTGCAGATATATCTTTGATTAATTGTAATTCTTACATTTAAACCAAGTTTTATAAGGTATTTCTTCCACCTTGTTAGCATGTCTTCGTGGTGTAGTGCTCAGAACCCTCGGCGCGTATTTGACCGCATTACTCTGGAACACTGTTATATCTCGGCGTTCCGAGAAGCCCTTAATTAACTGAAATGTGATCAAAAATATGGTTTCTCATTTCTTTTATTAGAAACCTGTTCCATCTGTTTGATATCGTTGAATTCTTGGCATAATTTAACAAAAAATTGAAATCTTACCATCACTAATAATATAATTCGTATATAATTTTTAACGACTTCTGAGTTGAAATAATCCTTTGCAGGTAATCAATCAATTCATTAGTTAAAACTTTATATAGTTAACTTTTTCATATAGCCCATACGAAATAAACTTAACAAATTATTCTGTATTCAATATATAGCAGTTTAATACAGTTTACAGTAAATTTGGATTGAAACGAAACTCTTTGAATAATGTGCCGTAGAAAACGACAAACATTCATTTATATCTCAAGATACGCTAAGATATTTTATTTGAAATCGAAACCTAACGAAGCTTCCTTTCTTTTCCAATTACTGGAGCTGAGGTTGATGGATGATTCTTCTGAGTCTTAAGACAGTTTATCGCTTTGATGGAATTCTTAAATTGTACAATGACTTGGCATTGTGTTTTTTTTATATATTCAAACAAGATATGATAATTTGATGTCTCTGAATCAGATTTCTAAATAAGATATTTAAAATTTGAAACTAGTTTATTTTTGTTTTTCTTTCACCATCGAAAAATGAATTTATTCTCTTTAGAAAATCTGAATTCGAATAAAAATGAGGACTTTCAAATACCTTATGTAAAAATCAAGAATTATTTGCAAATGTAATTTAAAATTCAGTTATTTGTCACTCAGATTCCATAATATGTTCTCGCAGAAAGATGTTCATATCAAGTTAATAGAATTTTCTGCATATTTTCAAATATTTACTGATTAAAAAAATCTGATTTGTACAACACATGACTTCCTTGTGCGGAATATTAAATTATCCGGACTTTTTATTGCATTTCATTTAAATTTATTGGATTGAATTAAATTTATTTTGCCGATAGCGCATTAACCACATTAGAATAAATGCACTCTTTAATATTCACTATATTTGTTTACCATAGCGATACCCTGAGACTAGGTTCACTTAATAGCGTTACATCTCATTCATTTTATAACTCACAATGCACAAAATTTATATCATGTGAGGAATTATCTAATCGTTGCCGCATGTCCTGTTTGAATACTATAATAAATCTAAAACCATGTATAAAAAAATTAAACAAGCAAAAAAGAAAAGAAAAGGAACAGTTTTTCACAGACGATTCAGTATTTCTCATTCAATTAATTCAATTCTCATTTCGCGACTAGCCAAAAATACAAAAAACTCTAAATATCTATATTAAAAATTACGAACTAAATCTTAAACACTTATTTCTTCGAATAAATTCCAGACTAAATTAAGCAAGATTTCTTTCGCAATGATAGAACACTGTGTCGTTATTCTTGTTGTTGCCAAGCTTAGTTTCTCTACATTGGCAACAAATCCACTATTCTGATACCTTTCAACTGTAAACAAATACGGCTGCTATGCTAAAAATAACTAGGCTTAGCCGCAGTTAAACAACTTTTAAATTGTTGATTAATTCTACAAATATTGTACGCAGATTTAGTAAAGACATAAAAACTTTAACCGGAAGATAAGAACAATATAATTTTGTTACTGTTTTGTGTAGCATTGGTGAATTTTAATTTTATGGATTTTTTTTAATCAATAGTAATTATAGAGGCGGTCCACATTTTGAGCATCGCTAGGTTTTAAATGGAGTCGCTCCCGTGGCGAGAGGAATTTCAAGATTTTGTCAGATTTTCGAGTCCTTTTTGAGAGGAGAAAAAGCGCCCGGCGGCCTCTTCTCGGGGCTGTTCGTGCGAGAATTGGCCCGAGAACGATGGGGGTCTCCCATCGTGCCATCTTCGGCGAATTTCAGTTAAGATCTACGCTACGTTACAATTCTCAAACGTTTGGATCTCTTTGCGTTGCAAAAAAAAAGTAGATTTTTCCCTGCAGAAAATGTGGACATTCATGTTGTAGGATTTCCGTTTATAGAGAATCGACGTGGGCACGAAATGATCCGGCAGCTCCACGAGTTCCACAGACTGGTTGCGGCTTCCAGAATCGTTGTGGTTGTCTGAATGATAATGATTTTCTACTAATTGACTGTGTGGGATGCTGAACAAGGAGGTGAAGTAATGGAAGGAGTCGTAAGACTTGATTTTTTCATTATTGCGAATGAACTAGCCAACCATGAGTGCCAATAAAGGTTAACAGACTATGGTGTCGAAGACTATCTTCCGAATTTTGTATCCGACGTGTTTACCAAATGACCTGGCGGCTCCCTAGCTCTAGAGATGGTCGGTGTTTGTGCGGCTTACCGTATGTGTTTATTTTTGTTTCTATCTCTCATATGGCTTTTGTTACTGGTTATTGAATTATTAATTTGAGAAAGTGATTGAAGGTGTAAATTGAGTATGAAGTTAAAATTAAATAATTAAAATAAAACCCGCAAAAATTTTTTATTCAACAATTTAAGTCGCTGCTACAAATTACTGTATATGCAGAACTTAAGCAGGATGATTCCTAAAGGAACACACTAATATTTTTCTTCCAGGTAATCACCCTTTTAACAGATTGTTGTCCAAAATGGCGAATCATTTGAAATATGTTGCAGTTGTTGTAACGTATTTCACTTGTCTGACAGTGTAGAACAAACCCACGAAATTCATCGTGGCATGGAGAGCAAGATTGAGCCTGTCGTTAGCAAGAGCCTTGAGCACCTGACGTTTCCGCCGCCGATTTTGATGAAGATCACACCGGATAGACAGGTCCGAGAATCTCCCATTCCCTCTCGATCGATTACCTTTTTCGTGTAATACGAATAAAAACTAAGATAGAAGGTCTTCTTACTGATTACATAATTCAAAATTTTAAATCATTGTTTTATAATGGAGTAATTATTACAGAAATATCAGAATCGTACTTTTAACCTTATATTTCTACCTGAGCTTATGATTTGCAGCTTACTTAAATCTATATGTTTGTTTCCTTAGCAAAAAAAATAACGAGAATAGTAATATTTGTAACTTTTCTCCGATCAATTAATTGAAACTGTTGTAACGGTGGGCCGAAGGTTATGGCAAAAGTTAAGGTTAACATATAAGATAACCATCTCCAAGAATATTTGCGTAAGTTTATGGAATGTGCCCATCAGCAAATGCATTCCAACTAGAAATAAATAACAAATGTGTTGTGTGAAGGAATAACCCAATTGTTACAATACCAGAATTATCAACTATAACATTTAGTAATATTAAAACATGTTAACTTACCTGTGTAGTGCCATTTCTTTGCTTAAAAACGCACAAGAAACATATTTTTGCACATTTTGCTAACTTTTCTTTTGAGTAATTACTCTCTGAATTTACTAATTTTTTGAATATATATATATGTCACGTTTTCGGAACACAGTCGGGATTGCAGAGTGGTAAGGCGAGAGGAAAGAGTTGATACCAAACTAAATTCAGTCAATCAAATCTTTATTTGCAGATTCGTAGGCACACTAGAATAATTCCTTGTAGACAATATACTTTTTAATCAAAGCAATTACGATAATTTCTTATATGGCAAGATAAAACGATGCGACATCATTTCAGGTAGAAAAGCATAAGCGGCGCAAATATGCTTGCATGGCAAGAGTCAGGAAAAAAGGGACGTAGTTCCTCGCGAAGCAGAATTTATACTGCGTAGATGAAAATATGAATCCAATGCCATGATTGGTCAGTTTTAGTTACCTTTCTTCAAGCAGCGTTACGTAATTTAGAATGATCTCGAATTTGGGAGAACAGATGAATTTAGGGGGGATCACCAAATTTAGAATCTTAATTTTGAGATCGCCAATTAATTTTTAAAGCAGCTATCATATTTTGTTATAGTATCTTACCTACATATGTAGTATGGTCGTTCCCCAATAAACGCAAACGCCGGATAGTTCCAAGAGTGTTTATTAAAAGAGCACACTGAAATGGTTTTACAAAATCACAAAGCTTTTATATAAATCAAATATAACTTATTAGCTTGTTATTTATATTGACAAACAAAACTCAGACATAAAACTTCTATTGCAGTGTATTATGTAGCATTTTGCTTCAGATATAATGCTATTTAATTCTATTAACAATTTATTCGATGCAATGTTAGGAAAGACGAGTGATTTTAGATGAGTTGCAGCCGAGTGGATAAACAAAAAGATTCCGAATAAAGGATCGTTTCGCCTACTGTGTCTGCTGCAGAGATAGAATGTTTCTCGTTGATTAAAGGGCTTGACACAAAATGAAAGAACTCTTATGCGCGATATGCCCATACGATGTGCATATCGGGCTAGTTAAGAAAAGCCTTCGCTTACAAAAGAAAGGTTATTTACAAATTTTATTTACACTTCTCTCCGCATACAGCCTTACAGTACAACGAAAGTCATTCTAATGCATGGCCTTCATTTTAAGACAGCACATGCTCTGTTACAGGACAGCGCAATCACAAAATTATCTTTACAGGTGCTGCCATCTGTTGGGGAATTTAACAAATTAATCACAACATCCTCATATCCAAATTTACTGGAAAGTAAACTCACACATCTGTGAAATGCAATACTATACATAATAATGCAGTATGCAGTACTTCAAACAAACACTAGAAGATGTAAAATGAAATGCAAAAATATGTTTACCAAAACTACGTAAAAAAATCAATGGCCAAAATGTCTAAATGGCAGCACTTCACACATTTCCCATACAGACAGGATAAATGTTCAAAGAAAATACTAAAACCAACTTCACTTTCGGAGGATCTTCCCTCAATTCTGATTTGTGAATTCCATCGAGGGGTTTTGTTTATCTGATGAATTATGACGGCAGTGTGTAATGTTCCAGTAAGGCATCTTATTCGGAGACTGTTTCCTAAAAGTCATTCGTTCCTTCCGATTCTGATGTTTTGGGCTATGACATTTCCGACTGCTAGCGAAACGGATGAACCTTGAGTTAGTTAACCCACCAATTAGCACGATGAATTCATAAGTTACAAATCAGGAACATTTCTTGTTAGGAACTGCGAATTTGAGAATTTTAGGTTAGCTTTGCCGAGGCGGTTGAGGCCTGTTCATGTAAATACTCTTCATCTTCTCTTGATGTGTTGTAATGATTATGGAATCTTCATGGCCAATTTCTCATTTAATATCAAATAGGTCAAAGGAAGTTTATGTGACTCTTCGGAACTTTAGGAATATTGATGATTATGTAAATATAGATATTAATTTGTCAATGTTATAAAACTATTTAGTTCCAAGATTAGCGTAAAATCGTTGTTTGTATATTTACCGCAAACTGTGTATGATAATGTGGAACTTAAGGGACTTTCAAAAATGAATGATTGTAATACATATGTTATAACGTATTTCTCCCGTCTTCGCGATGTAGCCGTCAGCACACTCGATGCGTATTCGAGAGGTCCGTGATTCAAGTCCCGGCGAGGGCACTGATAATTTTTCATTTTTCTTGTTTTCAAAATAGCCTAATGTATCTATAGTGGCGCCCGAGCTAAAAAAAATGTGGTGGATGATGATTCTCCACGACCAGGATTTGGCAGTTTTCCTGTCATCACGTGAAGTGGTGCACTGAGGTGGATGCGATCGAACACGTCGGTCCATCTTACCCTCCTGCCT
Organism: Stegodyphus mimosarum; assembly: GCA_000611955.2. NCBI lineage: Eukaryota > Metazoa > Arthropoda > Arachnida > Araneae > Eresidae > Stegodyphus > Stegodyphus mimosarum. The sequence continues at coordinate 161,567 of KK120851.1, forward strand.
CCAACGGTCACATATCCGCATTACAGTTGTTCGGTTTCGACCAACACGACTACAGATTTCCCTGAAAGATAATTCACACTCTCGGTAGGCCACTGTCCTCCCTCTGTCGAACTCGAATACTTGATCAAACGATGATCGCGTTTTACTGCGAGGGATAATAGATCGTTTTTGTGAAAAAATCGCAAGAAAAACAGAATTGCCGAACTTGAAATCGTCGAAAACTCCAGCCTTAAATAGCGCTTTGAAGTGGTGCCACAGGCGCGCGTGATGTGCGTCTGCGCTGAAATTCTAATCATTTCCATATCTCACCTCCGCTAATGCATGTCGTAAATTTCATGTTATTTGCATGTTTCCTTCAGGGTGTTGCATTTACGGTGACCAGCACTGTATTCATTAACCTGGGGTTTCATGCCAAGATTCTAATTTTGTCTCCAGTGTAGGGCTGTCCTGTTATCAGTGGAAAAGTGAAAAGGTTATTATTAATTAAATCATAGTGTGTACATCGTCATCATGTTGTTCACTAAACGTGAATATTGTTTAACTCACATTTCTTTATTTACACTTCGAGGTAGATGTATTGTTTTAATTTAACCTAAAAAATTCTATTCTGAGCAGATATATATATCTGGCTTTGGAGACTGACGAACAAAAACAGAAATAATTTGGAAGCAGCCCTTAGCGAATATGGCCATTAAACAGAGTACACAGCAGCTAATTCTTCATCTTTCACACACTTTTATGCACAAGCTGTTTCAGAATGTTGCCATTTTGCAAAGCATAAGAACTTTATTTTTCATATTTAATCTCTCAGTGATTAAACAATCAAAGAAACAAAAACAAAGTGTTGCTACTTCGCGAAAGCAAATCCGTAATATACCTTCAATATGCCCTCATGCATGTCATTTTCAAAATACTACTTACTGTTCGAAAATGCAAAAAATCTTTAATTACCTATAAATTTTTATAAATCCTTAATTTATTCAACATATTGAGTAATATGAAGGCAACAATCGCGTTTTTTAACAATTTAAACCTATATTTTATTTTTGAAACTAATATATCAGTTTAATACAAAGTAATTTATAATATCAAACTGTTAACAAACAATAGTTTTTAGCAATATTTTAAGGCTTACTGTTATCAGTAAAAGATCTTTTTACATAAATGTTGTATAAGTTATACAAAATTATTCATTTTTAAAACTTTAACATGTATAATGTTTTGTAAATTTTTAGTATGTTTAAATTTTCCGATTTAATTATTAGTTTTAAATGAAATTAATGGTAAGTTGCTTTTGAAAATGCAAACTGTAGTTAGAAAAGTTCAGATAATGATCACTTTTTCCCTCTTTGCTGTTATGAATACATCTACCTACCTTACGTTTAAAATATTGAGCGTGGGCTGTTCCCACGCTCACCTGTAATTCTAGACTCACCTGTAATTTGCTTAACGATAACCGTTGCACTGAGGTTTTTATTGCCATTATATAAAGCAATCATTTTACATCAATTTATCATTTTTACATTTTTATAAGCGAATATTCTTCTTATTTTATAAGATTAATCAATTATTTATAGTCATTAAAACCACCACAGAATATAAGGTTTTGAAATCTTTAAATTTGTGCAGAGTGTATCAATAAATAGAAATTTATATAGATTGCAGATAACTTCAATCTTTTTAGATAGTAAATATTTACTTATATTTTGTGATGTATGTTAAAATGCATGTGTGTACAAACAAATATGTACATATAGAAACCAAATTTAATCAATGCTTTTCTACACGAACATGTAAGTTTCCTCGTATGCCCGGAGTAATTCTCTCACTTTCAAAAGCATTTTGATACATACATATCATTAAATTTAATGTCAAATGATATCAGAAAAATCTTTGAGAAATTTAAGATCCCAAATATTAATCTTCTTTTGTGTTTCAGATAGGAGCTAACACAGAGCTTGAATTCATACTCTGTTCTTATTTCAACCACAGACGTTAAAGTGTCATATTCTTTTGACAGCTAATATAAAATATGAGATATGTTTCCCAAAAGCAATTAATGTATCTGTTCTGAATAAGAACGCATGAGTTCATTTGAATGGAAATTGTCAATACACATCTCCACTGAGTTTCATAGACTTCGTCACTCAGAAGGACACGACTTCGTAACAGCTGTTAATGTCGGTTGGAATTATTTGTTCAAGTCATTCTTCTCTGTATGAATAAGCTAAACTGCAGTATGAAGGGCGTTATGTGTAAATGATTGAAACTTTATTAGTCTCAACATTCTGCAGCCTATATTACAAAAGAGAATACATTTTCAGTTAATCCTTTGTAACAGTGCAAGTTGCAGAAATACTGGTGACAACACTTACATAGTACGCCATATTTAAAAAAAATTAATTGATGAAAAGAGTAAAGATTTTGGAGAAGTATGCAACGATATGTAACTCGTGATGGAAATATCTTATAGGAATGTTTTGACTATAAAATTTAAATTTGATCTATGTTTTGAAAGAAAGTATAAAATAATAAATGACAAATATATACAGAACCTAATTTATATGGCTTTATTTATTAATTTTATATATCCTATTTACTAGTCACTTTTATATATCGTATTTACTAGTTATGATTAGTAGCATATTTATTTCCAGATAATAATTTGTTCACATCTTTTACAACAGTGAGCTGTTCCAAAAGTGAAAACCAACAGACATGCATCTTCTTATATGCATATACTTGTGAATATCGATAATTTAATAAGGTTAAAAAAGAGAGAAAAAAAACGTAAGATTTGAAAACTGCCATCAGAACCCATCGAATTTAAAAAAACAATCATCTTTTTGTAGGAACTTGATTTACACTATAATTTAACTTTGTGGAAATGATATGCTTTTCAAGTGATAATCAATAACTGACGATGGAAGCTCCATTAAAGGAAGTGATTTAGCTTATGAACTCAGCAACATTTTATTGTTATGTAAATATATATATCAGTAAATTATTGCTATATGTAAAATGCAAAATTTTAATAACTTCCCAAAGGATGGATTGCAGATTTGGTGAAATACTGCGAATATTTAAGCTATTTTAATTACTATACCGTGGATTTATACGTAAATAATGATTAAAAAAGTCGCGAATAATTCTACGTATTTAGAATAATAAAAAATTTAAAGAAATTATTTCAAAAATTGAGCAAAATTAACAACTGTAAAGTGCACTGTAACTACAAATGGCGATGCAGCGCTGTTGTGTTTTGCTGAATCTCCGAAATTGCAAAATGTTGGCAAATTTTGCTAAAACGTTTGCCTTTTATAACTTCATATTTAATCATTTTTCTCCCTCCCTTCCAAATGAATGAGGGATTTAAGTATTCTTATACCTTGCTTAACAATTTGTAGTAATTAAGTAGGTGGAATCATTAAATTTGAGATAAATTAACTTCAGAGCTTTCGGATTGGTTGTAAGATAAATTAACTTCAGAGTTTTCGTTGAACCGAAAATAAAGATTTATTTAGATATTCTAGGAAAAGATACAATTCAGCATAAAATGTTGGGCGCAATTAAACCGCTGACAGCAAATATACCAACTAAGTTTACTTGAAACATACTGTGCAGTTCACGTACCTGCAGGGTAACTATATACAGGGTGTCGCAAAACGACCGCATAAACTTTGCACAGCTAGATTCCTCGTTGGGAGTACATAAAAACTGCCCAAAGAAGCGTTCCGTTACGATCCATAGTTTACGAGAAAAATACGAAAAACAAAGTATGACGTCACTGCCTGTGCAAGAAAAAAACCCTTTATTGGACATATCAACAACAGTATTGGCATATCTTTCCAGACGATAATATTTAAAACATTCGACGCGCATATCTGGAACTGGTGTATCGAGTCGTAGTGACATCACCAATGGACTTAGTTGCTTGTCTGCATGCTGCTTGTACTTCGGTTGACCCCGCGATGCTGCAACGTGTGATAACAGCCATTCCAAGGCGTACTCAAGCCTGCCTCGACATGAACGGCGGACACTTTGAACATCTGCTTTAAATTGTGCATATACTGCTGTTGATATGTTCAATAAAGTGTTTTTTCTTGCACCGGCAGTGACGTCATTCTTTGTTTTTCGTATTTTTCTCGTAAACTATGGATCGTACAGGAACGCTTCTTTGGGCAGTTTTTATGTACTCCCAATGAGGAATCTAGCTGTGCAGAGTTTATGCGGTCGTTTTGGGACACCGTATAAAACTGGACACTCTATAAAATCAACAAAATCAAGGTTAAATGCATCCTAATTTATACATGCTTAGTTAACTGAATCCATCACTCAGTATTGGTTCATACAATGGACCTGGAGGTGAGCCATACGTGCTATATGCATAGCCTTAAGCATGAAGTTATACTATTAACATAAGAAAATACTGAATATGCGATTATATCCACAGCAAAACTCAAAGTTGTGTTTCCTTCAGGATTCGAACCACGGATCTACATATTCCTAATTCCATACTAACTTCTGCCCTACCACAGCACATACGCAGAATAAGATAATGCCTTTTAATATAATTCCAGAATCTTAAAAGGAATCTTTGTAAAATCATTTGCGACTACGGCAAGGTAATAAACATGGGGACCAAAAGTATTTCCCTTTAAGCATCAAAGGCAGAAAAATACGGCTAAAGTACTAGAATCAGAATACTAGTTGGGAAGCTTGCGCAATGTTCAAACTTACCTTTCACGGATGGGCAATATTTGTGTTTGAATATCGGTAGTAAGCATCTGACGTTCTAGGGAGAAGAATGAGTCCGAGGCATATTCAGTAATATCGTTGAGAATAATGTCTTCTGTTCCAACAGTACGGGCTAGATTTCCTTTGACTTATCACGTTCACCTGTATGTATTTAAAGAAAATGTATCGTTACGGCACAAAGAAAAAAATCCTTGATCATGCTGTGGCAATGTATAGTGATGTAGTTTGCTCAGCATTTGTTCTTATGAACGATAATGCCCATCTATATAAATCAAATCTGGTACCAGGAAGAAAAAGACATTCCTCGTATGGAACGGCCATATCTCGTATAAAACGTCCTTCACCATATCTCTACTCCATAAAAAGTCCTTGGAAACTTTTGGATGCGTTTTCCCTTCCTGTATACCCTCTCCATCTTATCCCAATGAACAGAAAATAACATGTAACAGAAACCGCAGTTATTAAAAGATTTAAAAAGAAACAGCCGTTACTACTCTCCTGGTGTGCTTAACGATTTAATGGAACGTTGCTGCAGAATTTGCATGAAGGTCGAAGATGAATGCATTATTTACTAAGGTAATTTTTTTTGTTTGAAAAGCTTACAACCCTTAATATACAAAGTATGAGTAAAAATTATCAAAAACAATTATATATATTATGCTTACTGTTATTTTTATTTGCAGGCATATAAAGGGATTGCTTACCACTTTGTGAAACTATTATTGAATTAAAATAGAAAATTTTCAGTTAGGTCAAAATGACTACCAACTGCTTTGTTTTGTTCATAAAACAAAATATTTAACTATTGTTGGACATTGATACATTTGCATATAAGTAGCATACTCCTATGCTAATAATTCCAAACAGAACGTGTAATGCATATATTCTTACGCACTACAATATGGGCCGTCAAAAATTGCACATATATATCTCTCTCATTAACGTATTTTTAAATCTTAAAATAAATCAGATATAATGTTTTAACATTATTATTATTTATCATTTTTTTAGATTTTTATTTTAATAATATTTTTTACAAATTTTATATTTTAATCTATTACGAACCTTGGGTTATAACTTACGAGTTTGTTTTTGAAAATTATATGAATTATTTTAGTTAAATTATTAAGATTAAATTTAATTAAATGGCAAAACCCGATAGCACGTTATACCGGATATGCTTTTAAGTTTACATTTTAAGTAGGTTAGCTTCTAAAACGAACTGAAAAAAATGAATTGATCTTTGATCTTTAGAAATAAAAAAATATTAAATTATCTACGTATATATATCGCATTTTGTTTGCTCTGAGATAGGTGTATATTGGACTTTAATTAGTTGTAGAATAAGTAATAAATCTTTTATATTTATTTCCGTAAAGTACATTGCAATCCTTATTTTATTGTTTGAATGTATGAATAATACATGAAATACTATATCTTTTATGCGTACATTCTAATCCAATTTTGTTTAGAGAAATAAGTAAATTTTTGTCGCTACCTGATTAAAAATTGAGTTTTTTCTTTTTATAAAACTTTAGCTATTCTCTCGCGTTGTTGTGTTTTCTACATAAATCTTTCCACATTTATGATTGTGTCATTACTTCTTTTTATTTTATTTCTCTATTATTCAATTCCTTAAATAAAATTGTCGGAGTTTCAGTCTTGTGTCCTTTAAGGATGCCATGGTTTTGGCTTCCAAACTCTAAATTTGCCACGAAAAAGGTGTATTTTCTTGATCCTAATTCTGAAAAGCTTCTATCACTTTATACGAAGGCTCCTTTTATTGGATACATTTCATTTTATTAATTGTTCGACATACTTCAAGATGCATCAGTAAGCATTTATGTTAAAGTGTTAGAAAAATATTGTCGAAGATAGATATACATATATATAAGTAATATGCAAACCAAAATACTAAATTTAATTTGCAGTAGTCCCTTAACTCTCTATTTTAATTTTGGGCCTTCGCTTTTCTATCCTAAAAACAGTATCTGCTTATAATAAATCTCTGTAAACTGTGCCATTTCAAAATTAGTCCATGTCATATTATTCCTGCGTAACGACAACGATGCAGATAATTTGCAAACTGAAACTCAAACAGTTAATCCAACCTTCAATCAAACTTTCATCTTAGATATGTCGCATTCGTTCCCTGCTTCTCTTACTAGCTCGATTTGTCTTCCAGTACCTTAATATCTATGCAGTTTTTCAAAAGCAAACATTTACTGCGCGATTGTATTGGCTTAAAATATGTTTGTCATTGAGAATAAAGAAATATTGAAATCCACCAGGACTGCAACTAATGCTTTATGTCGCCAATATCTGTCTTTTTCATCTTTGCGTATACGGCTCGGCCGGTTGGAAGACTTTTAATTTGTTTAATTATTTATAAGTTTCAACTAGTCTTACTAATAAAAAGTGGGACTGTGATAAGAAATGTTATAAAATAATTATAAGCTCTTATCTAAATGTTCAGCAACTACACAGTATTAGCAGTAATAATGTTTTTTAGAAAACAAAAATTTTTTCCTGTTGTAACAGTTTCTATTGCAATTTCCTACTTATTTCTGCTGTGCAAAATTTAAAAATAAAAGGAAATTTCGTACCTATTTCTGATGTGCAAAATTTTAAAATAAAACTTAATTATATTTTTATTTGGAATCTGTAGTTCAGGTCAAAGAACCAAAAATGCGGATAGGAAGTTAAGTAATTGCAACATGTAATCAGATTTAACTTTATATTTTACTAAAAATACATGTGCCACTTACTTCTGCTTTTGATAGCCACCATTAGATCAAAACATTTTTGTACGCTAAAACATTGTATAACCACTGCAATTCTTTCGAAACTAGATATTGAAATATAAGCTTGCAATTCAATCTTAACCACTCCCATTGTTATTTAGCCCCAATATTTAAATATATATCGTCTTATTCTAAGAGTACTAAATGATATGCTTCTGATATACTGTTTTTCTTCGTCTTTTAAATATTTTTGGTCAACCGTTTCCTCCTCCGAATCAACATTTCTACATAGTCAATTATACCATTAGTTTAACCAGGAGGAGCCAAGTTCCAAGTTCCTGTTTTGCCGTGATTATCAAGCAAAATGCGGCTGTCATCTGGTAATTGTACAAAGGGCGCAGAAAGTAGACTGAGCCCGAACTGTAGTTCTGAGAGGGTAGGAGCTGATGGTGAAAGAGGGGTGACCGCTTGTTATGTGAACAATAAGCAGACATGGCATTGCTTTAGAAATTCTGCTAAAGTACCATATTTACAAAAGTCAAAGCGAGTAATATACAAATAATAATTAAAATAGGTGCAATTGACAATCTTTAGTATTATTTACAACTATACAAATGGCAAAGTTCATCAGAAAAGATTAACAAGACGTAATGAGAGAGTCCATGGCTTACGTGGGTGGTCACCTACCCAGGTGAAGGCCCAGACATATGCTTCTTAAGTTTTGCAACTTCGCAGGAAGTTACAACAGTAGATTAGGAAATAAAGTAATCTAAGTGTGAAAGTCGTGCTTTTCCTTTAATAAATATGCAGCGTAGGGACGTAGAAATCTGCCCTCATCCAATACCTCATAATGGAACAGTTCAAAGTTCTTGAGATGATTTAAGTTCGCTGCTCCATTAAAGAGTTGGTATTTATTTTTTGGATGAATTTGTCCAGAGATCAGTTTTTAAACCATTTTGCAACACTTGATTCCGAACAAAATAGTGTGCATTGATGATGATTCTGAGGGAATTTATTTTGCACTGTCTGGAAGCTTTTATATGTCCTTTGTTGTTGCAGCGGTCCAAGCATGTGCAGCATATGTCATTATCGGCCTTACTGTCGAAAGATATATCAGTCTCTTTTCTTGGAGATTCAGTTTGGAGTACTTCCCAATTATTGGATAGAGATATTTCATAACTCTCAATGCTTGGTTTCGGACTTGATGGATATGGGTATTCCAAGTTAGCAGGTTGTTAATTGTGACACCAAGGTACCTCGAAACTGCCCTTCTATAGGAATGGCAATTGCTAGCATCTGAGATGAATGGTCACCTCATTGAAAGCATGAGAAATAGTTATAAAGACTGTGTGAAGATCTGGGACACTCACTTAAATGGGAATTTGTCTTGTTTTTGTTTAGCTTTAAAAAATAATTTGCTAATGATCCAAATATAACGTCATCAAACAAGTTACGAAAATTAAATATTATTTTCATCTCTGTACCTAAGGCTTGTTTTCTTTCATGCATAAATACATTTGCTACCTTCATATGCAATTTGGTGTTAATAAAAGTCTTACTTTTGCATTTTTAATTGATTATACCGCTACTTGCTTAGGCATTTGGAAGCCAGCATACAGAAGTTCCATATAAAGCCAGGATACAATCGTTATTAACTTTTATGTCATACATGAAATATTTGTGAGTAAAAGATTGGCACAGTTCTACAGACGTTTTAGGATGAAATTATATTTTCTGTAATATTTTTCAGGTATGCATATAATGATTTACAGAAATGATTAACTGCTTTATTTTATGTAAAATCTTAATCTTTCCATTGAAAATAATGAAGTTAAAAGATACGTGTAATATTGTTCAAAAATCAAATAGTCCTTAGGTAAATACGTATTGACATTCATGGTAAATGTAAATGATTAATGGGTTTATTAATGAAATGATGATCCATTTTAATTTGAGCAGAACTATGTATGTGTGCAATGAATTAATGTTTACTTTTAATATGATTTTAAATATTGTTCCTCATACATCTTAGTTTTCCTTCACCACTTTTTTGCCGTTTACGTTTCCTATAATTTTTTATATTTTGTCATACAAACAAAAAACATCATTGCAGAACTATGTTTCCGAAATTAAATGTTACTTGCTTTTAAATTCAGAGAACAATAATTATTTCTTCGGGAACATTTCATGTTATTTTGAAAAAAAAAAGAAATATGAAAAACCCAGTTTGCTGAAAATTTGTATGAGAACACAAAAATAAAATCAATTTCTTGAGTAAAATACATTAGAATATAGTTGAGAAGACAATTAATTACTACTAAATGTCAACGCCTACCTAACCGCCAAACGTCAATATCAGTAGGCAAAAAACTGTAACTTTTCTTTATACTTTATTTGCTTTCCAAATAATGCTTTCACAGGAGATTGTTTAGTAATATTCTTGAAGAAAGGAAAAAGAGAAGAAATTCTCTAGAATGATTTGTTTGAACAATAAAGCAAGCATTCCAACTACGATGTAGTCTCCAATATAAAATTATTATCAGCCACCATGTTTTTAATGTAAATGTTATCATAAATTCAAATATTAAAAATGAAACAACTGCATTATTTTTGCAGGTTTTAAGGATGTTCCAAGCAAGCGTAACATTATTATAAAAGCGTTTTTCCTTAACCGTTTTTAAATTTTCACAGAAGGGTGTTCATAAATGAATGGTGCGGGTTTAAAAATTAATAAATAAATCGATGTGTTACTTTATATGGGCAGTCCAAGGTTTTGATGCATTAACCACAATCCTTCAATATGTGCACCCTTGGTCACACGACAGACATCTATCTACACGGTAATCAAATTCTTCCCATACATAGCACGGCCGCCGTGACGGTCTGCAGTGCGTGCTTTATCCGACCGCAAACGTTCTTAAGGTACACGGGCATTGGTGGTAAAACTTGGTCTTTAACAAGTCCAAAAAGAAAATCGTACGGAGTTAAGTCTGGCGAACAGAGTAGCCAGGCGAAAAGATTGTTGTTTGTTTTTCGAGCACGTCTAGTCCAGCGTTGCTGAAGAATGCGATTAAGAAGCTCTCGTACATTCCTGTGAAAGCAGAGCGAAGAATCGTCCAGTTGCAAAATGTAATCATCATCAATAGGTTCAGCTAGGGTAACAACCAGGTTTCAAACATGTTTAGAAATGAGACATTCTTATTCGAAAAAAAAAATGGCCGTGCACGTTTTCGTGGGACACCATACAGAAAATGTGGACGAAACTCAAACAACAGGTTTAGACACCTCAAACTGAAAGACAAACCTTTCCCCATTGCGGCGCCATCTTGAAAATTGACTCTGCGGCTGCGCATTAAAGCATGAAAAGCAAACAGCAGATAGCGCATGAGAAACTTAGACAGTTGCCAATGCTTACGGTGTAGATATTACACGGGTAAAGTCGATTTATTATTAATTTTTAAATCCGCAACATTCATTTATAAACATCCTGTATAAAATATCTTTTGAATATGTGGAAGCAAATTATTCCCTTTTACTACAATAATTTCAGAAGACTTTCTAGAAACTGTTAGTTTACTAGAAGTATAAGACAAGAAAAATCAGTTCTACCTTCGTATATATTTGAACTATGATCTTCAATTACCAAATGGATATACTATGCTTTTATACCATTACAGCACGCACGAGAGAAGGCCGTTAATCTTTATCAGACCATATTTTGTATCCTAACCGAAATGAAGACATTCTTAATATTTACAAATAAACCGTGAAATGAATGAAATCTGAAAGCTATATCATTTAATAAAAATAACTTGTGTAACAAAATGAAATGGGAAGCGCTATGGTTTAGAGTGGTTTATTGAGATTACGGCAAAGCACACTAGGGCTAGTTGCCTAAGGGGAGGGACGCCTTTATGGAGGACTTTCTGAGGAATCTTGGCTGGTTTACATGTTACACATGAGGGGAAACATGAAACCGCCCATGCAGCCAACCCGTTTGCAGTATTCTAACCTCGGACTGAACTACCAGTGTACAGCGACTTTACCGCTCGACCGTTGGAGGGTCCGAGAAGCTCCCGAATTCGACTTTCTAGTCAAGACGGGGCCGGGTGTTAAGATCTCTGACCACTGATCATTTGAAACGGGTTCCAATCCTTGCAAACCTAATGTTAATGTTTTGTGGGTTTTATGTATAACACGAACTCGAATCAGCTTCTCTTATGAACTCTTATACCCCTTGCAGGTCCATATTCAAAGCAGATAGTTGTCTCATGCTCTACCATAACAGAAATAATCCAACCAAAACTTTAAATTAAAGAAGAAATTCGGCGAAACGAAAGTGAATAAATAGTAGAAAACCATACTTTTCAGTTTTGAACACGGAAAGGCTAATATAAGTACGAAAGTTTGGATGTCAACAATCATAGTTGGTTGATTTGGTTTATTTGATGACAGCAAACATACTAGGACTATTTAGCTAATGAGAAGCATGCTATCGAAGAGAAATTTCTAAAGGAAAATGACTCATATCCAAGTTACACAGGGGATGAAACGACGGAAACTCACATATAGCCATCCGGCTTTACCGCTCGGACGCTGGTGGGCCTCAATATATCACAGTTGGAGTGGAAAATGCAGCAAGAAACAACTTACACAAAACAACGATATACAGAAATCGAGAACGTCAAAAGCCTAATCACGCATTTTTCAACAGATTCAAATGTTCTAGTTCAACATGCTGCATGAATTCAAAAACATTACGTCACCATGCCTTTTACTTGTTTTTAGGTAAATATCATAGTATTGAATTTTATCATTTTCGAATTAAATATTTTTTGATAACTTTTCGCTTTAATTCAGTAAATGCAGGTAAATCTAATTTTATTTTAGCTCTTGGATGAGAGAATTTCAATGTGATTCTCAAAAAGAGAACATCTGTGTGGTACTGCGAAACGAAAACTCCCCCCCAATGATCAGTTAACTACTACTGTAGGATTTAATCAGATTTATCTGTTTCGTTACTAGTCAAAGTATAGTTAGTTAATTTTGTTTTTGTTTTAGTTGGAAGAGGAATTTAAGACAGCTGTTGTATATTACATGATAAATAATAAATTTTTAATCCCAAAAGTTCCTCCTTGGTTCAATCATGTTTAACGAGCTTTGCAAATGCAGAATTAGCGTTCAATAACCTCTTCCTTTTAGTTGATGATATCAATCCATTTCCTTCGAGGTAGTGCAACTGACCAAACCACGAAATAAGACTCACGTGCACGCGATCTATTAAAGGCAAAAAGTACTAAAATAACTTCTCGTATCTCAGAATAACTTTAAATAAGTGATAGGTATCTGCAATAAATGACAGGAAAGAAATTTATTTCCTTCGGTGAGGTATATTTGCTAAAGAAAAAAGTGAAATGTAAATGCGTTTTATGAGCATTAGCAAATATTTCAATATTCTGTAAGTCTGTTTCAAGATTTCTGAATTTCTTTGTTCAGGAAAATATTTACTTCAGTTTGCACAGTCATTAGGTTATTTTGAAGCAGTAGACGTGAAAACAAAATGAGCAATGCGCTCGTCGGGACCGGAACCTGGACCTCTCGAGTACGCATCAAATATGCTACTGTTTAACTATGAAGGCGTGCTGGAAAAAGAGAGAGAATACCTTATACGTTATATCCAACATTTTTCAGGAATATTTTACACAAATTAAAGTTGGAAGGGGAAGAGGTTGCTTGAAAACGGCAAAGCAAACGAGGTCTATGTGTCTCCGTGGTGTACTTTCTAAAGAAACCTCGCTCAAATTCGCATAACACGTAAGAAAAACTACGAAAAACAATCATGCGTCATACCCAATCACCAGGATATGTACTCGAGTCAAATTACAAGCATTCAGTTTTCAGTGATTTTAACCACCTGAACACTAGTGGCTTCATATTAATTTAAATAAACAATTATAGTTATTTACTATAATTTTATAAAAACAGCAGAATAATAAACAAAAAACTGTTTGGGCTAGCAGTTCCAAATAATTAAAGCTAGTGGGCATAGGTTCTTCGGTTTTGTTCTTAAATAATTGTCTTACTATAGGCTTGTTAGTATTTTTTCCCATGTGTAACATGAATTTGATCTAGTTCTCATTTGAAGGTCATCCATGTAGTCATGGCTGCTTTGTCAGATAACCCTCATATGCTTTGTTTCAATTATTGGGTCTTTTCATTAATAATGGTTTTGTTTTCAATTGCAGTAAAAGTGGAAGAAGGAGGGGATAAACAGTCTGCATCATCTTACTCTAAATGCAGGTAGTACTTTTACTTTAATCTCATTTTTAGGGCAAGTTTCGAAGAGTGCCGGTCAAATTTAAGATTTATTTTTTCAAAGCTAAATGGAAATGGCAAAGGCGCATATTCCGCATATTTTGTTTTATGAGTTCAATAAAACAATTATTAATAAGAATAATAATGAATATATGGGAAGGGTAGAATTAGTGTATGCTAGCGTTAATGGTGGTTGCAGAAATTTCGAACCGGAAACTACAGCCTAAAAAACGATCTTTTCCTAGAAGATCCGTAAGATTCCCGAAAGAGCTCAATGAGGAAGTCTTGCAAATCTTGGTGGAACAAAATCCCATCATAACTATTTGGAACTACAAGAAAATGGAGGAAAGTATATTTTATATTAAAAACTAACTTTGTATATCTTAATTTTGAAAAATAAAAGAAGTTTAAAGCCGCATTAATTATGGAATGACCCAATGCAGCCGACTAGGCAACTTATTCACTTGCAGCAGCATTCAATTATCATAATAAAAGTAAATGTTATTTTCATGTTTCGTTTTAATAATGTTTTTTCTGATACGATAAAATACTGAAAAGCAAAAAACAAAATAAAAAAAAGAAAATAGGAATGAAATTAAACAAGCAAGTACATAAAAACATATAAAACACAACATAACCAAAAAATATAAAATCATAACCTTAAGGTAAAACAAACCAAATACGTTGCGGAGTTTCACTTATTTAATTCCAAAGTTCAGACTTAGAACCCCACGGACACTAACAAGTGAATAATCGCTTAAATGTGTGAATAAACACGTAAGACGTAAGAAGGGTTAACTACACTCTATTTTTCAGAATAATTACAATCAATAATTGGTTAGGTATTTTATACAGTAAACATGTTTATAAACCTCACTTATTAGGAGTCAACATACTGCTGACTATTGTAACTTAAAAAACGAAAGTTATTGCATGGTTGACAAGTACAAACAATTTATAACTCAGTGTTGCTTTTTCACAGTGCTCACTTCGTGTGAAGCTACTCACACGTATAGGTGAAATTTGTGAAAAATCAGTGGCTGACCTACTATTCAGACTATTGTTACATGCATTGCATTACAGCAACCTTAAGCCCAAAGTCTACTTTGATTTGCATACAAAGCTTAAAACTTTGAATTTATTTATTCTGTACTATACGGTTACCTTTCCTTTTAAGGCATTTCTTAAAAATTAATGTATCGCGGCTCAACAGCAATTACTGAATACTAATGTGAGTTATATCCAGGTTCTCCAGCGAGTTCGCTAGGTGTTTAAGTAGCACTAACACAATACCCGTGTGTAGAGTTAATAATTTTTTTATCCAATGACGTACACTTGCCTATTCGGCAGTGGCCACGCCTAATGCCAGAAGTGGTGTCCATTTTATTGTGGAGGCATCTAATAAGCGGCCACCGTTGCTTCCTATGATGGTACAGACAGTTCCCTGTCCTCTCCGGAATACGAATCAGGGCACTTCGGTACCCAAGTAGGCCCCCTTAAACACTATATTGTCTGGGCGGCTGCAACGTTAACATGAGCCATTTTGCCTTAAGAAGTACTCCATTAAGATATTTCTCCTTTTAGGCAGATATCACAAGGTACATCCTTTGTTTAGGACTGAGGATAATGCGGTGGAGTACTGGTAAACGCGAATTTTATCTTCAGCTGCACAAGTAGTTTCGAATTTATGGACTTGTACTAAAGATTGTTCGTGAAAAATCGGGATCTGGTTTTCTTTTTGGATGTTAATACATGCACCGCAGCATAACTAAGCATGATTCATTACTTCAGTTGTATAGAAAGCTTAAATTTGTCAAATCGTACATGAGCTTATGTATCTATTAAAATCTAATCAGAACACATTAATTTAAATATATTTATTGGCTTTTTCTAATTTTTGATTGGTTTAAAAACATTCTGAATAAAAGCAAATTTTTTTATTATTTTACCATTCTAACAGAAAATCAAAATCTGCTATACTTAAGGTAGGGGCTCCAAGAGTCTCCTACATCACCTTCGTTTCCACCAGTCCACACGAGAAGACAGTCGGCATGCCATATATATGGAGGGCTCCCATCTGCTCAAAGACACTACACATTTACAAGCATTTCCTCTTCTTGAGAGGAAGAAAGATGATAACGAATTAAATTATCTACAGTTAAACAGTTTACGTTTACATCCTCGCACCTTGCTCGGTTATTTGCACAAATACTAATTAATGAAATTTTCTGTTGCAAAATCACGCATCGACAAGACAGCGCTCATTTCGGATAACGGCAGAGAAGTGAGCTTCTGTCCGGCCAGCTAACGTAACCAATTGTCTTTTTATTATAACCCTTATTCTCATTTAAAATGACTCGCATTTATATATTCTGATGGGAAAGACAAAACAGTACGTATCTATGACAGATTTCAGCATAAAATAACATCTTGATTAAAATAAACTTTATACATTTGAGTCAATAAGCAGTCTACTGTAAATGGTTACATCATACATAATATTCATTGTAATGGAGGTGAAGAATTTTAGACAGGATTTTCTTCAATCACAGATCACAGCAACTTCCATCTATTGTTCAGAAACATCAAAAGGTTTTGAAATAAAAACTTATTCATTATTTTTGATTTAAACCATCATCTTCTCTGATTTAATTTCCAAAAGTTTTGCAGGTTCAGCACCATGCTGAAATCGATTTCGTTTGGTTCACGCGGAAGCAATCTCCACGGAGCACTCATTCACTTCACTCACTACGTTGAAATTACTCTTCTGTTCTTTTCAAAATCTTCCTTACGGTAATTTTATCTCAATAGTTGTATTAAGCCATTTACTAAGAACATGCTCTTCAAAATGTGCGACCTCTTAATTACTTTACTGAAGTTGAGTGCCATACTTAATTAAATTACAAGTTCTTAAAAGCCTTTATCTTTTGTGTAAGATAATGCAGCAAAATGATAATTATGTAGTAATATGCAGATAACTTTCTCCATGATTCTAACATTCAGGTTATTTTTTAACTTTTTTTAACTTTTCCCATATTAAAAGGTATCTGCTTAATTGAATTGACGAAGTGTACTTCAGAAAATCTTAAACCCTTGATTATAAGTTTAATTCCAAAACTTATTCCCAATTGCTTCGCTTAACATTACGATATAAAAACTGTGTAATAAATGAGCAAGCAACCCCCAAATATACTTCACAGCAGAAGTAAAGCTGGAACAAAAGACTGCATTTTGAAGTGTTCGAAATGTTTGAAGAATGGTGTGTGATTTACTTTTAAGCTTTACTAACTATCAAGTTAACCACTGTCCCAACTTTTCTTTGTTCAAATGGTGATGGAGAGCGCGAATGGCGCCTTGAACATGGACCTTGAAGACCTTATATAAGCGGCAGTAAGACTAAGGTGGCAGAGTTCCGTCCCAGTTTTGAAGGAAAATCGACTGATGAAAGAACTTGAATACTAATGATAATAACGTTGTTAATTATATAGATGATAATAATACGGACACCTACGAGGGGCAAAGAGAAAAATTTACATCCGTTCAACACCCAAAAATAAAACCGATTACAGCTGAACCTAATGTGGTATTTTCCGAGTTTCTCAAACTTCTAAAACATGACACTGAAACCAAAGTCAAACATGTCAATTTTCAAGTCAATCATGTTTCTAAGTCAAACATGTCAATTCAAGTCAACCATGAATTTTTAAAAGTGTTCCCCAAATCTGAAAATGATCACCGCATTACATCTAGATATTTTATTGATAAACAAAATGATCACTGCATATTTATGCAGAAAATGGAACGACCTATTAAGGTGGTACTTAGAGGCCTGACAACTGATATGCCTATAGAGGAAACAGATAATGAGTTAAATTTAGGATTTACTGTTAAAAACCATTTTCGCAGATAATCCAGCTAAAAACCTAATTATATGAAATCCAATTAAAGATTGACTCGGGTGCTGAACGGATTTATGAGATCACAACATTTTTGCATTTAAATGTCTGTTGTTCCTAAGAAAGTTAAAGGCAATGTGGTTCAGTGACGTAACTGAATTAATCTTCAGAAGTTTGTAAACTCAACCGTAGTGCGTAAAATGCGCAGGCCAGCACAAAACTGAAAATTATATACCCCGAAAAAATTTAGTTGCTGCGAAATGTTGCAACTGCAGTCATAACACGGCAAGTTATCGAGGGTGTGTAAAATTTTATTCATACTATGTGCTAATGCTAATACTAAGACAAACCGTGAACTTAACACAGAAATTAATATCAGTCCTATGGCTAATATAACTGCTGTAACCCTAGGCATTTCGTATGCTGATGCAGCGAAAAACAAAAAAAACATGTGCCCGAAAATGTTCGAGGAAAGAAGTCAAAACAACCTGGCGATCCAGGTCTTGGTGTAATGTACGAGGCTTTTAGAAATGTACAAATCTTATTAAATAAAGAAGTAATACGATGTTTAATGGTTTATTTTCGCAATATATTAAAAGAAAAAGGGCCTTGCATACATTGACTAAAGTAGTTATAGAATACTAAAACTGCTAGTACATATGTCAAGCCAGCGCTCGACACAAAAAGCTATGATTATCACCTGTGATTGCCACTATGTCCAAAAAATATAAAAAAAAATATGTATTTATCTCACACTGTTGTAGTTTTGCAGTTGTTGAATTAGCAAATTGGCAACATTTGGACTGAAAATTCTTGAGTTCTTTTTATAATTTATAACTACTTAGCCCAAATGGACATTAGCCTAGGGCTATTAGTCTCAAAAATGCATTTTGCATTGAATAACTGTGACAGTCTGAATCCCTTTTCAAATAATTGTTGCCACCACGTATTATTTCTCTGCATTATATTTAAAGAAATTAAATAACGAAGATTCTGTATGAATGTTTCTCGCATTGTGAAGAAACGACGGCAGCCAGAATTATCAAATTTTGAATAACGTAATCTTCCAAACGATAATGGGCACCTCGAAGCCCGAATTTTGAGTTTCGAATTTGTTTTATTATTTCTTTCATATTTTATAAAACTTTAACGAATATTTTATTAGCAAACTCACCGATTTCGAAGCAAGCAACGGCAATGCAGTACGGGAAAAACATTTTTATCTCCAGCCAGCGAGATTGTCTATCGAAAATTCTAAAGATATGTGATTTTTAAATATATTGTCATATTGCTGTTTAACAGTAGTGTATTAGTTTAATAGTGGTGTAGTAGTGTATTAGACACTTGTAAATTAAGATAAAAGATAGAACACTTCGTTTCTAAGGAAATTATTTTTAAGAAGTACATTTAATAGCTTTTAACTGAGAATTATCAATATATTTCCAAATATTATTATATTGTAACGAAAGTTTTCCGCCAGAAAACGTTCTCAATAAAGTTATAAGAAAGACCTGGAAAGCAGTACTTTTAGTGCGAGTAGTAATCACAGCTCAAATCATTGATTTTCTGCCAATGTTTTTCAGATCTTGGGACATTTGTAAGATAAATGCTTTTCAGATCCCAATGTTTTTCAATCTGTGATTTTCTGCCAATGTCATTTCCTGCCAATATTTAGTTTTTCAGAGTCTCCGGCCCAGAAACTTGGTCCAGAAACGAGTCCAAAAATAGATCAACCTCAATTCGGACGTCCTGTGAAGAATGGAAGGTATCACCAGCCAGATGTAGCTTCAGTGTGAAAAAACAAAAGTCCGAAGGAGCGATGTCTGGACTTTGTGGTAAAACATACCATTCGCTTGCGTACAGTGTCCAGCCGGTGAATGTGGTCTTACATTACCTTGATGGAACATTATATTTTTGCCCCGGAACTCAGTTCGAAATTTTTCCTTGATAGCAGCGTCAACACGGACTAGCATCTCGCTGTGCACTTTACTGTAGACGGTTTTACCTTTTACCAGATACTGTTTGTGGAAAATTCCACGGCATTCCCACCAAATGCAAAGCATGATCTTTTTATTAGCCAAATTGTGCTTTGCAATGCTGCCGGCGGGTCAACGGGCGCAGACCATCTCCCATTTCGGCCTGTGTTGTTGAAGTAAATCCACTTTTCTTCTCAAGTGAGGATGCAGTCCAGAAATTTGTTGTTGCGTTGAAATTCGAGCAGATTAGTTCAGGTCCGAACACGTCTGTTCTTATTTGTTTGAGTCAGCTTATGCGGCATCCATTTATTGAACTTGTACGTCAGGTGTTTACGATGCATAGCGCGCGACTAATGGACATGACACTAATGTCTAACTCCTTAGCAAGCTCTTAGAGTGGTTACATACTGATCTTCTTCCAGGAGAACTCATATTCTTGAATTTGTTCATTTATTATTAAAAATATATGTCATTTTGCCATTCTTCTCTCACTATTCATGAAGAGAAAGTATTACGTCAAAAATCCTTGAAACAATTCAGGATTCGACAATTGTCCCGCATGTTTAAAAATTCAGGATCACTGTAATCATTTCTGAAGCAATGAGGTGCTAAAATGAATCTGCATTCTCTCAAATTTGATTTATGCTACAGCCACCTAAACCAACATGAAGTATTGTACAATCGCAAAGCTATTTATCAAATATATTTTCCATTTATTAGAGTTAATTATGTACACAGTGTCACATAAAAAATATACATCTGAGGTATTTGAAGGTCTTTCTTATGCCAGAAATAAAATAAGATATATGGTTTAAAGGAATACAAATTTTAATGTGAAGTTATCTAAATGCCCTTAACATCATTTCTACAAACACATCTATGGGAGCCATTTCAAGAAGACGGGGAGAAGCTGGATTCATTATGGCAATCAAAGTTTAGTGGAAAAAATCACTGAAAACATCGAAGAATATGCTTAACTACTTCATTCAAAAACACAGGGGGTAGGAAATTTATATTATTTGTACAGTTGCTAGATAAATAATACAAAAGTATTTCAACATTTTTCGATAATGCGAAAATGAAATACGGGTTACATAAGACAAAAAGCTGTCCGAACTTTCGATAATATATATCTTGTACCCTAAAACGAGATTAACATATAATTAATTCATAGGAAAGAACGTACTTTTCCGCCTGAAGATAGGATGAAAAGTTTTCCCTCTTTAACCTCTCTGATTAGTTAGTAAGAGCAAAGTAATAAAACATTTTACAAGGAAAAGAAATTTGCTTAGTTTTAATCTAAAAAACAGGAATTTAGTCTAATGAGCATTTTTGAAGTATCTCCAACATATTAAACTTGTTCTTATATAGCCATCTTTAGTTTCTTGTGAATTTTAAACAAAGTGTTTTATTACTTATTTCAGCAACGCATCTTACAGTTACTATGCATCAATGTGTCTTATAGTTTTATATATAGGTACAAGTCTTAACACATCCAGGACACCGGAGATGGCCTTAGAAGTTATATATTCATGAAGTAGTAGTTATATATTCATGCCTTATATATATTCATGATTTTGGTATAAAACGTATTACAATAGTTTAACTGAAAATTCGAAATAAATGAAATTTTAATTTTTAAGAATGCACGCGAAGGCAATTTAAGCTTCATTAAGTAATAATTTTAAGGTTATGTAGTTTATGTTTAACATAAAAGCAAAATATATATTAAGTTAAAACAGCTGGCTTTTCTCTCATCTGAAACAAATTTTAATGTATTTCAGAATAAAATATGAGCTTATTTTAGCTATAGTTTAGTTTAGCTAACATTATGTATCCTATAACGTTAATTTTTGTTATTACATTATTTTTATCTTATATTATGTGTACATTTTGTAGGCCACCACTAGAATGCTTATTTCGATAAATTTAAAGAGCTAACAAATTTGCAATTGAGAAAGATAGACTACACTCCAGAAAGTTGAGAGAAATCCACCTGTAAGCCGATATGGGTTTGGTAATGATTTTTCATTTGTTAGCTCGCAGTGTTTGTATCCATGATAGGTGCGGCTTAGTTGGTGAAGAGTTGGAAGCTGCTTTATATGCTGCACATACTTAAGAGTTTGAATTTGGAAGACCTCGCAAGCAGTGGGCTAGTTTTTTATTTTTCGGAGTCCTCATAAACTAGGTTTTATTAATTTTACGTTGAGCTATTGGACATATATTTTAATCAATTTTTAATTAAATTTTATCACGTGTCAGCGTTTTGGGCAATTCCCAATGAGAGAATTCTCCTAACCAAAGAACAATTTCGCCAAAGGAGGGTTGAAAATAATGTAATTTAACAGCTAATTAGGTTTAACTTTAGGCATACAAGGTAAAGAAAACTGTTTTAATGCCGTTTGCCTCAGGATAAAGCCAAACATAAAACGTTGAGTCAGATTTGAAAGTAATGAGATTTGGATTTATAACCATTGATTAGAAACGCGTACAATTTTACTATAATTAAATTCAAAGAAATCTAGTCAGCAAATCAAGAATACTTCTTGAAAATTTTCGTTGCAGAAAAATTGGAGATATGAGA
>KK120852.1:9453-23850 GCA_000611955.2 Stegodyphus mimosarum
AAATTAATAAAAAATCATAATTTTTTAAAGAACTTTTTTGAAAATTATTATTTTATTTATTATTAAACCTTATAATATATATATATATATATATATATTCGTATCTTTATAACTAAATGCCTCTAATTGTTCTACCTCATTAGTAGCCGAGTGGTTAAGGATGCTGAATGCTGGTAGTTTGACCTGACTTGGGTTCGATCTCACGCAAACGCGCTTGCTGCATGGTTGTTTTTTGCATTTTGCCCCATGTGTAACGTAAATACGAGCCAATTTCCATTAGATTGTTCTTCACTAAGGCATCCCTTCTCTTACACAGCTAACTCTCGTGGCGCTGTGATATTTAAATACCTCCAATATCCTACCTGTGCACAATTATCTGCATGAAAATATTAACCTTAATCATAATGATGAAAATCCTACAGGACCAAGTTGGATGCAGACGTTCAATACTTTTTTTCTATTTTATGAGCATTTGAACAATAAGATATTTCATAATAAAAATTTTGATACTTTTTCAATTTATATATTTCTTCATTCCAGAATAAAATATAGAAGATAATGCAATCTAATTCTTATTCAGATTGCAATTAAACACCGCAAATAGTTTAAAGCTAAACAATTATGATAGACCTACTAATTTAGGAATTACTCCACAAAAATTAGTAGATATATTGAAATAAGGAACAAAAAAAAGTGTTAAAAAAATCAATGGCGTATCAGTGACTGAATGGCTAAGCCCGTACTTGTAGTGTGACCTCACTTTGAACCCAGTGAACATGCATTATATTTTATTACAATTATTTTCGCATGTGTAACGTAAATATAACAGTTATAACAAAAAAATTTTCTCCGCTAAACATTTCGTAGGAACATCCTTTCACCAAAGCAAGTTTTGTCAGTTTTGTTACATTTAATTTAAAAAAATAAATAAAGGCTATCAGTACGGGAGAGCCTAATGTAATTATATTATATTATAAATTAACACCGCGTGGAGAATTATTAAATAAATATCTGATGTGTACACCACATGACTTCCTTGTACGGAATATTAAATTCTACGCATTTTGCATTTCATTTAAACTTATTGAATTGAAGTAAATCTACTTTATGGATAGCGCATAAACCACAGTAGAATAAATGCACTCTTTAAAACTCTCTGTACTTGTTTACCACAGCCACACTATGGCGCTAGCATTACATCTACATACTCTGGCGCTAGCTTAACAGCGTTACATCTCATTCATTTCATAAGGCGTCATAATGCACAAAAAATTATGTATATCATCTGGAAAATTACCTAATTATTGCCACATGCTCTATTTAAATACTATAATAAATCTAAAACGATGTCTAAAAGAAATTAAACAAACAAAAAAAGAAAAGAAATAGTTTTTCACAGACGATTCAGTATTTCTAATTCAATCAATTCAATTCTCACCTCGCGACAAGGCAAAAATACATAAAAACTCAAAATATCTGCACTAAAAATTACGAAGTAAATCTTAAGCACTTGTTTCCTGAAATAAATTCCAGAACGGATTAAGCATGAATTAATTCGCAATAATAAAAGAAGGCGTTACTTTTTTGTTGTTGCGAAGCTTAGTTTCTTTAGATTGGCAACAAATCCAATGTTCTGCTAAGTTTCAAACGTAAACAAATATGTCCGCCATGAGAAAAATGATTAGGCTTAGCCGCACTTAAACAACGTTTAAATTGTTGATAATTCTACAAATCTTACATGCAGATTTACTAAAGGCATAAAACCCGTAACTGGAAGATAAGAACAACATTACTCAATTATTTTTAAATCAAAAAATGCACAATTTACCAACATATAAGAATAAGAAAACTGAGCTTACTGAGACGAGTGAAAGAATGGATATATATATGCATATAAATTTACTACTCATTTTTGAGTTATGCGAGATGCATACACACATACGTACATACGCACAGATGACACTAATAAGTCTCTTCAGAAGCTATTTTAAATCAGTTTTATAATTTTTTTCGGAGAAAAAATGTCCTTTATACTGTTCTTGACTACAAATCTCACTCAAAAACATCGTTAAATTGCATTCGATAGTGGTCAAAATAGAAATTTTCGTTGAAATATGATACCGGAAATTTTTCCCGATTACAGTACTTCCTTTTTACTTCTTACAAGGAAGTAAAAATAGGCTTGTTTTTAGAAGATATAACAGAGCAAATTTTCCACTGCACAGTTTGTACAAACTTGAGGCAAATATTTTTTGCAAATGAAATAACAACAAATGCTAGTTTAATAGAAAGCAGTGTCCTTGCAGTGAAAACAATAACGCCTGATTACATACCAGTATGAACAATCGAGTTTTTAAAATAACGTATAAATTTTATTGATACGTCAAAAAACATCTGGTTCGTTTGGTGGTAATAGTGACTAATAGTGTATTTAAAAAACATATTACAGATATGTTTACGTGCACGTTTGTAATATTTTATACTGGTTTTATTGGCGAAATATTCTGTACATAGGATTCGAAATCTTAAAATTCCATGCAAAGGATGTGTGTAAATATTTGCCTTATTTACTCGTGCTGATTTATGTCTCGCTTCCTTGAAATGTAAAAGGAATCCATCAAATATTCTAAACCGATGTGAACTTCTTGATCCATTGCACTATTTTATAGCGCAAACACAGCAATTTAAAGTGCTTAAGCTGTAACCATAACATGATAACATTTTTTTTTCAGTTGTTTCTAAAGTAGGAAAAATTAAAATAATGATATGTAAATTCTCTTGAGGATGGTAAAACAATACAAGGACCGATTCACTTTAATGGAATAAACTAGAAAAGCTATCTTCCGAACATAAGCATAGTTTTTGTATCGCTAAAAGTTAAGCTAACAGCAGATACCGCTGTAATCCTTCTCTAGTAACGATGCAACAAATATACGATTCATAGCCATACATGTTTCAGTCTGATGCGATATGGAACCCATATAAAAATTTCGATAGAAAAATAAACTAATGCTCTCTCATTGTATCAGCAACAATGGCACGCAGTTTATAATGATTTTTGCCTTTCTAATAAAATGGTCGTCAAAGCTCAAGTTCCATTCAATATTCATCTAAATTCAATGTTAGTCGATTAAATGTGTCAATAAATTGATCGTAATTGATCAGAAATCAAAAACGTGAACAAACAAACACACAAACAGGCATTCTTTTATGTATACAGATTTTGTAAAACTTACAAATTTTTGATTAACAAACTCTACGATTTGGACGCGAACGGTAGCAACACTTTACGAAATAAAGCATTTTTAGCTCCAGCACGCGAAACTGTTGCCACTCGTAAAAATGTGTACGAAAATTAGTGTTTTTAAGAGTTTTTAATTAATATCTCGGTTGATTAAATTCATACGAAGTTGGGAATAGTTGAAATGGCTTCCCACGAATTTTTGGAATCGGGAATGATGTATTAAATATTTGGCGATGCTATTTTTATTTCAATGTAAAACTTCGAAATTTTTTATTAATAAACTCTACAGTTTGAAAGGAAGCAGTGGCAACACTTCTCGAAATAAAGCAGATTTTTATCTTTAGCGTGGAAGACTGTTGCCACTCGTAAAAATGAGGGCAAAAATTAGCGTTTTCAGCGTCTTTAATTAATATTTCTGAATTTACTACTTTTGGGGGGGGGGTAAAAAGTGGGCGTAGACCTTTTCCAGGACCCAGAAAAGAATGGTGTGACAATAGCTATAGTAGTGCGTAAGTTAATTGCAAAGAAACACACAAACTTTTGTCTTTATATAGAGAGAGATAGATTAATATAATATTTTAAAACATAGTCATCATTATTCAAATATTAAGTAATCCCAAACTCATCAAACATATTCCTGCTTTTCCAGGATATTGCATACACAAGAATCTAATGGATTTCAGTCTATTTATCTTTAAGTTTCCTTAAAAGGTAGCAGTAAATGGAAGGCAATTAACGAACTTCAAAAACCGGAACGTTCCATTATCCGGCGCACCACACCATCCGTCCTGGCCGGATGCATCTACCCATACCATTTAACTAATACACCCGCAGTTTACAGCTCTTGACTATTTGTTAGACCATTTAGTAAGACCATCCTTCAAGTGATGGGTGCCATCGGTAATATCCTCCGCAGTGTGCCCATCATGACTTTCGCCTTCCGTTGACAAACATTCCTCCGATGGCTTCGTAAGAGAAAGAAAATACTTTGATGTCAGCGGTATACTTCATTCCCGCAAATCGATCATCAAAGCCTTCCTGCGAAACTCTCGACGCCAGTGCAGTGTTTTTATGGGCTGCGCCGAGTCGGGTCATTGATCCGACATTTTTGACCTCATTTCAAGAAAACTGGAACCACCGGGTTACATATTTATCATATCATCTCACTGAATGCATTGAATATAAAACTTATCCAAGATATGAAGAGAGCTGATGTAAACAAATCAGTTCATGCGCAGGCCGTGCCCGCGCAGTAAACTGCGTTTCAAGGAAGAGTACAACAGTATAGCGTTTCTCGTCCTTTTTCATCTGATGAGTAAATCTTTAAATTATATAGTTTGCCGAATGTGGGAATAATGTCATTAACACATTGCGTGTACAGCAAAACCGCGTTCTGCAAAGTTAACTTTCTATAGATAAAACGAATTAGGTTATAATTTCCAATAAGAAAATCTGTATAATTTTTGCAAACTTAAATTATTGTAGTTAGAACATAAAAGTGAAAGAAATGATGTTTAAAAAATTTTTTTATTACTGCTTAATAAGAAGGTATATGATGCAACTGTTTTTCTAAATAGCTGACAATATTTGCTTGGGACAATATCTGACAGAACTAAAAAATTTCGGGGTAAACAGCGTAACTTTTTTCGATACCTCTCATTTTAAGTGTCCTCTTTTTTCTTCATTTGGATCAATACCCATTGCAAAATCTCCACTACAAAGTACAAGATCTGACGCATATACCACATGATTTCCTTGTACGGAATATTACATTATACGCATTTTTGCTGCATTTCATTTGAACTTATTTTCTCGAATTTTATTAGAGATAGATTTCTCATTCAATTAACTCAGTTCTCATTTCGCAGCAAGGCAAAAATACATAAAAACTCAAAATATCTATATTAAAAATTGAAAGACACAAAAGATATAAAACACCAAATACAAGTTAAAACAATTAAAAAGATTTTTTTACAATTACAATTACAGTTTCTACGCGAAAAGAAGAAATTCGGCCAGTAGGCGGATTTTTCGGTGCACAAAACTGTTTAAAGTTTACTTTTGGTCTCACTCGGCAAAAAGACACTGAAGGCGTAGAAACTGACTTAATTTGTTGTGGGCGCTATGCTGAGCCAACATATCGGATAATTTAATAACTTAAATGATAATTCCAGAATGGATTAAGCGTAATTTAATTCGCAATAATAAAAAGAAGACGTTATTTTGTTGTTGAGAAGCTTAATTTCTCTAGATTGGCAACAAATCAACTATTCTGATAAGTTTCAACAAATCAACTATTCTGATAAGTTTCAAATGTAAGCAAATATGACCGCTATGGCAGAACAAATTAGGCTTAGCCGCACTTAAACAGCTTAGTAAGACCCGCGTAACGCTAGAGGGCGCTGAGAGCGTCATTAGGTGCAGTGAGAAGGAAGATGTGACGCAGTAATGATGTATGTCGACGATTTTATTTGTGGGCAAATCACTGTTCAACAGGCTCTAAAGACTTGTAAGGAAAGTGTAGACATTTTGAAAGAGGAAAGCATGGACCTTCGAAAGTGGAAAACCAATTCTCCTGAGCTAAGTAAAGGATTAAAGAATTTAAACTTCAATGTAGATCAGGGTGAAGAGTCTCTAGATACAAAGTTGATAGCTTCAAAGGTATTGGGAATTGGTTGGGATGAACAAACTGACACGTTTTATTTTGATACCAGAAATCTAGAAACGTTTCTTTTAAAGAAAAACTAACACAAAAAGCCATTTACTACAAGCGGTAGGTCGACTTTTGGATCCAGTAGGTTTTATAGGACCATGTACTATTACAGCTAAATACTTGATGCAAGAAATTTGGTGTTTAGGATTGGACTGGGATGAAAAATTGCCCAAACAGTTGGAAATTTCTTGGAATAAATGGTGCGATGAGATCCAAGATGTAAAGGAAATAATTATTCCCCGATATTAGTTTCAAAGGTCTTTGCCCAGTCATGCAATCACAATTCAACTACACTGTTTTTCAGATGCATCTAAGAAAGCTTATGGTACTGTTGCATACTTACGCATAGAATTAAAAAATGGAAATATCATTTCTAGTTTTGTAGCATCAAAGGGAAGGGTAGCTTCGTTAAAAACCCTTTCGATTCCTAGATTGGAGCTCATGGGTGCACTTTTGTCTTCAAGACTGAGCAATAAAATTTTAACTGCACTAAGTTTTCCAGTTACTCGATATTTTTGGACAGATTCCTCAATAGCTTATTACTGGATCAAAGGTGATCCAAATAGACATAAGGTGTTCGTGAAGAATAGAATAAAAGAAATACAAAAATACAGCAACCCAAGAGATTGGCATCATTGTATGGGAAAGAATAATCCCGCCGATTTGATTTCTAGGGGTTTATCCTTAGGCGAGCTCAAGGGTAATCACCTTTGGTGGCATGGACCCTGGTGGTTGACAATGAATAACACAGCATGGCCATCCTCCTTAGAATCGATAGAAGAAACCAAATAGATGTCGATAAGTTAGAGTTTAAGAAGGCAGTTGTTGTAAATGCAACTGTTGAAAATAGCCAAACTGAAAACGATTTGATCACAAGATACTCCTCATTCAGTAAATTAATTAGAATAACTGCTTTATGTCTGAGATTAGAGATTTATAAATAACTGTAAAGTGAACCCAAAGTTAAGAACAGACTTCATATGTGCTTCTGAATTAAGACATGCTACTGAAGTTTTAATAAATCTCGTACAGTCAACTGAATTTCGAAGGGAAATAAAGTGCTTGAAAAACGGACAATCTATTTCAAAAAATAGTAAAATCTCATCTCTAGACGTATTTGTTGACAAAAATGAGGTACTGAGAGTAGGAGGAAGACTGCAGTTATAAGCTTTCTGAATTTCAGAAATATCAGATACTTTTGCCAAAGGCTCATCATTTCACTAATTTAGTTATTGAATTTTATCATAGAAAATCCTTGCATTCTGGTGTACAGACTACATTATTTTTAATAAGACAGTCATATTGGATACCGTCTGGTCAAGATCGAGTTAGAAAAGTAATAAATAAATGCATCACTTGCTTTAGAACGAAGAATCAAACCGTAAGTCAGATGATGGGTAATCTACCTAGGGACAGAGTCGTATCTTCTAGACGTTTCGAGAAGGTCGGATTGGATTTTGCAGGACCATAATCACGAAACCTAATTTGAAAAGATCAAAGGTGACTTAAAGTCTTATATTGCATTATTTATCTTTTTCTAGCCTGTTTATGACGAATTTATTGCCAAAAGATCCAAACCAGCCATCATCTGGAACGACAACGCCACGAAATTCAAAGGTGCGAGAAATATTCTTAACGCATATAATGAAATTTGCAAATCTAACCCAATTCAAGGATTTAGTGCAGAAGAAGGCATCCAATGGAAATTTATCCCACCTGCTTCTCCACACTTTGGCGGACTGTGGGAAGTAAATATAAAATCAGTGAAACGGATTTTGTTAAAGGTAGCAAAATCAGCTGTCATGATTTTTGAAGAGTTAACTACTTTAGTTACTCAGATAGAAGCAGTTCTGAATTCCCGCCCATTATCACCGCTTTCTTGCGATCCGAATGACTTACAGCCTTTAACTCCGGGACATTTTTTGACAGGAAATGCTATATTATCCTTTCCTGAACCACATACTGCTCCCGATTCTCTTTCTTTTCATTCCAGGTGGGAACTAGTTCAGAGACTCCAAGCTAAATTTTGGAACCGGTGGCATTCAGAGTATCTAAATCAACTGCAGAATCGTGTTAAATGGAGCATTTCGCAGCCGAATATACAGATTGGTCAACTAGTACTGCTAAAGGACTCCAACTCCAATCCTTTGCATTGGCCATTGGGTCGCATCCACCAAGTGTATCCTGGTGCTCATGGTCTGGTCAGAGTAGTTGAAATTAAGACGTCTGCAGGTGTTCTTCGGCGAGCCATCAACAAAGTTATTCCCCTACCATTTAAAGACTGATATATGAACTTGAAAAACTTTTATTTTATATATTTTAATAATTTACTAATTTAATACTTAGTTAGTGTAATTTTATTGTCTTTAAAATTTATCTGAATATCTGAAAACTAATATGTAAACTTCATGAGAGTTTAAGCGGGGAGAATAGTAAGACCCGCGTAACGCTAGAAGGCGCTGAGAGCGTCATTAGGTGCAGTGCGAAGGAAGATGGCAATAATGATGTAAGATTCTGAGATTGTGAAATGATTATTATTTAATTAAATTAGTTTATATTTATTAATTGTTGATCATTGAAATTTATATGATAATATGATTGCTGAACCTCCACACTATCTACCTATTGGAATTACCACTGAAATTTAATCCACTGATGCGCACAGCTTTTGAATAACTGCAACTGTAATATTCAGGTTAATTTGTCGGGTTTCACTCTTTTATTTCTCAAATCTATGTCTGAAAAACCCCTTACACTGATAAGTGAATAATCACTTGAGTGTGTGAACAGAGACGTAAGACTCAAGAAGGGTGAACTACCCTTTATTTCTCAAAATAAATATGAACACAGTCAGCTCCTGTCTCGGCGAGTGCAGCAGAGCCTCCACTAGGGCTTGAACTTAAATAAGAATTTTCTTAACTAATGCGTCTCCCTGATACAGCTGTCGGCTGAGCAGGACGACATCTGCGATTATGCTCGTGCGGTAAGGTCTCTTGGACTTGGTGTAGGCTTTCCAGCCTCAAGGGGATTTGAAACAACAACAACAAAGCAGGCGAATATAAGACCACTAATTCTGATGGTAAATTCAAAGCAATTCATACAGCCTTGTGGACCTATTTCTCCAACGCCATCATCCATGCGTACGCTAGATCTATCCTTCAGGTTCTTTACAACAGATAACAAATTCTTTCCAACAGATGACTTTCAAATATTCTTACCAATTCAGTTGCACTACATTGGGTGCCAGAGCATTGTGGAGTACAGGAAAACGAAAGTAAAAAAGAGAACGACTGTCCACACAAAACCCAGAAATCTTATGATCGTTCATTCTACCGAAAGTTAAATAAATACGGAATTTAGATTCATAATTCATGTTTTCGCGTAAAGTTAAGGGAAAGGCTAGGCAATGTTTCCTGGACAAAGGGATGTAATTTCCCTGATTCTGCTCGTGGTACAGCTACGGCTTCATTTGACTGGACTTGATTGCCTCAATGATCATTGTCTTTACATTAGACTCGGAATTATCCAATGCTTGTGTTTTGTGACTCTGGACAACCTATGGGCAAAGATCATTTGAACACGTGCTATGCCTTTAATAGTTTTAATTTTATCACCCAGAAGTACAAGGAAGCAAGACGACTAATGGCTTAAACGCCAAAAGCGGGGATTTGTAGAAAATAAATAATACATAAATTTATGCACAAATCATGGTTTGAGAGTCTGGTGTTCTCCAGGGCGTAACAGTGACGTTGCTGCTTTTATTTAACTGCTGAACGCTGGAAGTTGGACCTGCGTTCGAATCACAGCTAACAAGGGGGCTCCATAGGCGATTTCGTGTTTTTTCCATGTATAACATATATGAGTCAGCTTTTCTTAGAAAGTCATGCACGAAGATATTTAAGCTTAATAGGATTAATTTAATTATAGAGAGTTGCATACTTATAGGTCAATATAAAATTTTTTCGTAATACCATTCCTGAAAGTTCAAGGACTTTCATTTAATATTCTAAAACTGCCTGACGCAAATGTTGCTTTTGGTTTGTTTTTTGTTAGATGAGATAATTCTCCCAGAAGTATTTAAAGAAAATATTTTTTTCTTTCGAAAAGTGTACAACAGATAAAAAAGTATATTTTTTCTCAGTACGGAAACGAAACGCTTTTAAGACTCCTTTTAGAAAAATTAATAAAAAAGTTTTAAAGGAGCTTAAAAATTTATATTTTACAATAAAATTAGTAAGAAATTTTTAACTAAATGTTCTTCAAATAGTTCATCTGAAGAGACAGTCAAGGCAAGTTACGGCTGATATAAAAATTTTAAAAATCAAACTGGAATTCACTCCGTCTTCAGGTATAGTTTTCTATTAGTTTAGTTAGTGATTTGTAACTGTAATAAGAAAATATTAATGCACCTGATATGTGCTAAATATATCTGCCTTGGGAAATAAGGGTATAAAATTCATAATGTTTAACGCAGTTTTATCATTCCGTTGATGTCTTTTATCAGACTTTCAATACATACGGTGAAATCATCCTTCTCTAAATATATATTTGTATTTTGAAATATTGAATACCATTTTTAATTGAAATTTATTAACATATAACTGATTTTAATCAGAATATTATTAAGTTATTTATGAAAAAAATAGATTTTTTTATGTCAATTAAAAATATGTTTTCTTTCGGAAGAAATAACATCCGTATCTGTATAGTAATTGTTATCTGTATATTAACTCTGATATTTTAGTTTTTTTTTCCTTAAAATTTAGAAAGGTGCACATTCATGAAAAGAATACAGTAATCACAGGATTCAAAAGAACAATGTATCTTGAAATCCCAATTAAATCTATTGCGACCCTGCTTTATATTATAAGGCGTACAAACAGCCTCTCATTACATATGAATTGTAACATTGAGACTAGTAAAGTTGGCAATAAGACCGACTGATTTAAATTTGAAGCTTGGAAATGACTTTAAATTTTGTAAATTTAGTATTTTGAAATGGAGGCACTTAAAATCTATCGGTTCGAAAATAGTCTCGAGATTTTGATAGCAGGGTAAAGGTGTAAAAGTCATCGCATTGTGCTAATGAATTGCTCTCGATCAAAACTGGCTTGGAGATAGGGTAGGTACTTCTAATATGCCTTAGCCAACCTGATTAATCTAATCCGATACCGGCCCACTGGTAGCGAAGCGGTAAAGTCACTGAACACTGGTAGTTCCGTCTGAGGCTCGAACCCCTTGAATGGGCGCTTTCATGTTTCTCCCCATGTGTAACGTGCATAGTTTTCCTTAGAAAGTCCTTCAAAAAGGCATTTCTTCCTTCAAGCAGATAGCCCTCGAGAGCTTTTCTATAATCAAATAAACTTAACCAAACAAATACGATACCACCATAAACATACAATAGTATTCAAAAGCTCAAATTATAATCTTCAGCACAATTTAAAATGTTTGATACATATCAGGGATAAAAAATAAATCACAGTTTAAATTCTTTATGCCTAGAAATGATGATGAGTGAAGAAAACCTTTGTCCCCATAAATTCTTCACAAGCACAAAGCAATTTATTGAATCGCAAATCTTTGATTAAAAATCTAACAAATCTAAAAATGAGTCAGGTCAAGATATTCTATCCGCAACGTTCGGTCGACAATTTGATGAGAATCGCAGCGCTCTACGAACAACCGTTGCCATTTTTCACCCAACAAATATAAAAGATGCGTAAGAAAATAATTTTTAGCAGATAAAAAATAAAATATCTGTGCTTAACGGGCTATCGTTGTGATTGAAACCTTTTTACCCGAGGGTTATAACCGAAATTCAATATTCAAAGAACGATTTAAAGGAAGAGAATATTCGATTTTTTCCCTCCTCTAGAACTCACCCTCCCAACCCACGTGAAGCTATTAAAATGCTATCAGCAGATTCCTCTTTCTTTCTTTTTATTTTGGTATTATTTTTTCCCTCCGCAAATGTGAGATATCCATGAGTAGAATAAGAAAATTCTAGTCAATGTAACACAGGTTTTTAATGGATGATGGTTCAATGGGATTTTTTTCCTCGTGAATCGAGTTGAGATTTTAGGCACTTAAGTCGGTGAGATTAGCCAAATGCATATTTATCAACAGAATTCAGAATGTTTTAAATCACAGCTAGAAAACTTCATTTGATTGGTTCGTTTAAATTGCTTAAATATCACACTGGAGTTTAAAGTAGGAAGGCTGAGAATATGAGTATGCTTAGCGTTAGAAAGTGTCAGATTAACTTTGGAACAAATTTAAAAAACTGATGTGGCCAGCAATATGACCTCCCGCCTATTCCATGCTTTAAATAGCAACAAGTTTTAAGTGTCACTGCCAGTTGATTTTTTGTAAACAACATCTAATTTGTTGTTCTAATGCATAAAAAGGTATTTTACAAAATTTTGGATTTTATTTTATTGTGTATCTTACAATATATAAAAGGTGGTTTTTCTGAATTTATATCAGCATAATTAACCGCTTTCCCCTTTATTTTATTTTATTAAAAATTGCATTTTATTGGACGTTAAATAACATATGATTTAATTGATTTTTAATTAGAAAATTAAGTGCTTATAATATTTTTTAAATATAGTTTGAAAGGAATGGTGTTATTATTATAGTATCAATAAATTTAAACTCATTTTGATCTGCATGTATATTCCGACGATATTTAGGTATCGAAAAATAATGATCGTAGCTTTTCGAATTACAGAACTGCCTTGAGTTCTGGTATCAGTAATAAGGACCACAATAGGTACTTGGGAATTTGCTGTTTGCCATTGTGCCTCGTCATTATCAAATTACAACATTAACAACGAGAGAATGACAAGCGCATTTTCTTTTTGGTAAAATGCCTGTATCACAAGTGTTTTGCGCTTCTGCAAATGAAACCCGTTACAAAAATCCTTCTGTTTTTAAAGAAATATCATGTCTAAATACAACAGAAATAGCCTTAATATGTGCTGCTTTGTTTTAGATTAAACTCTTATTATATTAATTCTATATCCCCCCCGAAAATCTATTAAAAGTTCCAAGTAAATGAATTTGAGAAGTTTTTTATTATATCATGAAATATTTTTTTCAGAAAAATCTGTTCAGAGCTTCAAGTAAGTATCATTTCCGTTTAGTCAGTTTTAACTAAAATCTAATATGTCGTTCCCACTGGTATAAAAATCTTAAATACTAAATTTTAAAAATTTTGGATTATATTTTAATATAATTTTTCATTTAAAACTATTATGAGCTTCAAGTAAGTATTCCTTCCGGTTGTCCATTAAAAATGTTATGGACTTTAAGTAAAGTATCATATCCGGTTGTCCAATTTTACCTAAAATCTAATAATCTCTTTATATGGATAAAGAAAGTTTAAATACCCAGAAAGCTTTTGGATGTTTGATATAAGAGTTCTCGTTTCTCAAAACATTACCTTCCTTACCTATGTATACAGTGGTGGCCAAAATTGTGGACACTTTTGGAAATTTTTATGTTTTTGAACTTTGTAGGCTTATAGAAAATGTTACGTTTCGCAAAATGCAAACTTGTATATATCATTTTAAAGAGAATTTATTACTGAATTCAATACAAAACACAAAATTCAATTATTTGCAATACAAAAAAAATTACATGTACTTTAAATATAAATAAAAAACAGTTATGAAGTGGTTTGTAATGTCTAGCTTTCCTGGCCAATCACTGATCTTGTTCTGAGAACCAATCAAATGTTAGTAACTGCCAGTAGAAGCTGACACCATGTTTACACTTGAAACAATTCATTATTTTGCTCTGTTCTGTAGAAGGAGGACCTGTTTCTTATACCCTGCAATTAGAAGTAGGAATTTTTGTAAAAATTTTTAATATTTAGTCAAGAAGCAATGACATCAAGTAAAAGAGTAGATTGGACACCTAGAAAGAGATGTAATATTATTGTGTTACAAGAAAGTGTCTTTCCTATGCCTGAAATCGCAAGACAGGTGGGTGGTTCAGTGCTACATCTGGAGTACGAAAGTTTTGTTTATGATATCAGGAGACAAATTCAATAAAAAACAAAGAAGGAAAAGGCCGAAAAAGGTGCACCACATCTATTGATGACAGAAGAATAAAAAGACTATGTCTCCAAGATAAAAAAAATGTCATCAGCGGCCATCAAAAGTGATCTGAATGATGCTGGTGTTTTTGTCAGTTCAAGAACAATCATTAGACGATTAACAGATGTTGGACTGAGAAGTAGAATTCCACGAAAAAAGCCTTATCAATTTTCAGCAACGAAAAAAAAGACTACAGTGGGCTAAGGAACACATTAATTGGACAGATGATCAGTGGTCACAAGTTATATGGAGTGATGAAACTAAGATCGTTGTTCGGTAGTGATGGGAGAAAATATGTAAGACGTAGAATAGGAGAAGAGCTACATCCTGACTGC
>KK120853.1:9697-23087 GCA_000611955.2 Stegodyphus mimosarum
GATGGAAATTTTACTTTATGAAGATCATACAAAATAATCAATTTTTTCAGCTTTGAAACTGCTCTTGTAAATTCTGTATCTTATTTTGCCAAATTTTATATTTGGAAGTTTGTGACTAGTATCAATAGGTAAGAAGTAATTAATGCCTGAAGTTGTCATTTTTGGTTACTAATGTATATTTTATTTAAGAAAATTATATTTTATTAAAAAAATTTCAGTTAGATGCAGCATAAAAATTTTTAGTAATATCTAGTTTTGTAGATTTGTGTTTTATCTGTTGCATAAATAGTTCTTAATTATGAATAATACTTAGTTAATTAGAATTCTAATGACATTGCATCTTTAATAGATGATCATTATTATGGTAATTATCGGAGTAGTTCTTGTGGCAATTATTGCAGGTAAGTATTTTTGCTATGGCTTAAATTTTTCTAATAATTTTATTATATGTGTTTACTTCCCTTCCATTGCTGTTAATGTCTGTTTTTTCAGAGTGTGTAAGTAATTGATTTTTTAATGTATGATTATGCTAAATTTTTGATTTGATAACTAATTTCTGATATGTATTATTAAAGAAGAAAAACTGAAACTTTTGCATGTAAAAAAAAGATGTATACCAAACATTTTATGAGCGCCTAAATTCAGCCTGCATTTGAGATTATTTTAAAATGAAATGTATTTCATGAATCAAATGACAGACTAATTTCCTTTACAAGAATGAGGCCTATGTATATATAATTTACAAGAATGAGGACTATGTATATATAATTTACAAGAATGAGGACTATGTATATGTACTTATAATATATAAAATTTGGGTTTTTCATATTAAATCACCGCAGAATTGTCTTAGCACTTTTTAAAATATCCTCTTATCATTGAATTCTTCTGATTCTACACTGACAGTATCATAAAATAATACTGAACAATGAGAGCACATTAGGCTGCATTTTATGAATGTGAATATCATGTCATTTATGAAAAGTGAAGCCGTATAATAAGGGAAGTTAAAACCTTTTTGCATGCTTAGATTAAATTTACAATATAGTTAAGTTATTAAAAGTAAACTTTAGATAATAATTATAGAGATGTAAATTTAATTTTATAATTCCTGCAACTACAATTATATGGATTTCCATGAAAAGTGTAACAGAATTAGAACAAAACATGCTCAAAGTAGAACTATGCTGTGCTGTGTATGTAACTTACTCGCTAGATAGTAGCAGTGCCAATGGATATCAAGCCTATGATGGTTTTCTATTAGCTTACAAAGCTAACATTCATTTTAAAATAGCAATTGAAATTAAAAGTGCTTTTCATAAAATTATAAAAGTAATTTTTGTAATGTGTAATTTAGTTATTGAATGTTTTAAGACATAAAGATCACTAAATGCAAAATTGTATATGTTAAAAATGCTTTGTGTTTGTATGTTTAATTTTTTAAATATTATAGTATGAATTTTAAATTACAAGCAATTTATGCTACTATGGTGTTATTGCAACTATTTGGCACAGTTTGACAAGTTTTTGAAAAAGAAAAAGGCAATTTCAAACTGGGGAAAGTTATTTATATCATATCATATATTTTATTAGATACCTATTTTAATTTCAATTCAGTATTTATATCAGAAAACAATTTATAAAACTACTTACAAATGGCATCTCCTGCATGTACTTATTCCAGTCTACCACAGTCTTATCGGCCATTTCTAACTCTTCCAAACAAAATTTAAAACTTGTTAATTCTTTACTCTTGCGATATATAAATCTGACTGCTGTAGTAGATAGCAGACAACTAATGCAAATCTGGACATTCCCACCTTTTGTGGCAAAATATTATATTCCTGCAAAAATTTCATAGAACTTTCAACTTCTAAAAATTTGACTTTTCTACTAAGATGGTTGCAATAATACGAAAAGTACCCAATTTAACAATCGAAAATTATTTCATTCTTAAAATTTGCTTATGAAAAAAACTTAAGTTTGTTTGTACTGAAATTTTGTAGTAAGATCTAGAAAATGCAAATAAATCAGCAAAAAGAGTTAATTATTTAGTTATGACTAAGCATATTGTAGTTGTCTAAGAGGAATGTTTTCAAAGTCTCTCTAAGTAGTCTTTTTTCATGTAACACATGGGAAAGCCATATCAATTGACTTATTGAATCTTTAGAACAGTTAGGAACAAACTGCTGTTATTTTATGGATTTAACCTCTTGATAATGAAGAGTGAGCAGTGAAAGACAGTGTACATGACATCGTAAATATTTGAATGTTTTGACTTTTCAGTTGATTTTCTTAAGAAATTGACCATAAGAAAAATATGTATAAGTTTTCGCTTATTGATATCAAAAT
The DNA here is from genome assembly GCA_000611955.2 of Stegodyphus mimosarum. Classification (NCBI taxonomy): domain Eukaryota; kingdom Metazoa; phylum Arthropoda; class Arachnida; order Araneae; family Eresidae; genus Stegodyphus; species Stegodyphus mimosarum. Next base: position 12,050 of record KK120853.1, read on the forward strand.
TTTGTTTTAATTGCCAGTTTCTTTTCTTATTTCCCCCTTTTTTTCATCTTTTCTTTCTACTGAAATTTTACTGACAAACGTGTTTTTTTATGTAAACCTAATCTGCACACCTTAAGTTCTTCATAAAGGCATCTTTTCCCTTAGACAGATAGCTCTCATATGCTTTGCCATAATCAGATTTGTGTAAGGGATTTTCCTTCTTCCTATTTTGTTGAAGGAGAAAGTCTTTCGTTTTTCAATATGTTACTTAATTTTGTTAGCTACTTTATTCTTTTCAGTCTGTATGGAAGAAACAGAATTCTAGTTCTCTGATCTGTACATGAAGCATAGTAATGAGTAGCCTTGTAGAAATGAGAAAATGATAGTTGTCTGTATATTTTGATGTGTGATAAGGGCTTTATAAATTGAAGAAAATAAAACTGAACACAATGTTTTAGTATATCTTAACTATAATCTTTATATTCTATTTAAATTATTTCAGTAGGTTGTTATATTGTGATAATTGACTATTGCCTTGTATAGTGCGATTTTTCCAGCATTATATTTTTATTGTACTTATGCTTCTGTTCTCATGGAACCAGTTAGAGTTAGCTCAGAAAATGACATTTCTTTAGAAACTGGAGATTTATTAATAATGCTGTAGCTAAAGTTACTAAACATTGGTAGTTCCTGTATACACATTCTATCCCCAAAATTATGAGAAAAATCATTTTCTTCATAAGGGAAACTTAGGCATGTCATTTTATCTTCTTCAATTGAATCTGATTTTCGTAGCAGCCTTTACATCTGCTGAGTGCGTAACATGTGTCATGGGAAGAATGCAAAGACATTTCAGGAGTATTGCACAATATAGTTTTACATGAAACTCAGAAATCTGGTTCTTGTTCTGAAATCTGGTTCATGTCACAAAAGCATTTGTAGAAGGAAAGAAGAGCAAGTGATAATTTAAATTAAATAATGATATATTATTTTAAACGTTTTAACTGTATATGTACCATTCAGTTTTCTGGTAGGAAGAATGTGGCAAATTTTATGCAAGGCATCCTTCAAGTTCAAGAAATAAGAATGGTGTGATAGGAACAAGTATCTACAGCTGCTTGAGTATTTAAGAAAAGAGCTGTTTGTGCCAGTGTGAATCATTGTTACATGTTATGAGGACTATGAGAGAATTGTTGCTTAGGAAATATTGCAGCATATACCTTTCTGCCATATTTGGCTCTGCATGATTTCTTTTGTTATTTAAGTCAAAATTCACCTCAAGAGAGACAGTTTTAAAACTGTTGAAGACATTCAGACAGCTGCCAGTGAAGGGTCTAAAGAACATTTCAAGTGAAAATTCCTGCCAATGATACTAAGAATGGCAGCAGCTATCTGTTTGAATGCAGTTGAAGGTTGATTATAAGACATTTGTTCTGATGGACTGTAGTTGCATATAAGAGGAATTTTTTTTTCATTATTTTATGAACAAACAGTGTAGGTTTCTAGCTTAGTAGTGAAATAGATTAGCTACTTGAATGTTTTCATGGTTATCTCGTAAGTACAATGTAAATGAAAGCTAATTGTGTTAAAAGGCCTCCATCAGTGGCTGAGTGGTTAAGACCCATAAATACTGGGAGTTTAAACCAAGTTCGATTCCAATCAAACATGCTGGCTGCATAATTGCTTTTTGTGTTTTTCCATATGTGTAATGTGAAAATGAGCCAGTTTCCTTTAGAAAGGTCTTCCTCAAAGGCAATTTTCCTCTCAGGCAGATAGTCAGTATGTGCTTTGTCATACAGAGATAACGTAACCCTTCTGAAAGGCTTTTTTAAAAGGATACTTTCCTAAGCAGATAGACTTTAGATTTTTTAATTAATATAATGTAATCTTCTGAAATTTAAGAAAATGCCCTCACTGAAATTCGTTTCTAATTTAATAATTCAGATATTAGTAAATATATTTTCTTTTTCAGCCTATTTTTACATGTGATGCCTCCAAATGTTTATTTTCTTGCTGTCTTTTCTGGGTTTCACCTTTACAAAATTTACAAAATTATCTGTACAGTGGAGCTGTGAACTAGACAAGTAGGCAAGTTTACTTTTTTATTAGTTTTCTATTTTATTCTCTTCTATATTCACTGCCTGATTTTAAACTAATGTATAAGAGTATTCAGTCATGCTTTATCAATTAATGAACCTTCGTTGCTATTAAATTTTGATATTTTAGAAATTATAGTTCTCTGCAGATTATTTAATTATTAAAGTAAACTGTTATGCCGAACAAGGTGGTAAGTGATAGAACGTGAACAGCACTTTGAGTGGCTAAAAAAAAAAAAAAAAAAAAAAAAAAGAAGGCATTTGGAGGCATAAATTTAGAGAGTGGATTCTCTGTATATTACAGCAATATTTTTAAGTTGAGTTAAATGATAGATATGGACTCTGTACATATAACTGCAATATTTTTTGTAGTATTCTTTAATTGATGGTATAGAGAAGAACCATTAATTTCAAAATGACAATTAAGCCATATATATTTATCATGTTATTTGCTTAAACACATAATACATTTATATCTGAATTTGGTTTCTGTGAAGCCCTAAAATTAGAAGTCTCAGGGACCTGTGGATGGCAGTAGTAAATAAATAAAATAATAGTAAATTAATAATTAAAGTTAAATAAAATGTGAACATTTAGGGAATAAATTAAATTAAATGAATGACAAATAGTGGAGATAATCTTTCCAATAATAACTGGAGCTTCTGCTGGTATGATCTCACTCAGAATCTGAGAAGTATCAGAGTTGGATCCAGTGATTTTGGGCTGAGTTTAAGCTGTATTTCTACTTGAACTTAGCTTGATTTAAAAGTATTTAAGTTCTGTATTTGTAATGATAAAAAGATAAATGAGTGTTTTTTGGTATTTAAGTATTAGCATGCTGGAAAATATGTTTTTAAGAAGAATGTATTTGAGTTACATCATTGTTTAATATACAATCAAAGCTCAATTTAATTATTTTCAGTAGAATAATAATAATTACATTAAATTGGATGGACGTGCAAGTCCTTGGGAAGGGGGCAGTGTTATGGATTTCTGATTTATTTAGCTATTTATTTAGAATTGCAATTAAAATAGTTTTATTTGTTATTGTAATGTAATGTTTATTATAGCATTGATGCCTTAGTTTAAGTTTGGCTTCCTGTCAAGGGATTGTACTGCCTGGGACATGCAGTCCTTGGGAAGGGGGCAGTGTTACGGATTTCGTATTTATTTAGAATTGTAATTAAAATTGTTTTATTTTACTGTGCAATGCACACGATTTAGCTACGTTGGAAAAATAAAAATAAAAGAGAGCGTGCATTTAATATTTAATAAATGAATATTTCGTAATTGCTGTTTTGAAGTTTTATCAGAATGTTCTAGTAAATAATTAAAAAGCTTATAAAAGCTGAATTAAAACACATCATCTCAGTTGTAGTTGTAGCTGTTTTAAGCGAACTGTTTGTTTACTTAATGCTGTTATTGATTGTAGTGATTTTGCTGTGAGATAGAATTAGTTTCTCTGTTTTTTTTGTTTTTTTTAATTGCGTTTTGCTTAACATTTGAGGTATTGTGATATTGTATGAATATCTCTGAAGAAATATTTCAGCATTTTGATTTATTTCTTGTGGAAAGAATATATTTTTGTTAACTTTTTCATGACTTGTGCGTTCAATCCATAACGAACCCGTACGCACGCAACAATATAAAAATTGATAATTAGTTCATCCAAAAGAATTTCTGCCTGTTTTTCAATAAACAAAGTGTGATTAAGAAGTTCAAATGGTATTAGAAACAGTTTTTAAAAAATTCCTTTTTAAAATTCCTTTTTTATTTTCTAAAATTACAGTATTGATTCTGGACACCTTTTCCCTTATTTCTTTTCATACATTTGTTTACAGCAATGACTTTCATTGCATTGCATATAGTACTGTGAATTGTAAGTGTACATTCAGTATTGGGATAAATATCCCTAATATGCTCTGACAATGTGTCAGCCATTCCAGTAAATTTTGATAGTTGGTCAGTCCTTACTTTTCATGCAGTCCAGTATCCACTGTACTATTAGCAACACCATTTCCTGTAGTGATAGCTCTCAGAGTTTAAGAATAAATGGCCTAAGCACTTATATATACTATGAGGAATCATAGGTAAAAGTTAAACATGCATTGCATATTTTTAAAGCTGCTTAGTAAAAACGACTCAGAAACAGACTGGCCTGTATAAAGGAAAATAAAATTCATTATTTATGCAATAAAATTAATTTTATGTATAATTCTTTTAGAATATAAGTTTATTTTGCCCAATTAAAATCTAGTTTTTGAAATTTTCAAATCGGACTGTAATGAATTTGGGCTGATCAAAACCAGAGTGTGTGAGATATTGAAGTATGTAGAAGTTACTGCATATAACTAATTTGATAATTTTTTTTTCCAGCTTACTTTTATTCAAAGTGCAGTAGTTAGATCCAAGACACTAATCCTCCCTTTAATCCTTCACAACGCTTGCACATATGCTCAAGAAATCTTTGGCATCTGCTTGAAATTGGTGTTTAATATAAGCAGTTTTTTCTGAATACTGCAGATCGTCAGATCTTCAGTGCCAGCATAAAAAACTGCTATTGTGAAATATGTTCTTCCATTTTTTTGGCAAAGAATGTAAATATAATGATACCCAAATATTTGTCTTTAATATGAAAGATGCGATATATATAAAAAAAAAAGTAGTGTAATTCAGTCCTGTTTGCAGTGTTTTTGTCCAGTGATATTGCTGAACACTTTTATCTGAAAGTATAATCTCCTCCTCCCCTCGACATCTCTAAAATTAGTATTCATTGCAGGAAAGTTTCTTATTTTTGTGTGATTTAAAATCACACAAAAAGAAATAAAGCATTTCTCTATTGATGTATCTTTTAAGCCTGAATATAAGACAGTTTGAGATAACTTTACAATAAATTTGATTTAAGGTGTTTTTACAAGAAAGGGTTTGTGAAGAATGTCATTGAGACTTCCTCACCTATATGAACTTTATATATTGTAGGAGTTTGTCATCATAAAAAAAAAATTAATTCTTTTAAATATCATATTTGAAGCCAAAGTGAAATGTTTATTTTTGATCTAAAAGTTTAATGAAGAGGAGATAAAATGTCTTTAAGTTTTTTAATCATTAGATAGTGTGCAGGTGTGCTGTGTATGTATTTTAAGGAAAGATGCATTATCTTATATTCTGGCTAGCACAATATTTTTTCAGTATTAACACTTTGCCTGTTGTGATTTCATTCATCCTCAGAGAATTGAATATAAGTATTTATTATGTTTCATGAAATGTTTTGTGTTTTAACTTCTTAACGCTTTCAACCAAATTAATCTGGATACACTAAACTAAATTATTTCTGCACACCCGAGTAAATACGTACAAGTTTTTTTTTGGGGGGGGAAAAAAAGACCTTGCTGAACTTTGATTGAAACATTAAGGGGTTAATGCTAGATGAAAAATTAATTTCTAATAACTTTTGTATAAGAAATTAGTTACAGTATTTATCAGAAGACTTGAAAATTTCATGTTTGACAAAGCACATACTTCTTTTCAAATATTTTTTCAATTTGAGAATTTACCAATATTCTGGGAATTGCACGTATTATATCATATAATTTGCAATGTCATTTTGATGCTTAATGAATTATCCTGTCGACCATGAAAGTTATCTATCATCAAACCATGGAAGTTGGTGGAGATCCTGCCAAAATTTTGCCATTTGTTCCTGTGGAATTCTGTAGAATGGACCCTCTTTGTTTAATGTACTACAGTATTTAACCCACTTCATTTTGTTCTTTGTAAAAAGGCTTTTGTTGATTGCTACTATTCTGTTGTTTCCTCCAGTTATACCAGAAGCTCAGTTTAGAACACTATGAATTCAAACGTCCCACAGGTAATTGTTAATCTATTAATATTTTGTTGGCCATATCGTATTCATTGATATAAACTTTTTTTTTTATGGTAGAGTCCCATAACTTTGAAAATAATCCAATGCTTGCTGTTGTGTAGAAGGCAGGTCCCAGATTTTAATCATTTTATCTTAATTTTTTTATCATTTTAATCATGAATTTTTCAAACTGTAAGGAAGAAATAGGTTACTAACAGTCAAGTTATACCCTTGCCATAAAAACAAAAGGTGGCTTATTAAGGATCAGTCCATATTTACATCAAATGAAAGCACAGGCACTTATCCATAATTGGCAATCATGGAGCTTGGTGACAGTTTTATGGTCTTTGGGATGATATTTAAATATCTCCATTTCTATCAATTATCTCATTCATATAGCATTTTTTTGTTTATATGATTCTAAAGTATCTTGACCTTGATATCCAAGAACAGGTCTATTTTTAGATAATTATCAACTTAAAAAGAAGCATTTTTATTTTAATCTCTTAGAAATAGTATACATGAGGAAATGAATGAGTCTGTGCTTTTGAGTATTTTTATATCTTCATCTGTATTGGCTGTGTATGAATATGTAAGTCTGCTACTTGAAAATGGGTGAAAATGCTTCATCTGAAATCATTTTTTCAAGTATTCAAAAGTAGTATTAAATAAACTTCATACTTTAATGGTGGTGTTTATAAATATACACTTAATAACAGGACTTCTCTGCAAAATACATTATTTTGTTTACTATTACCAATTGAGCAGCTATGTGAACAACTTTTAAAATAATTAGAAAGTGTTTAGTAATTGCCATCTATAATAGATAGAAGCATGTCGATGAGAAATATAAGAAAATGGCTGTGATAATAACATATGTATATTTTTTAAATGGGCTGTATTAAAAAAAACTGCAGATTATAATTCATGTATAAGTATTGCATTAAAAAAATGCTGGAATTTTCAGGCCAGCAAATAACTAGAAAATGCCAGCATTCGGTAAGGTCAGAGGCAAAGTGTTAAATTGAAGGAACTATCAAATATCCAAATGAAATACTTTTTATTAAGACTTCAGGAGTTGTTGAAATGCATCTTATTTATAATATAAAAATGAAAAAGCATAATGTTTATGAAAATTGTAGTGTGAATATTATATGCAGTTGTATTTTGTATGCCAAAAAAATTGGAAAAAAAAAAAAAGTGTTTAACACAAGAATCGTATAACTTTGTGGTACATTAGTTTACATCATATTCTTTAGAAGTAGTATTACAGTATTGCTTCTTTTTTTTAATGTATTTTAAACATGAAATTAATGTGTTTTCCTTTATCAAATGTTACAGTTCTATCATCATAATATTTTGCATGAAAATTTGCATTTAATCCATGCATTATTTAAACTTATTTGTGTGTCCAATCTCTCTAAGTTAAGCATTAGAACAATAAATGTGTAACTCTTTGTGCCTATTCTTTGAGCTTGATTTATATGAAGTCTCAAATGTCAAAGTATGTTATCTTTATGCTTAAATAAAAAGTAAAGAAATTGAGAATAATTTGAGAAATTTTTAAAAAAGTTTTGTGAATTTATAAATATTTATGAAACATTAAAATAATTTAAAAATTCTAAAAATATATTATGCAATTATAAAAAATTTATATGAAGTAATTTGTACTGCATATCTGACAGTTTATATCAAAAATCTCAAATGTTTTAAAATGTTAAAAGTAGTTTAAATCTATTTTCAGTAAGGAAGTATTTTGGGAAAATATCTCAATATCTCTTTTTGTAAAATCTCAGTGATTGTACATTTTGCTATTACATTTTTGGTGTATCTTTATGATCTTATTAAAATAAATGATACTCTCATCTTAAGTATATGTACATTTAACATTTCTATATATTTCCAATAATTTAAATACAAGTATGAATTACACCTTAGCTTGAAGTAAATACTATTTTATTATTGAAATATTAAAATTAATACTGTTTGATTACTGATATGGCAAAATTAGAACTATTTTATTACTAAAATAATAACACTTTTTAATGAATTTAAATATCTCATCTTTTTTATAAAAAGCTGTTTTTATTTCTTAAAAAAAGAGGCCAAATTCATGGTACCAGATAAATACCAATGAATTATATTTTTGTATTTTATAAAGTATTTTCAGAAATCTATATTAAATAATTATCTATTGTAAAAATTGATGGAAAAACAGAAAATTTTTGCAATTAGATAAATAATAAATTTTTTTTGTCTTCACACTGCTAATAAAATATATTTCAAATTAACTGTTATAGAAAATAGAAGGAATTTTTTCTTTCTTTTCAAGGGTTAAAACAGGATTTAAAATTTTCACTTTCTTAATGTTATATCTATTCCAAGTAGTTTCTTTAACCATTTAATTTAATTTAAACATGAAACTCTTTATATGCTAACTATTTATAGCAATTTCTCCTTATTCTTTATTAAATACTAAATATTTAATTAAGAGCAAGGGAAATTTGTGATATAAAATTGAAATAAAGATTATAATTTATAATGATCAGTTTATTTTCAACGAGCTAGTTTTTGAAACTTGTAAGGCTTTGTCTTAATTTGCATTTTATTTTTTAAACACCATATTATAATTATTAAAATATTTTTCTTAATAAAATAAAATCAGAAAATAATAATTATATAAGAACATAATTATTATTGTATTTTGTATGTCAAAAAGGTATTTTGAAATTATTGCTTTTTTTGGCAAGAAAAGTTTTAGCCTTACAATGAAAATCCATTGTTTTCTTTGTAGCATTTTTATATCTTTACCGTTCCTCCTTTTAAGAGTTCTTAAGAGCTTTATAATATAAAAGCTATAAGGTTTTTTCCCTCCATCTTATCTTCGAATGGGATTGTTCATTATTTTTGTAAGAGACATATTGGCCCAAATATAAGACAGCTTGTTATTTAAGATGACTGTGACCTTTTAAGGTGCTTTTGAAAATAAAAAGGAGAGTTGGCATATAAGATCAGCTTTACATGTATGAGTTTGATACACTGCAAATATTATACAACAAGTATAATTAATGCACTAAGAACCAAATTAATTTTTCTTGAACCAGTTAGCTACAAGTAAGATAATTATTTTATTTGTAGCAATGGTAATAATAGTGAAAATTCTTATCCTGTATGTAGAATGCTGGATATTAATATGCTATAGTTATTGATAACAGATGACTAATAACTATTCAGCTGAAATATAGAAAGGAAAAAAGAATAATGTAGAATAAAATTTAAAGAAACTACTGTATTGACACTGTCGTTTCTTAAAAAATAAATTAAATGTTTTTATAATCAGTGATTAATTGGGACCATTAATTAAATAATTGCCATTATTGATTAATTAATAATAATTGATTGATTAATTAGGACCTTTTTTTTAAAAAAAAATCTGCTTTTTCTTTACCATATGTTTTTAGCATTTTACCATTTTGTCATTTGTAGTATATTTGTTATTTATTTTAATAACCTCAGTATTGCCAGTAGTATCCATTATGTCTGAATTCTGCTTTAATTTTGTCATCATTCAATAATTTATCAGCTCTAGATGTACAACAATAATATCTTCAAAAACTGGTATTAAGCTGTGATCTCCTCTGTGTTTAAAAATTTATCTTTTCTAGATGGTCGAACAATAATAGCTTCCATTTTCTTCAGGAACTGGTATTCAGCTGCATTCTTTGCGGTTTTGAATCTACTAACTCATTTTTAGCAGCTTAAGGAAAGGGAGGAGAATTGTAAGCCATCTGAAATTTATGGTATTATCTGAATTAGAAAGAAAGACTTCTGATAGACTAGCTTTTCCTTTTATAGGAGAGTAACATATGATTTCAGATTTCTGATATTATTCGATCTAAGTCACGATAACATAGACACATCCATATAGATAAAATAAATATAAATAAAATTTTAATAACTTTTAAAATTTCATTGTTTTAAAGAAAAATATCTAACAACCTGATAGAGTATGTTTTCAAAATCTTTAAAAATGGGGATGAAAGTATAAGGTGTCGCACAATAATGGGTTGAATGATTTTGATGCTGCAATTTGAAATGAAACTAAACATATATGATAACTTTAAAATTTAGGAATAAATAATAAGTTTAATTTTTTGGCTGCATAGATTTCTGAACAAAATGTATCTTATATTTGGGCCAATATAGTTCAGTTTTTAGAGTAAAATATTTTTTTCTTTTAACCATAAATGCTTATTTCACTTTTGGAGGAATTTTACATATTTAGAAATGGTACCTTACCATTTATCCAGGATTAAATAATTAGAACAAACAATAAAGTATTATTTTAAAATTGTAAGTTTTATATTAGCAAGAGGTATAAGAAAGGAATATGCATATATCCCTTAAAAACATTTCTAAGATTTACCTCCATATCTGCTGAGAAAGTAAAGATTGCTTATATGGAAATGGTATTTCTCATGACAATGCCATAGTGCCATTAATATTTCAATTTAGGTAGTGAGTACTTGAGTACTAAAATCATGTGTAGTTTTGTTATTTTTTTGTCATATAATTGTGTGTGGTTCAGGTTTTAGTGTCTGGCACTCTCTCTCTTAATGTAACAAATGTCCTGTGTTGGATTTGCTGTGTTCTAAAATGTGAAAAATCCTGAATTTGTCAGCTTTAAAGACTATGATATACCTCAAATTTTTACGTGTAATATATGAACCTTGTAAGTTGCATGCTGTGCTTTGTCTCAAATAGGATTTACTTTACAGGGCTATTGTAAAATTTTGGATTTCAAAATGCTGTAGGTTTAAATATATTATGCATGTGATAATAATTGGTACTACCTGAAAAGAATTAGAAGCTCATGATGTTTTCTTGACATGCTACAAATATTCAATGTGTGGCCCATTGAGCACTTAACATGCATGCAGATTTAGTCCATACATTTTATGGTATTCCTGTGTTAGTGGCCGTCATTTATATGTTATCTGAGCCTATCTAGGGTTGTTGACAGTGGGAACTGTATATGAAGAAACACATTCCTTAGCCCTAAAAGGGGAAGGAATGCACTGTTTTAGATCTGAAGCCTTTG
>KK120853.1:23108-91873 GCA_000611955.2 Stegodyphus mimosarum
AAAGGTAGGCGAATCCAGCTGTTACTTGAATGTAAGTTTTGTGATCAGCAACTTATAAATAGAGCATTTGCAATGTGTGAGGGAAACTTGATGAATTTCTGGCTCTTTCTTAAATATCCATTGGTATTATATGGTATATATTATTGGTTCTTTTGAAAATACAGTATTTTGAAATGTGGTGAATCATTTAGAATAACCCTGTGTGACCTATAAAATTTTTTGCTTAATTGTGCTGTTCTTCCTCCCCCCTTTAAAATGAAAAAGTATGTACTTAAAAGTAGTGAGAAAATGCTGATTTTTATTTATTGCTGGTACATCATTCATTGTTGCACTTTTTAAATGGAAATTTTTTTCTTACTTAATTTAAAGTTTTTTTTGGGGGGGAGGTTGGAATTTAATTAAGATTCCTATTTTATGTGTATTTTTTTTGTTTAGCATGTCTTTCAAAATTATACCTGAACATTATTAAGACAATCATTAATATTTATATTTTTATTTTATATTCATTTTGCTGTTTTTTGATTTAAATATGTATATTTTAATTTTTGCATTTTATTTTAATAGTTTATAATTTGTATTTGTATTCAACAATTTGTTGTCCAAAGCTGTTTGTACATCTAACTGATATTTTTTTAATCAAAATAGAAATTAATTAGAAATTAATATAGATTTATTTCAGAATGTTATTCATAAATAAGGTATTTTATTAAGGAATTGTTCCAAATCAATAGTAAATGATACTTAAATGTATATGAATATATGTAAATTGTAAATTCTTTTTATTATTATTAGTATTGAGTATTTTTACTGAATACTTTTCCAGTTGAGATTTTTTTCATTTTTTTTAAACTTTAAATATTTGTGTTTGAAGTTTAAATATCTTTGTTATTTATGTATTTATTTATTTTGCCATATTTTAAAATTGTAATGCTAAATATGGTATTTCATTACATATATTTAACTGTACAATGTGGTTGTTACCACAGTTGGTGTTACAATATTATTTGGTTGCAATGGCAGGTTTTCTATTGTTATTAGCATAGTATTTATAAAAGCCTTAACGTATTTAATCTGCTTGTTTAAATATGGATTGAGAATAATTGCATTGAAAGTTGGTGCATTTATGAGATGTTTGAATGCATCGTTATTATTTTAAGTCTTTTTTTTTTTTTTTTTTTTCTTTTTTTTTTTTTTTTTTATCTGGCATAAGCTGTTCATAATAAAGAAGGAGTAATGTAAATACAGTATTACTGGTCATGTTACTTATTAAAATTTTGGAGATCTTTTATATTTTGTAAATTAAAAATTAGATGTATACATTAAGGTAGCATGTAAACTGGAAGCTACCAAAAATAATACTGATTAGTGTGTTAAAGTACATTTAATACCAATTCTGTGATATTAGTAGAATACCCATTATGAGATTTAGATTATTTTCAAAAGTATTAAAATTCAGGGCTCAATAATCTAATTTTAAGAATTTTTTCAAGTATATATTAAACAAACTGAAAAATTCTCAGAGATATAAACATTTTTAAGGGATTGTTAAAACTTATATATTTGATGTGGAATTTGTTTTATTATATGCATTTGTTGCTCTATTGTGTACACGAATATTTTCTTAATTGTATGAAAGCAAAGCATTACAGAGAAGTGAAATTTTTTTATATCAAATGACTTCTATTTTGCAGTTAACTCAACAGGAATAGCTTGTAAAGTGCGGTTCATTACCATGAAATTTAAAACTTTTTCTGCAGTTCACTAAAAAAAGGTCCAATTTTTTATTACAAATTTTTCCTTAATGGTCAAGTTGTTTAAAACTTTGAAGCATACTTGCAAGTTCAGATAATTAGTTGCTAAGCAGAGCGTGTTTTGTCGCATGCAAATGTACACAGTTATAGCATTTTGTGAGACATCATCATTAAAAATTTAAGTATGTCTTAGATTAAGGAAATTATGTAACAGAAATCAATTTTTATCTTCAGAGTGGAACAAAGAAATTGAATTAAAAAAATTAATAAGTTTTTTTTTAAAAGAGAAGCTATTCATAAAATAATTTTAACTTGTAAGATACTATTTTTTGCATAGTTTGTACTTTTTAATGCCCTGTATAAAAACTTTTGATAAGCTTTGACTGTTTATGGTAAATATACATCATTAAAAAGTATAGGAAAAATTAAAGGAAACAGTTTATTATAAATTATAGGAAATATAATAAATTATAGGAATTAGAGGATTTTAAATGTAATATGTTGTTGTTGTTTTGTTGTTTGGTGGGGTTAAGAGTGGGTATCTAGTAGGAAACATTATAGTCCACCAAAAAAGAACAGGTAACAAACAACAGGTGGGAACATAAATGCATCACTAAGTATTATGTGCTGTGAAAGCACGTACATAAATTTTAGCTTTCTCTTTGATTGCTACAAATTCATTATTCTCTACCTGAACTTCAGTTTTAGTTATTGATGTGAATTTACTTCTGTCATTACACATATATATGTTTAATTCTGAATCAAAATACTAGTAATGTGTTCCTTATTTTTGTGTTATATTGACAACGGTGAGAGAACAATGTTGTTTAATGGATGTTTGATTAGTATTTTTGCTTTTAATTTTTTCTACATTTTGATGCTTTGTGTCTTTTTCTCTTGCAGTTATAACAATTGAAGTCTTTCTCAATCTTAGACTTTATTTTTGTGTTGTTAACTAATGCATCCTGAACTTAGCTATTTTTCTGAGTAGTGAATTTTAGATTCTTCTTCTAGTAATTTAGTTTTTAGCATATTTAAGTCGTTCAGTTTATCATGAGCTGCTATCGGGATTCTGAAACTTTCAAATTCTTTGGATATGCTACATAGTAGCAAAATAATTAGCAATTACTCTTCTGGAATTTCAGATCTAATTTTTTTCAAGTTTATTTACAATTATCAAGAAAGAAATCCTGCATTTTTTCATTCATGCTCGTCTTTCTCAAGATAAGTTGCTTCAAAAGTCTTATTTTAGTTCTATTATCCTTTCGGCTAATAAATTTCATGCATTTTCATTCCCACTTCATATGCTGTTTTACATTTTTTAATGTGCACTACCTGAGATGAACTGGATTAAGACCATTCTCACTTGAAAACACCATATCTGAAAGTTGTTTTTAACCCTTTTTTTTATTTGAATATTAGGGTTCATCATTTTCATTAATTGCTTGAAATTTCACTAAAGCCAGGAAAAAAGAGTTGCTTACCTTGCTTTTGACCAAAAAGCACAGACCTTACGTACCCTTACTTCTTAGATGTACATCTGCACTGAACTCCCTGGGCACCAGTAAAATTTTTTAACTTCTCCCTTTTCTTTCTTTCTTTTTTGAAAAGCTGAAGAACATGGAAAAAATTGTTAATTAACAAAAAGCTAACCTTGCAAAAAAAGTATGTTAAAGAGCACTGAAAGTTGTTGGATACTGATATCTGTAATTGGCTAATTATGTTAAAGTAAATATTTAGCAGGTATTTGTGCAGGAGTGTTAAGAAATATAAAATTTGTTTCATAGGTTCATTCAGAATAGATGGTAGAACTGGATCTTAAAGTATGGTACTTTGAAGAGGAAATGTGGGATCTGTGGTACAAATGAAATGTATTTACTTTCATTAACATATTTCTACATTTGTGATAGTTATCAAAAGCATTTTAAATATATTTCAGATATGTTTTTATAATTTAATCATTTAAACCTCCTAATATGTAGTACTCATATACAAAATATAATGAAAATTCCATATTAGGTTGCTGATCCTTGTTTTATATTAGTAATGGAATAGATGTGATTAGTTTTATATTATTGGCAAATCTTTTGTGCAGTAATCATTATTTAGTAACCATTTTGAAGAGTGTTTCAAAATTTTATGAAAGCTTCAACACAAAGCAATAATAATAATAATAATAACACACAAAACAATAATAATGTTTTATTATTAATCTAGTATTGTTATTGCTCTGTGTTTCTTTTATTTCCCCCACCCCCAACGCATGTAATCCCTATTGCTTCCAAGTAAGTCTCGCTTTTGAGAGTAACTGTAATCATTGCGCTGACTGCATTTTTTGCAAAGCACTTTGTTAAACTTTACAAAGCCCATGCTATTGCTCATTTAATATCCATCACAGTATAGTTCTTTTCTCCTTTGCAACTTTTATAAAGTGAAGGATGCATTTTGATTTTGTAATAAAATAATTTTGTTATTACAGGTATAGAAATTACAAATATATGCAGTTTTTAGAGTTAAATAATTATATTTGTTTTGTATTGCATCAAGTATATATTGTTGTTTTTTTAATTCAGTTAGTAATTGATCTTCAACAATTCCATGTTATACAAGTCCCATTTAGTTCTATTTATATTATGTAATTGGGATTCTGTTGTATTTGTTCTTGAATTGTGTAAAATGCATGTAATGGCACTAGGAGTTTTTAAGAAGCATTGTATTTTGTTAATTGCTAATTAATATATAAATTGAATAACATGATATTTAAATTCAGGCTTATGTACGTAGCAACTTTCTATATATGCATTCACTAGTTTTAAAAGATTTTACCCAGTTTCAGTGAAAAATTCAAGTTGTGTAATAGAATGTGTTGGTTAATTAATCTGTGTTGTTAAATGTTTCTTTCTGTGTACTTATTTAATGTATATCTAGTCATATATTTCAATGGTGTTTTATTTTACTGTGAATACAATAAGCATTTAGTAGTTTTCCTTCGCATTTCTTAAATGTGGGAAGTTCCTAAATTTGAAAAGTCACTGTTTTAGTTTTGTATATTTAAGGTTTTAATTTTATTTACTTGTAATGAAATTTTAACTATTTTGTTGAATTTTTCCAATATCTTATTTATCTTATGTTTATTTATTCCACGTAGAATTATTAAATAAGCTATAATTTGCCTTGTTTTGGGCGCAGGAAAAGAGTAACAAGTATGGCTGAAACAATACTTTTATGAGGAAAGCAAACTTTCAGTCAGAATCGAGCTTGTAAATAATAAGAATCTGATTGCTGAGTGTATGGATTGGAATCAAATCTACACAATAATTGCATAAAAATGTGATATTTTTGCATGTATTTTGTTCCATTTTTTCTGTGATATTTATGTATGGAGTAAAACTTATTTTCACTGCTTCTTTTGATGGTTTTAATAACATCAACTTTATAATTTTATTCAAGGAAAAAAGAAAAGCTTTTCTGATGTATTATACACTTAAAATTTATGACATCTAATCATGCATTTGTCATGTTAATTTTATCTGCTGTTTTAAAATGTGATAAAATGTTTTATTCTGTCTGCTTTTAAATTGTAAATTGGTTAAATTTATCCGTTTTAACATTCCTCTTCAAACTAAAGGTTGTACTTTTATTTTTCTCAGTTTGCTAATGGTCTAACTGGGTGACAAATTGTATTTAAAATTAATAAATGATTAATAAGGTAATAAATCTTTTATAATCCATGCAAAAATCGAGTTTTACAGAATTACACAAATAATTCCAGGGATTTTATTTATAATCAGAATATTGAAATTATGCAGGCTTGTTTGATTTTGCTTCTGAAGTTGATTTTATTTTGCTGTGTGACATTTTTCAACAATGCAACTTTGTGCAATTGGAGGGTATTTTATCCTTTGTGGTTGTAAATTATCAGCTGTTTAAATTTTGCTGGCAGCTTTATCTATTTTAAAAGAACTTAAAGGTCAACAGTATGTGACAGTGGAAGTTGTTTACAACATGCAATGAAAATAGAACATAATTACAGAACAGAATATATATATACAGATACAGAACTGGTATATGGTAAAAAATGCAGTGTAGGAAAAATTAATCCTAACTATAAGAAATGCTGAGTGGTATGTATGTGCATTCTGTTGTGCATTATTAGCCATTAGTTAAGCACATATTCTGTAGGTGTTTTTTAGCCATGCATGTGAGTTACTTGCAGCAGGTTTGTAGATTGAAATCTGCTATCTCTGGGTAGTCAGGATCACTAACCACCCCACATGACAAAATGTGCACTCATTGTTTTGTCACAAGTCAAAATGGTGCATATAACTCATATGAGGCTATACCTTGTTAAGTACTTTGTAAATTTTGTAATGTTATAAATTGGTGAAGAGCTGGCATACTTTTGGAAGACCTTCTGTCTTCTATTTGTATCAGTATCTCATAGTACTACCATCTTTTCAGAAGTTCATTTTTCAGTTCAACTTTCAGATATGAGCCGGGAAGTGGAACATCTTCTGTGCTTACATTAGATTCTATGACCTCATTTTTTACAGTGGCATCAACTGTTTGATTACCTGTTATTCCATTGCATGGAGAACAGTGCAATAGAACTGAATTAGTGCAGAACATTTGTCCAAGTGATTAGCTGCTATTGGTTATATAGAAAAGCTTGAATCACAAGCAACTAAATTGGCCAGTCTGAATCCATGAAGGTAAGTTTATAGGCAATCATGGGCCCATTAAAAACATGAATTTTATGACAGCAGTATGCCTTGGGGAGTCTGCGATCCAGATTACATATGGATTCGTGTAAAGAACATCTACTAGCATGTGTAATGACTGCATAAAAATCTGCTTGTAAATTAAATTTAAGAGCTTTAGCTAATGCTCTTCAAAATGAAAAGAACAACAACAACAAAGTTATTGCAGATTTTGTGCTACTACATTTCACCCCAGATGATTAGATATACTTGTTATGCCCCAGATATTACATCTTAGGTAATTTACTCTCCAGATGATTTTATTATACTGAGGGAAGTTTTCTTCATCAGAGATAAATTGTTTAATAAATTTCATATTAAGGATTTTGTCATGTTAAGATAATCGAGCATTTGAGTTGTTTTACATCAGCTCTTTTATTTAATTAATCAGAAGTTTTATGATGAATATAGTTTGACAAAGTAATACTTACAAGATTATAAATTTCCATTAAACCTTGTTTTATTAAGCATGCGTATGATATGCATACACTTAGATTTAAAAAATGGTATTTCTGAATTTTTAAGAAATGCTTTATTTCAAAATTAAACATTAAAAAACTTTACTTATTGGAAGTCATAGCTTGAATTACATGTACCAGAGTTCTATATAATTTGGAATGCATTCTTAGCCTTTGAAAGTAATATTTCATTTAAAAGAATTTTAATTGAGAACGAACTATTAATTTTGAACAAAAGAAATACTAAGCAGATAGTCCGAGATTTTAATCTTGAAACATGACTTTCCATTGTTTCATTCGAGTCTGTTGTCCTAAGATATTTATTTTTGAAATTTCATCTGCCTGTTATTGATAAAGATATTGAGAAGCTGTAGATGTAGTTCTTCAGAATATTCTTTGTTTCTTTTTTTTTTTTTTTTAATGTTATTTCTATTCAAACAGATTGCTGAATTATTTAATTCTGGAAAGGTCAGTGTAATTAAAGCAAAATACTTTTTGCCATAGAAGGAATATTTTCATTAGGGGTTTTTCGAGCGAAATTGTCTTAATATGTGCATTAAACATTGGAGAAAAATTCGGAAGCAGCCGATTTGACTGCAGAACACCGAAGCCAAGGTGCTTAGGGTGTTGAAGCCTTTGTTTTTGGTAGGCTTTAATTGGGATAAAAATAATATGCAGCATGTCTATAAGGTCTCAACCTATTTTGGTGAAAAAGTAATTATTTAGCATTCTTGTTCTATGTATCAGGAACTGGTTGTATATTGCTGATAACAGAGGAGAGAATAACTTTCTTTGTGGCACGCTTAAGATTATGCTATGAAGATGTTCGAGCTGAATTTAATCGTAAATTTAGGAAAAACAAAAAAAAAAAAGTTCTTCAAGGGTAGTATTTAGATAATCAACGATTGCCAAAGAACGTACATTGTAGCAGATGGAAAAAATTGAGGTAGACCGTAATTTTAGCAATATGAGCAGTATTGTTTCCCTTGACTACTGAGGAAATCTATGGCACATTATTGGTCCAGAGGATAATTAGAGGCACATTGAAAATGAATTGTGCAGTAAAAAACGCGTTTAGGAAATGTGGTTATTGAAAGGCTTTTTAAACTAATGTTTAAGTTTTCATTTTATTTTAAAATTATTTAGTTGCGCATTTTTACAAGAATTATACCCTAGTCATGTCATTTGGCATTTAGTTTCATTTTTCTGCTCCAGTAGATTGGAACCTCTCTTCGGAGTAGGCTCTGGCAACCATTGTTCCATGTGATAATGGACAGGGCAATAACAATAGATCGGATGTTACAAACTATCAGTCAAACATTCTAAAACCTTAAAAAAATAATCTGTTCTTGCAATGATATCCAGTGCAGTGAAACAGCAAATTTTTTCATATATCAGAATTGTATATATTGTATTTCATATATTGTGTGGTGGCAGAAATTTATTCATGATTTATAGGTACGTTACGACGAATATTTTGAGAAATCTCTTATCGTTACCGTTCTGTGTTTGTATTAATAATCTGTTGCAATATAAGTGCAGTAAATCTATTTAATATTTGTACATTTCCAGTCAGTGCCTACGGATTACAATGAGAAATCGTTTTAACGCTTTAATAGTAGCTCAATGAAATGAATTTCGTACTGCAGTGGTAAGCAGTCGCAGTAAAAATCGGTCTGAAAATTTTTATTGTCCGCTTCCAATATAGTTAGCTTCCTTGCCTGACACTACATTCCCCCTCTCTGCGAAATAGGAAATCTATTATGTTAAACAGCTGTCCTGCGCCGTAGACAACCGAATAACTTCTAAAGCATCATAAGCTTCCGAAAAAAATTCCTGTGGTTACTTAGCTCTGATTGCTAGCAGCCGCTTTGATTGGGGGGGGACTAAAATAGGTTTTGTATTGAAAACGAAATATTGGCTTGGGCTAATCATGTATTAAACGTTTGAGGGCATCTACTATACTCAGGCGAATCAGGGAAAGGGGTAATATATCATTGTGCAAAGGGCGCTGAACAAACTCGAAAGGGCGTCGAGCAAAACAAAAAGGCCGAAAAGCGGGGAAATGAGTCACAAAAGGTTAGGAAACTATGAGCACCAAGCATTTGCCTGTAATCTGTTAAATGTTCAGCGAACAACTAAATATATCTCACTCCATTTGTCTGTCATATCGATAATTTTAAGCTATATAGCCATTATGTGGAAAATATGTTTTGCCTGAAACCAAAAGGTATTCAGGTAAAAATGTATTTAAATTACTCTGTTCGTTTCATGTCTTTTAATTAAAAATGATTTTTGTACAAAAGGAAAGAGAGGAAAAGCAAAGAGAATTTTTTTATCAAAACTTATGATCATAACGAATGCTTCTCATCCAAAATTATGCAAGATCGATGAGCCATATGAGAATTGAATCCGAATGAACATTTTAATTGAAGACCAGAGATTTATTTCATTAAGCAGATTTAAGATCTGATTGAAATAGAGAGTGGTAATGTTAATGATATACACTATCAAATAAAGTAAGTACAAATAAGATACGAAATTTAAATTGAAGGAAGCATAATATCTGGACGAGTTTTTGAGTGGAAGTTATTCATCAAGACGAAGATAATATTAAAAATGCCGCTATTTTGTATTTAAAACGTACGGGAAGGTCTATGCGGGTAGATGGAAAATATGTCATAAAAAAAAACCTGTGTCGGCTGTGAATATTTCTTAAAGAGAGAGAATTTCCTTTAAAGTGGAAGTGGTGGGAAGAGGAATGGTATTTGAAGTAATAATTTCGTTCCTTAGATAATCCAACTTCTTATTCTTTCTTATCTGCAAAGTCAAGATTTATATTGAATTTATAGTTTTTCATATGTTGTAAATTTTATTGCTTGTTCCCCTACCACAAAGTTTTATTGGCATTTATGTTAGCTTGAATAGTTATTAAAAGAAAAATTTTTAATAAAAAGCAACACATTGCAGGTATTAGTAAAGAAACTTTATATGTCTTTTGTTTCACGTAATGTGTAAATTTTTGCTGTACGAGTCGTAACAATAATTTGCAACATTTCAACAATCCCTGGTATATGACCATTACTTCCCCCCCTTTTTTTTCCTTTTGTGGAAGCATTTTCTGTTTCTCATCTATTGCATTATCCAATTTTGGAAAAGTCTAGATGTAAATCTGAAGAGGCATTAGATCTAAAAGGCATCAAGACAGAAAAGGCATCATGTCTTTTGGCTGCTAAAAAATTAATGATATATTTGAATTTTTGTAACATATTCTCCAATGAATACGTAGCTGAATACATACCACATAATATTCAACCACCTTCATTACTGACAAAATCATAGGTGATATTATTTTGGGGGGAAATCCCAGCTTTCGTTTCAATTTCATTTATGGCAAGCTCAAAAATTTTTATTTAGTGTTAATTTTCTAACATCCGGACCGATGAAAATATCTATCGCTCAGTTTTGCTTTCTGACAGGCGAGATAGCAACTTATTTTACATAATATTATAATATTTACCAATTTTTATTTCATTGCCTTCTCAAATTTTTTCTCGTGAGATTGGACATGAAACGTGTTTGTTGCATGATAAGATTCAGCTGGTTCACAGAGGTTTTTCCTAAAATAATTTTAGTTCAGCGAATTAGTTGTTAAACTGTAATATTTGTTTTAGACAATTTGTTGCTATTAAATATAACTAACTATCGCTTATTTAGTTAGTGAAGTGGCAGTTTAATTATTTGAACCCAGCCAGTGGTTTTTCCCATGTTGAAGAGGCTTTCTTTGCAGGCTAGTGTTTACTCCAAGAGGTCGCAATGCAATCTTAGAGTGTGAAGATTTATCTTTAATTGCTAACTTCTTTCTTAGAAACGTTTGCTGTGTTGTTTTACTGATCTCCCACTAGCCAAGAACCCTACTGAGTAATTATCTTTTTGATCAAGAAGCGAACACAGTACTTTTAAGATTTTTCACAATCTTTTAGATTTTATTTCATATTTTCGGAATATTCTGTGAGATATATAGAAAGGTGAACAATTACAGAAGTTCGCATTTTTGTAATGCAAATGAATGACTTCAACATTGTTTTTAGAAAAATTAACAGTTAGAAACGTTTTAAAATTCGTAGTTTAAAGAGAAACTAGTAATACATCCTTTGTTCATGAACGTTTTCAATATTGGTGTAAATTTTTCGTTTAGATCAATGAAAAACGTTTAGAAAATTCGCTGGAGACTGAATAATCGAGAAACAGGAAAAAAGGCATTTGGTTTAATGTGTGTAACAGCGGCTTAAGGCGATTTATCTTGTACTCGAAATCGAACCGATTGGTCCACTGCCGTCCTTCACGGATTTTTCTTTTCGAAAAGCCATTTCTGGGACAGGTCATCCACTTTCATTCATTAAAACGGTTTGGGCTAGATGTTTGGATTTCTAATATTTATTAACCATTTTCTTTCGATAATTAATTTTTATGAATTTCTTTTTTATTATTTATTTTATAAATTTCTTTTTAAAGCATATGATTTACTTTCAAATATTAGTGTTGGATGGCCACATTTAATTTCAATAAATTCAGATTTCGAAAAACTCAAGATCATATTTTTAAGCAGACATGCACGAAAATATCAAAAGGCAAATTTTGAATAAGGATGTGATTAAAACCAGAATTGCATTTCACGCTTGTGCATCGTTTAAAAATTACTTCATAGTAATTTATTATTAAATACAACGAGCTAATGACTAATCGTGTATTGATAGATTATTAAGTGCAACGAGGTAATGGCCATTTGTCATTTAATGTCTTAATAATAATGTTTTGAAAAGACGATGAAGTGGGGGAAATTCGGCGAGTAGGGGGATGAATCGGCACTACTGTAACCACAGGCTGAAATGGGAAAAGAACTCGGTATTGCTGTTTGCATCGTAACGTAGGCTTGTATGATTTTCAGTGAGAGTTCCAGCTGTTCAAATGACTTTCTTTCCACCGACAGCGAGGCAGCCGATCCACTGGGGCACTTAGCATATCGCCAGGTAGCCCCGCTGACGAAATTAACTTGGTCTACATAATACACTTTGGTGCATATTGTGCTCAAGACGAATGCTGAGGAGGTGCAAGCAACTACTGGGCAAGTCAGTGGTGCAGTGATGGAAGAAGGGTGCAATGTCGGTGAGGAGAACAATTTCAACTTCACATTTACAAAGTTATAGATAGATGCTTACAACTTCAGTGCTGTCAAAGGGCATCCACAAAGTGAAAAATGTGTACTGTGGATAGTTAAAATACAGATACAGGTTATATGAGTTATAATCAGCTGAATAGTGCGTTAATTATGAATATGAACAATAATCAACTGAAAAGTACATTAGTTATGAACTGAAAAGTACATTTATTATGAATTTCAATTAGCAGAGTGACTGATATAGTAAAAATAATGCATTAAATAAGGCAAAATACATAATTCAAGGAAATAAGTATAAACAGAAAAGAACGGAAAAAGCTAACTTGAATAAATTAACTGCAAGTACAGAACATACGGGGGCTGTACTGGCGACGAGGATGGCAGCTGAATATTACTGCAGCCTGTCAGAGATATTACGAGCGATATTAATGCAATCGCATATGCTTTCAAAGCATAGCGATTTTTCGAAGTAACTTCGGTCCGTCCATGGATATGGTCCGCTACTGGCTGTCTGAAGTGATGTTCTGCAGTCTCCCTGCAAACCAACATATAGTGGTCTGGATCTCTTGCCATCCCGCGTGAGCACTGGTCCTTTTCGTGTCGACTGAAGCGCTGCGGATAAGTAATAAAGATGACATGCGCTGTTAGAAACTGGTTAAAATGAGGCGAACCGCTTCTTGGAAGACGACAGGCTTTTGGGTATCTGTAGACTCTTCTGCCAGTGGTGTCTGTCTCCCACAGTTGTTAACGATTCAATGATTTTGTCTCGAGCTCGGTTTTTAAAAACGAGCCCGGGAGAGGCGCATTAAGTGTGCGAACGTGGGTTTCAGTTGCTGCTCTTTTTACCGTTGCATCTTGCCTTTGTGCTTATAGTAGTTTGTGTGTTTATTAAGAGTTTTTGTATGCTCCTGACGAGTAGATCTTTACAGCATGTGCCTTGGATTGCCTGAAGGCTAGAGGCAGAGTCTCTATAAATATTGTAATAATTATTTTCCAGTGCATGGACAAGCGAAGCTTTTCTTGCAGCCAGTTCAGCCTGAAATTTTGCTGCCTGAGCTTTCTTTTCCAGGTCTGTAAGATCTGATTTCCATGTGAAACACAATATCCGCTACAGGTGCCCCATTCTTTGGAGCCATCGGTTTAGATTACAGTAGCATTGAACCACGCGGGGACTTAAAGTTAATCGAAATATTGAATTTGGTCTGGTGACAAGGTGTCTCGGGAATGCTTTGCTCATAATCATATATACATAAGTTCTCTTCCACAAACTTGTTGTCTCTTTGAGTCGGAGCACACGCACTATTGCACTCTCGAACTGAGAGATGCAGAGGCGGCAGTCCTGAAATCACGTTTAGTGCATTAACATGCGAGGTTTTGTATCCTCGGAAAATGCTTAGGAGAAATGGTCTTTCTGCTGAGCATAGCAGATTCTCCATTTTAGCAGTGACCGTTATGCCCCACATGGAGGCCCCATATAGTGCAATACCGAGCTACTGAGCACCACTTCTTAAGCATCTTCGAAAAAGCTCACCACGTTGTTGCTGCTGTCCTGAGTATGGCGTGGAATATTCTGTGAAGTCGTCCTTTCTTTAAATATTAACATCCAAGTGAGTGTATCGTCAATTATAACACCAAGGTATCTTAAGTTTCTAGTTATTTTAATATTTTTGCCATAAAGGTTGATGCACGAGGTTCTTTGATGGCGCTTACCTAGGAAAATAAGCATACATTGGGTTTTTAAATTGGCAATAATTAATTTATAGTCATTGGCCATATTGTCCATTGCTTCTTGCGCCCAAGTCTCATATGCGTTGCGACTCTGTCCTTTGGTTACCAGCAAAAGTCATCGGCATAAGCCGAGAGTATTTCCGTATGAGGATCTGTATTAAAGAGATTCAGCTTTGTGTCGGCTACAATATTCGATAGCAGCGGACCCAGACGGTATCCTTGAGGACAGCCTCTATTGATTGAAAGCGAGGGCACGCCTGCATCTGTTGTGACTTGTAAGCGGCGATCACTAAGCTAACTGTAAATTTGTTCAAAGAGGATCTTAGGGCAACGCATGTCCTGTAATCTGTTGAGTACGTCGGACCACCACAACGAATCGAAGGCGCCCTGTTTGTTCACAGTGATAATGAGACTGTGCTGGTTATTACTTTTGTTATTCACTATCATTTTTCGTAACTGTTGCAGCTCGTGATCCACCGATCTGCTAGGGATGAAACCATACTGCTTTTCACTTATACGTTATCAGGACAGGGTGTGGTGTTTAAGTCTTTGAAGGACGACTCTCTGTAGTACTTAACGCAAGGCAGGCAAGAGGCAAATGGACAGATAAGACGTCGGTACCTTATGGTCTTTTTTTCGCTTTAGAGGAAGAGTACCACCTCACCAAGTTTCATACAGCCTGGGAAATGTCTGTTACGCCAACACGCAGTTATGTAGACGTACAGTAACACTGGATGCGTGCTGTTAATGGCTTGCAGAGTGCCATTATCTACCCCATCAGGACATGGGGCTTTATTGGTGTTTAATGCTTTAACAATGTCGCCCACGTCATTGGCGGTTGGCAGCGGTTCTATATCTATTTACTTGGTTTTGTAATATTGTTCAACACTGTCTCTGATATTTCTTTATGCGGGATTATCTGTACCTGTGTTATCAGGTCTGAAGATATTGTCCAGAATGTGCGCGACTATTTCTGTGCTAGTTGCTGCTCCGTAGCTTATTGTAGCCATAAGATTAGAAGGTGTAAACATCTTATCATGGGCGATACGGAAGACAATTCCGAACATGTTAGTACTGTTCATGCAGTACTCTTTCCAGGATGAAAACTTCGCTTTTGCAATATCTTTTGTAAGCAGCTCTGTGCTTTCGAAAAATTAGCTAGTGTGTCACTCTTCCTATGGGATCCTTGCATTCTGCGCCTTGGGGCACGGACTTTGCTGCGTTTTGCAGTGAGTGTAGAGTTCCACCAAGGGTTGCATTTCGGGGCAGCATAAGTTTTCCTTTTCAAGACTTTTTCTCACACTGTGAACAGTGTTTGCTTAAGATCTTCAAGCATTGACTCGATGTCTTCTTCACTATTGCAACTGTTACACTGTGCGACGAGACGTTCAATATAACAGGGCATCTTTAAATTTATTGAGGCTATGTACTTCGTTTTCCATCTGTTCTTCGACATAAATTGGTGTTCCGAATCAATTCTGAACTTGATGTACCTATAGTCACTGAACGAGGGGGTTTCGCTAATCTTCCAATTGCGAATTTTTTAAAGTATACCAGTGGTGGCTAAAGTGATATCAAGCCACCGCTGCACCTAGTAGTCCAATACGCAGGAGGACTGTCGATGGGTTTGACGACTGCAAGGTTGTGAGAAGTAATGAAGTCAAGAACAAGGGAATCACGCCTATTTTCCTGTGGGGCGTTCTATATAGGGCTAGCAGCGTTAAAGTCCCCCGCGATTATCTTGTTCCTAGTTGGAATCAGCATGACTTGTTCCAGCTCCTAGAATGCAGTGACAATGTCCATGTGAGGGAGGAAAACACACGCTGGCGTTGGCAGTTTGTCCATAAGGCCCTTTCAGCCGTATAGTAACTGTGTAAACTCCTTTATGCATTAGAAGGGGCGTAAGGAGACCATTGCAGGCGATTACTGCTTGATTGCTTACATATTGGTAAGTTTTGGTGTTGCTGAATCCCCGGAAAGGTTGCCCCGCAAAGGTCATTTATTGGCCGTCCCGACGGTATGGGAAGTCTTAGAGCAGAGCGGCTCCAGTAGCCGGGGGGGGGGCTAGCGCCGAGGGTTCGCTGGGTAATGACCCTCTGCGACAGGCAGCCCGAGCGACGTGCGGGGAAAGGGGTTAAACCCCCGTAACTGTTCTAAGGGTTTGACATGCAGTCTGTATAAAATCTCTCTTAGCATGGTCTCTCTCGCCGTCGGGTGACCTCTGAAGTGGTACGCTTCTCGGCCAAGGGGATACGAGATCTTACAGACGGAGTTTTGCGTCTGATACGATTAAGTAGGAGCAAGCTTCTTCGGCAAGTCTCATGGGACCCTCAGACAGGCGAGGTACCGGGTATCCCCATGACCGCAATGCGCTTTCGAAACATCAGTGCGCAATGTGTCCTGCAGTTCACACCAAGTCTCGCAGCTCGTTGCATTCTTCATCGACTTGTGTGCTAAGTGATCTACTGCTCGATGCCGTGAAGGACGTAGTGAGTTTTAAACCGCTACCGAAAGCACGAGATAAAATTCCGTGCGTATGAAATAAAACAGGACAGCTGCTCCCAGCGCATTTCCAAGGAATGCGCTATGAAACGGTGGTTCTATGAACGTAAAAAAGCTAAAAACTACCTGGTTGATCCAGCCGGTAATCATTGAGTACAGATATTTGTACAGTACAAAACGTTTTTTGTGTCTTTTCGTTATAATGTTTTGTGTGTTTACTTTTATTTATTAAATATCACTTTCTTGGCGCTTAGGCCACATAAAATTCGCTTCAACAGCCAAACCTCAAAATATTTAAAAACAGCATACCTTTAGATTTTCCGATATGTAGCGTCGCGCATTAGAGGTAAAAATGTTTCTTTCCGTTCAGTGTTGCCACTACTCGCTTTGGAATCGTTGAATTTGTTTACAATAAATTCATTAAAATTTTACAAAGTATTAAAAAAATCTGAAAGCTTTAAGATTTTGTATTACGCCCAAAGTGGCGTTTTCTTTAACGTTTTGTGTATTACATTTATTTATTAAATATCATGTTCTTCGCACTTAAACCATAAAATTTGTAAGGTTTTAGTTTAAACTAACAAAGTTTTATGTTAATTTCTCTTTCCTATGAGCTCTTATTTCAACTTCCCGTTAGAACGAGCGCGCGTTTCAGCTTTATGCTAATTTGAAGTGAGCCAAGTTGTGTATTTAAAAGGTTAGCAAGGAACTTCTCGGAGTGAGAGAGCTTTTAGGCTCAGATCACTGCGGCTCTGTCCGACGTTCGCCTGACTAGCTAATATTTAAATTCTAAGTCTTAGCGCTGTTACGCTATTACTTATTGAAGAAATCTAAGTGCGTTAGTATTAGCTAAATCTTGCTACGCACGCACCATTGATAGTTTAGCATAGAGGCCAACCTCGCGTTTATAGCTCTGTGAGCAACGACTACTTAATTTCTACTCACTTTTTTTTTAAATTATTTGATTGTTCAGTTTAGACCCAAGTGCGGTCATTATTTTCTGTTATCCCTTCCGAGTTGGGAAGTGGCTGTAAATAGTCGTTTACTAAAAGGATCATTTTAAAACCCTCCTTGCGTGCAGTTATTCTACCACTTCCACTGAACATAGCTGCATTCAGCTCCCTGTTCAAGATCAGGACTTTAACAACTTCTCGAATATGTTCGCCAAAAGTATGCACAGAACACTCAGTCCTGTCAAATTCAGTTCATCAGTTCAACACCAACATCACAAAATAATTTAAAAAGAGCATATCTTTAGAATTTCCGATACACAGTCTCGCGCGCTGGAAATAATTTTTTTTTTGTTTTTGCTTACAGTATTGCCATTGTTCGCTTTGAAATCGCTCACTTTGCTCATGAAAAATTTTTAACGTTTTACAGAATATGAAATAGATAATAAAACAAATTCCAAATTTGGGCTATTTGTTAACAACTGGAATAGTGCCATCTGTGAGATCCCAATATTCGAATGGAGGACTACGCTATTCAAAATTTGATGCCTTTAAGTACCGTTGTTTTTTCACAGTGGAAGAAACATGCAGATTCTTCATCATTTAACATCTTTAAATATAATGCAAGTCTCTAATATTTGGTGGGAACAATTTGAAAAGTAAAAAGCCGTTTTATAGTGAACCAACGCAATATGCCAAAACGAAATTAATAGCCCTTCTGGACAAATTGTAGCATGCTTAGGTCTGAAGTACGAAATTGAAGATACATGTTTAGAAAGACACATTCTTTTTAAAGAGACCTCTTTCAGAAGATTTTTTTAAAATTCAGCTTTTAACTGTGACTTGCTAATATTTATTATAATTGTTGTGTTTTATTTATGCTAACAGTATTAAGCATTAGTATTTCCTTTTCGAATTATGTCTGTTAGCAACAACAATAACCATACAAAGAATAAAAGGAAAAGGAAAGCGCTTTAGAAATCTGAGTTCCAATGCATTGGAACTCAGATTTCAGAGCATTTATTTGAACAAAGACCAAAATTTCTAAAAATAGATTTATTGATGTAGAAACGCTGAACTGAAAAATGAATACAATTATATTTTCATGAAGGTAACTTTAGTCGAGCTGAAGTACGGAAAGTTTCAGTAATGCACGTACGCACGTGTAACGGCTTTCGAAAAACCGACAGAGTTCATTATTTAAAATTTAAATGTTTCATAAAATCATTTAAGAAGCAAGAAACTTTAAAATACAAAATGAAAGGAAACTTAAAAATGCATGGCAGTCATCACAACATGAATACTGTGCGCAGAAGTTAAAAAATTAAAAAAAAAATTTGATAGAACAATTTCTTTTGTTTTTTTAAGGTTTCTTTGGAAATAAAATTTTTTTTTACTATTTAAGAATAATTTTATAAAATTCTATCCATCAAACAAACTTGAAATTTTATTTCGTAACATTATTTATTTAAAGGTATTTAGTGAACCCATTTAAACTTACCTCCAAGAAGCGATAAGTTATTGAGACACCGATTTTATTAAAAATGTGATGCATCTTTTAAGTTTTCAGATTTTCTTCTTGCATTGAAAAAATTGGAAATTTTTATGCTCTATATGTTGGATTCTGAATATATTTGTGAATACACGAGAAAATTCAAAGTGATTTTAGGAAGAAGAAAAACTTTTATGTGTTCCTATGTGTGATCATGTTTCAGAAACCTATTGTTTGAAGAACCTTTTGACATTTGTTCAGAAAAAATGTACTACTGTGGATAAAAATTAAATTTTTACTTCATCATTTTAAATAACGTAAT
The DNA here is from genome assembly GCA_000611955.2 of Stegodyphus mimosarum. Lineage (NCBI taxonomy): Eukaryota > Metazoa > Arthropoda > Arachnida > Araneae > Eresidae > Stegodyphus > Stegodyphus mimosarum. The sequence goes on from KK120853.1 coordinate 42,251, forward strand.
AATGTGCAGTTTCTGTAAATAAAATACTTTTTCTAAGAATAAATGAATTTTACTAGGAAAATAGTCAAGTTATTTACTAGAATAGGAATTTTCGTATGTTCGATGTTTTCGTATGTCCGATTTTGTATGTTTCGTACTTACTAGAATAGGAATTTTCGTATTGTGTCTTTGTTTAAAACATTCTTGATTCTGTAGATGGGAAGGGTTTCGCAAATGTTGTCTTCATGCAGTAAATAGTAATTCCAAGTACTAAATTACTCAGTGTTCTAGTTATACTGCTAGTCGTTGAAATTGCTGCATCCTGAAAGAACGCAGTTAGCAGAATCACATTTATTTTACAAATATGGTATAATGCAAGGATGAAATGATTAAAATTTCAAGTAATTTTGAGTTACAGAACATAAAGAAATTATATGTGAAATTCATTGATTTAGTTTATCAATGTATTCTTTAACAACAACAACACACCACCTCCCATGAAGATTATCTTTTTTGTAGGAATAAAGAATTCCTATAGATTTACTTTGGAGCCCATGTTGCTGTGTCTATTGAGGATCATTATTCGTTTATCTTTTGTATAACAGAATATGGGAAGTACAGGGCGGCTCTTCGTTTTGTTTAATACATATTAATTTCTCATGGAAATATTACAAAATAAATGCACAGTTGATTGTTTGGGCATGAAAAGTGAGTTTAGAGAATGCTTTCAAAGCGTTCAAGATTTTGTTGTACAGTCTCTTTCAAGCGAATTCCTACATTTTTCACAACTCTCCAGCACGTGTCTTCAGAAATTGCACAGCACAACCTGGACGAAACAATTTACAAGAAAAAGCCTTGAAGTTCTCTACATTTGAAGCTTCCATGTAAAAATTCCCCACAAAATCTTACCTTTCCAAAAAATCACCCCCAGTAAATCACATGGATTAATATCTGTGATGTGTGGGAGCAACCGCTTGTGCCCTACGTATTGTACAGGAAACCGATATGACATCACATCAACAGCAATATTTGCAGTGTTTGGGCGGTTTCAGTTTGACAGGAATCATTGAGTGTGTATGTCGCCCAACCGGGATAGTGGTTAGTGACTCTGACTACCGTACCGAAGGGCCCCGGTTCAAATCCAAGTGAATTCATGGATGGATGTTTGTAAATGCGTAGTGTCTGTGCAGCATGGGACCACTCAAAATAAGCTGCGAGCCGAAAGTTTGATGGGAGGGAAGGATGGGTGAGAGACGCTCTGACCCATCCTCCCCGGTGTGCTTTTCTTTAAAATTGAGGGCGGAACTGAGCAAAGTCGTTGTGTCGCCTGTGTGGTTCCCCTCGGGTGTCGACTGGAGCAATCCCAGCGTTCTGGCTAGGTCAATGTCTGGACAGACTCGACTTCTGGGGAAAAATTAAGTCTTCACAGTGACTAGAACTATCATTTATTCGATGATAGGTTCAGGCTCAGCAGGGACCATACGGTACTATCTTGTCTGCCTCTTGGTTTTGGGGACGTTACATGGATTTGATACCTTAAGTTGTCCTTGGGGATTTGGCTCCCTTTGGTCAACTCTGGGGGACGGTCGATGTCGAACTGTGTTCTTTCTCTGTAGATGCGCAAATGTCCACCCATTGAATTTGTGATTTATTTACCCAGTCTTATTGAAACAAAAATTGTCCGTCTGGAATGACCGGGGGGTTATGTCTTCTTGGATCTCCTATAGGGATTAGGGCGTTTAACTATGTTAAAACAAGCTATGAGTTAGGCTATGAGTGCCCCTTCCTCTTACTGTACTGTCGTCTGTATGGTGCCCAAGGCTCTCACCAACGACGGAAGCAATCCTGACTTCTTGACACGATGAATATTTCGTGGGCTTACTCTGATTTCAGACAAGCGAGATTGGTCACAACAACAGTAACCACGGAGTTTGTATATGGAAATCTCTTGCCATATTCAGGTGTGCGGACACTTAGTAAGCGCCATCGATTCTTTTCCAACGCATAGACAGTGGCTTCTAGTTGCTGACACAATCTGTGAATAGTCTGTCTACAAGAAGCCCTTCTTTTACCAAAGTGTACACGAAAACGTCTTTACGTCGCCACCAAACCCTTCGTTTCTTCAAAAACATTGTAACTTTTCCTTTCGTTCAACGTTCAGGCAGTAGTTATCAGTCATATTGTAAACTGCTCTTTCATAGCGAATCAGAGTTCAATACTGACTTCTCCTGAATCTACAAGATTTGCGATAAACAAACGCGCCACTTTGTAGTTGTTTGTGTCGCTGTTGAATTTCGACAGGAATCTATTACCAGTATTATCCCATACGAACTATGTTGTGAAATCTTCACGAAAGTAACCGCTACTATGGCTAGTTATCCGTTATTAATCTATTTATGTAAACTTCATAAGTTGTTATTTTCTTAGCAACCCCCCTCCCCCAAAACTACCTCGCCCAGCCGGTTAAGTGGTTAGTGACGCTGACTGCCGTATCAGCGGGTCTAGATTAAAATCTCAGAGAACGCGTGGATGTTTGTAAGCGTATAGTGTCTGTGTGGCAAGGGGACATTCAAAATACAAGAAAAGCGGAAAATCCTCTTCAGAGGTCTGGTAGACCATCTGACTGCCCCGGAGGAATTTTCTGTCAAAAATGGGGCAGAGATGTACAGTTCGCGACTATACCTGCGCCTATGGTGAAATTCTGGTCTCTTACCCACTTCTACCTGTACCTGTCAAGAAAGGAACTATACCATTTTGCTTTTAAAGGAATTCTATCTCTATATATCCTACTCCTGTTCACCTTGAAAATTTTGAACAGAAATTCAAAATGGCGGCCAATAGGCTCCTACCTATCAACAAATTGCGCTTTGTATCCAATTTAATGTTTCGATTTCTATAAAAACTTACAAAGCAGAACGTTGTTTCAGACTTTTTAATCAACCTATACTGTTCTTCGGCACTTTAACGTTCCAAGGGTTATGGGCATAAAATTGACATTTGGTATGGTTTTAAAATTCCTACACAGGAAAAATTCTGCCAGGTGCTGTTGGATCCGATATCGAGTTGAATCTCATTGGGAGGAAAGGGGTCAAGGCACAACGTGAGAGGGTCAGTTTGGGTAATTTCATTTTTTAATTGTAATATAATTTGGAATTAATCAAGAAAATACCATTTTTCATGACATTTGTGGACAATTTAGGGTTTCAGGGCCGAAGATTTGGGGCTTGGAGGGTTTAAAGGGCCAAATTCACTGGAAGTGCAAATGCAGAGTCAGATGACTCAACATCTCATATACTTTCTAACTAAAGATTTCACAACTCAAAGCGAAGCGTTAAAATTACCTATTAAATTAACCTATTAATTAACACTTCAATCTGACGATTATACAAATTGGAAAGTACACTCTTAGACGAAAAAAAAAGACGCACCACGACGCACCGAGACGATATAAAGCAAATTGGACACAAATTGATATGCATACAGGTTTCGGCAGAAAATGCAAAATTTTACATTTTGGCTGCCAATGAATGAAAGGTTGTCGCTACAGCGCATCTGATCTGCGCAATTGGCAGGATATTTAAGAGGAGTAATTACGATTCTAGGTCATAAATTCTTCACGAATTTCCTTCCATGTACTATGGTAGACAGTAACTATTCCTTAGGCCCATCTGCCTGGGAAAAATCCTCGAAAGAATAGTACTTCAAAGACTGAATTTTTACATTCATGCCAATAAACTCATAAATACTAGGCAATATGGCTTTATAGCAGAAAAGTCAGTGGATCACGCACTGTATCACCTACGGGACACAGTACTTAGAAATAAGCAGAATAAACTGCATACTGTTGTCATCAGCATCGACATTCAAGGTGCCTTCGATTCGTTGTGGTGGCATGATGTTTTGAAATGTCTCAAAGATATCAATTGTCCCAAAACTTTATTTGATTTGATCTACAGCTACCTGAGTGAAAGACGAATTCAAGCTACAACGGACGGAGGCGTCTACATGCAAAAGGTGACGAAAGGTTGCCCGCAGGGCTCTTGCCTAGGTCCACTTTTGTGGAACCTGGTAGCAGACACCGCGCTCAACCTTTTTGATGATGATGAAACATCAGAAATAATAGCGTATAATAGCTGACATATAATAGCGTAATAGCTGACGACTTCTTGCTAATTTCAAACGGTCACAGCCGTAAAAGTTACGAGGTAAATTCCCAAAAAGCGCTAGACAAAATAGTCCGCTGGGCCAGTGAACATAAGCTCACAATTTCAAGAGCAAAAACAAAAGGAATGCTGATTAGCCCAGGAAAAAGGCACGAGCGTACCCCGTGTGTGAACCTTCATGGCAGAAACATACAATTCGTGAGACATTTTCGATACTTAAGTGTGACTATAGACGACAGATTCTCCTGGCTTCCTCACATCAAGGATCTTAAAGAAAGGCTGCATAAATTGTCTAATACAATGCGGAGAACAGCTGCAGCTAGCTGGGGTGTCTCCTTGCAGATGCTCAAAATATGGTATGCCACAGTCGCTGAGTGCATAGCTCTTCATGGCGTTTCCATATGGGGTGTCAATGTCACGATTAAAATGCAACATGCATTGAACTCCGCGCAAAGACCAATTCTTCTGGGCATCTGCAGAGGATTCCGTACCTCTCCTACCACTGCATTAAATGTATTGGCTGGGCTACCGCCCCAGCACTTGATAGTACAGAGCAATGAGTGTTGCGGTGAGAGTGATCAGACTAAAACAAGACATTACTATTTGGAGTAAGACTTATGCATCCTCGGACTACGAGAATCACATTGTCCACTCTCCTTGCCACCCTGCGATTTCGATATAGAAGCAAACTGTAATCCTCCAAGTGCATTACTATCCTTAGCCGTATATACTGATGGCTCTAAAGGAGAACTCGGGACTGGCAGTGCCTGGTGTGCAATGGAGGGTGACCGCATAATTCATTCCTGGGCTAAGAAGCTTCACCCCAGCAACTCAGTGTTTCAGGCAGAGCTTACAGCCCTAAAGACAGCTCTGGACTTTACTTCTAATAATGGCGGGTATAAAGTAATTTGCACAGACTCAATGTCAAGCTTACAGGCCATCCAGGGCGGTCGGAGTAGGCATCCCATTGTCAGAGACATACAAAAACTATTAATTTCGAGTCCTGCAAGTCTGAGGCCCAAGGTTCAATGGGTTCCAGCCCATACGAGGATTAAAGGAAATGAAGCAGCGGATATGATTGCGAAAGGCGCAGCCAATGAACCCCGTGTGAGTAGCATTGTTGTGCCCCTTCCGCACTCATATCTGAAAACTACACTCAAATGTGAACTATGAAGCAGTGGCAAAACTACTGGGAGACAAGCACCACAGGCAGAAGACTGTATGATTTCCAACCAGAAGTTAACCAGAATTTAAATAGGAGCTCCTCGCACCTCACACATTATCTGACAAGGCATGGTCCATATATGTCGTATCTTCACAGATTTCGCCTAAGAGACAGTGACCAACGTATTTGTGGGAGTACTGGTGATCCAGATCACCATCTGTTTGATTGCCCTCACACAGCGAATTCACATTTAAAAAGCTGCAATCAATATGCCGGAATGATTCAAGAACACAATTAAGAATAATTCGAGATCTTTCAATCGTTATGTAACACTACTTGAAAAGGACAACTAAAATTAGAACTAACCAATCATAGATTAGCTGTATTTGTACATCAAACTTGGTATAAATACCGCTGGCTATTAATTACGTCATTCTTCTTCTGCTGCATTCCTTTACCTAGCTTCCGTCTTACCGACATCTCAGTTTTTTGCTATGCTCCCCCCTTTGTTCTTAAGAAATTATCGTAATTGCTGTGATTAAAAAGTATATTGTCTACAAGAAATTATTCTAGTGTACCTGCAAATCTGCAAATAAAGATGATAATTGACTAAATCCAGTTTGGTATCAATTCCTTCCTCTCTCCGTACCACTCAGCTGTCGCGACTGTGCTTCGGAAACATTACATATATATATATATATATACCCACTATGTTACTCGGCTTTATGAGCTCAGGTTTTTTTTTATTCTTTGGTTGGTAAACTGCGCATTTTTTGCTTTAAAATGATTGAATTATATTATTTTTAGCTTCCGTTTAAGGTTCTTATGTCTTTAATTAATCTGCATGCAATAGCTGTAGAGTTATACAAAATTTAAAAATTGTTTAAGTGCGGCTAAGCCTAATTTTTGTTCACCATAGCAGCAAATATTTCGTTACATTTGAAACTTAGCAGAGTACTGATGCACCTTCAGTGTCTTTTTGCCGAGTGGGACGAAAAGTGAACTTTTAGTTTTGTGCACCGAAAAATCTGCTTTCTTGTCCGCTGGCCGAATTGCTTGTTTTTGCGTTAGCCCAAAGGGTCAGTTTGCCCAGAAGGGCTATTAATTTCGTTTTGGCATTTTGCGTCGAATCACTTTTGAAATTGTTGAAAATAAAATGATCATACGATCCCTGGCGATCGTGCGTTTGCAGTCATCTCATAGCTCTTTCCCGGCAGGCCTTGCAATAAACGTTTATGTAAACAAATATTCAGAATTCAGAATATAAGGGATATTTTTTGCTTACTAGGTTAGTTTATTTTTTATTCTTTTTCTCGGATTACTTGATTAATTATACTTAGATTATATTTCAGTCTAATATATTAATGTGCGAGAAGTGTTGTGAATAAAAATAAGAAAAACTTGGACAGCATGGTCTTAATGCGAGAATCACGTTTATTCTTTAATATGATATAACATTACTTTTGTGATATTGCTGTTGAAGTGAATTTAATGGTTTAAGTGCGAAAAACATGATATTTAATAAATAAAGGTAACACACAAAGTGTTAAAAAAAGTCCCTTTGGACGTAATATAAAATCTAAAAACTTTCAGATTTTTTTCTTTTTATTTTTTTTCTATATTTTTTAAATTTTTAATAAAGATACTTTGAGGTTTTATGTATTTTTGCCTTGCCGCGAAGTGAGAACTGAATTAATTGAATGAGAAATGTATCTCTGATGAAGTTCGAAAAATTAAGTTTAAATGAAATGCAGCAAAAAGTGCGTATAATTTAATATTCCGTACAAGGAAGTCATGTGTCGTACACATCAGACTTTTTTGTTTCTGTACAATGTTGCCACTGATAGCTTAAGTTTGTGGGGTTTTACTTATTTAATTCAGTGTTCAATACTTGAAACCCCATAAACACTAATAAGCGAATAATCGCTTAAGTGAGTGAACAGAGACGTAAGACTTAAGAAGAGTTAACTATCCTTTTTTCTCAAAATAGATATGATGCAATCAGTTCCTAACTCGTGACGTACAGCAAAGCTTTCACTTGGGCTTGAACTTAAATTAATATGAAATTAAACTTAACTAAGCTTAACTAAATCTAACTGAAAGATATAGCCGAAACTATCAAGATTCTAAGTAGTTGGCCCCTAAATCTTAATTAAGTCGGCGAAGTCAAACAAGGGCCTAAAGTACGGCCCAGCGTAGCAATAGCTTAGAGAGACGTAGTCAAAAGGCAAACGCGCGCCAATCAAAAACTCAGGCTCTCTCCCAAAGTGGGTGAAACATCGACTTAAATACTACTCTTTACTCATTTGCATTAACCGCGTTTCTGAAAATACATTCTGATAGGAAATTGTAAGCTGAAGCTAGAAAAGACAGGAAAGATGCATAAACTTAAAATAACTGTTATTAAAATTAGGATAAATCTTACAAGTTGTTGAGTTTGTTAACCAAAAATTCGTTAAAGGTTTTCAGAACATGAAATAGATAATAAAACAAATTTCAAATTTGAGCTGCTAGATGCCCATATTCGAGTGGACGACTACGTTATTCAAAATTTGATGTCTCTAGGTACCGTTGTTTTTCACAATGCGAGAAACATACATATATTCATGCAGATTCTTCATTGTTTAATTCCTTTAAATATAATGCAGGGCTCTAATATTCGGTGGCAACAATTTCAAAAGTCGAACGTCGTTTTATAGTTAGCGGCGCAAAATAACAAAAATGAAATTAACAACCCTTCTCAGAAAATTGCCCCGTTGGGTTAAAACAGCAGGGCTATGTTTAATTAAAAGTTAAAAAAAATCCGAGACCTGCCGTTTTAGCAATATAAAATTAAGACGTAAAAATAAGTTAGAAATAAGAAAATAAAATTTATAAAATCGCATTAGTACTGATATTGTATGCATTTTGCATTTATGCATTTATGTTTTGCTAAGTAAAAATGTCTTCTCTTTGGATTAATTAAGTTTTTAAATTGTAGAATTTTTTAATTTTGATTATACTTCCTTATATTCTTTTCGAATATTCTTATTATTAACCTTGATGAACATATCACTCATCATTTTCATCTCGAGGTTATGATACGAGCATTATAATAGTTAGAAAAAGTAAATAATAATTTGTCTTATCGTGCTCGTTGAAATGTGTACACGTTAAGAACGATGTTTTAGTTAACTAATACTGTATGTGTTCGTAATAAACTGAATGCACAAGTACGCTAAAAAGTTAATAATCGCAAGAAATATAACAAAACGCTGGATTATTCCTCAAAGATATTTGTACAATATCACAATATCATGCAATATAAACAATTATTTTAAACTACGAGTTAAAACGTTAAATAGAACGCAATCCAAAGCGCAGAGAAAGCTAATCCGATCTCACCGCGAATTCGCTACAGTCAATAACAACCGTTATCTAAATAACAACTAAGCTCAGATGTTTCTCTCCGGCTTTTATAGCTTTTTAAATCGACCGCGCGAGACAGTTCTAGCTACTTCTGGAAAGAGTAGAATAGAATTACTGTTACAGTTAACACAGTAGTCAATTACATTTATTCAAATTAAATATAAATTACCGAGATAAACTTTTATTCAATGTTAAATGCATGTGCTCTTGTATTTTTACTTTTTTGGCGTAGCTTTCTCTTAAAATTTGTCACGCGCTGCATTGCACGAGGAAATAAAAAATTTTAATTATAATTCTACTAAAAATATCTAACTAAATACGAAATTTGTAACAATATCTTTCTTTTCTTGTATACTTAAGAATCTCGTATTAACAGAGAGAAAGTTATTGAAAATCCTAATCTGAGAACTTAATTTCTGAATCATTAACTTAATATATGTTAGCTAAGTCTGCCTACTTTATAACTGAGTATTTGAATCTTAGATTTGCTTTGATTTTAGATAAATGTCTTTTAAATAACAATCTTCCTAAGTGTTACTTAAAATGCTTTTATTTAAAATGAAGGTAACTATAAAGCGAATTTTGCAAATCCATTAGCTATAATTACTATTTATCTATTTTTGTAATAGTTCTGTTGACATAAAATTACTTCATTTTTTGTGATGCATTTTACAATAACAATATGCTGATTTATTGAAAATAGGGAAAGTGCATTTTATGATCTGGAAATATTAAATATTTGTTCTCGTCTGCTGATAAGAATATTTGACTAAATACATAGGCGCATAATAATACAGATAAGTGAACTTTGGAATCTTGTATGATGTTTAATCATTTTGACGCTGAAAAATAATAACGCTATCACATAATGACGTACAGTTTTGAATATTAAAGGAATGACGCCATTATGGCTCTTGAGATATGCTTAAGTATTAACGTTCTAATCTCAACCCATTCTCCATCTGTGTACCTCTCTGAGAATATCCGCATCTGTCGAGTCTCAAAACAATCGCAGTGCCTCTACAAAGAAGCAGATTACATTTTAATCCATCTTCGCTAAACTATCTGGAGTATTCGTTGAGACTTTGAAAAAATTAAATTCGGATGACAGTTTTTCTTGAGCGCTGAAGTCTCGTATTATACCGCGACTGAATTGCACAAAATCTGCAAAAGTTCCATGCTTCAAAAGCATTAGTTTCTTCAAATGCTTTTTCTTAGTTGGCAGTGTGCTTTAAAAAATCCCTTTGTGATGTGTTATTTGCATTCTGAAAAAAGGATATTTCGAACTTTTTTATTTGAATTTTAGAACTTTATACTGCCACAATTTAATATGTGTACATGCACTAAAAACTATAATTACTCCAACTCTTAAAACTAATGTGAAATAAATCATTCTTTTAAATCATTTGAACTGTAAAGAAATTAAAAAAGGTGTATAAAGGAAATGTCATAGCAGATGCATTTTTTGAATATGTAGAAAATTAGTATTTTCATGTATCATCGGAAATTCTTCTCAAGTGCTTTGTTTTATGCTAGGACTGTGCTTTGAAATCAGCCCAAGTCGATCTATCACATCATTGACAACGGAAGAAAAAAAGACAACCTGAATGAATAATGAGCCTGGACTGACGGTTGTTGATGTCCCTGCTTCCTTAATGCTTCTGAGCTTCGGCTTGGATAGGCGTTTTGAGTTATGTCTGTACAATCAAATGAGGCAAACAAGTATTTTCAATTTGTCCAGGCTTCCGTTTTTATAATAGCTAGTTTAAGGTACCAAAAGAAATTATACTTAATGGAATCATCAAATCGCTGTATTCTGCTATTTTTACTCCTTGCTCAATTAATAGCAGGTGTTAACCAAGGAAGAAATATTTTAAATTTAGAAAACTCTGTTAATAGCAGTCAAGCATTATCAATCGATGACTTGAAATTGTCAAATATTTACCGACACTTACCAGGAGGAAATGAGGTCCCTAAATTGAAAGCAAGACGCGCCATTCGTCCTTCCAGCAGGAAAGAGGAGCATTCTGCAGTGTATGAAAATGCATCTTTGTGTGCACCTTGGGATTCCTGCAAATTTCGTTGTAGTGAAAAACCTCGAGGATTACCTTACACGTGTAACTGTGATAACAGGTGCTCTTTTTACTCGGACTGTTGCTTGGATTACCAAACTGTATGTTTTGCTAGCAAGACAGCTGATAGCGGTAAACCTCGATGGAAGTCAGACACAAAACCTAAATGCGAGCTTTTATTAGACTCCTTTCCAACATTCATGATATCAAGTTGTTCGAAACAGTACGAAGGTAGAGCATTAGAAGAACTGTGTAGCATTCGAATTCCTCTTCAGTGTACTTTAACCGATCATATGCACGAATATAATGAAAGCGACAGATACCACCATTGCAAAGATTTAGTTTATGTGGACTGTGTGAAAGAGTTTAGTTCTAAATGTGATACAACTGTCGAACCATGGTGTGTGACTGCCATTAAAAAGCAGTGCAACAGAGTATCTATTAAGATTTGTCTGAGGTGCAAAAGTAATTTTTGGCCGGTCGTTTCTCTTGAAGGACTTTTGTATCGAAATTCTTATTGTGCACTTTGTAACTCTGTAAATAATTACACTGTCTTAAACATTGATAACATTAGTCAAATGTTGCAGTCTGTTGACCATGATATCTGGAATACAGGAATGTCTTCTAAGGATATATTTAGGAATTGCTTGCCGTCACTTATCGACACTTGTTCTGAAGAATATGAGCATAATAATACTTTTCATGCTTTATGCGCTAATAGTTCTGGATTTGTAATCGTCAATGGGGGAATAGAGGACGAGAATGTTTTTTATAAAAACTTGTACTGCGCCATTTGTAATGGTAAGAGCTTTGAAGAATTAGCATGCCCACCATGGTTATTAAATTCAACCAGAGCTTCTCCCTTAGTGCGTGGAATCATTCCACTTGTGGATTTTGTGACGGGCGATGTCCAAGGATTGAGATTAGATGATATTCCGGCTGCTTTCTCATTGCTGCTGAACTTCGGTTTGGATGGGCAGAGAGAAATATATATCTCTTCTGAAGGAGAAAAAAAAATGAAGGAAGACCAGAAACGTTGTGGAAAAAATTATATGTGGGATCCCTTCAGTCAAATATGCAGAAAAATTCATTGCAGTGCAGAGTTTCGTCTTGTCAATTATCGCTGCGTGAAAAAGGATGGACTAGACACGGAAACAGATCAACGAAACGAAACAGTTCTTATTCCAGATGCCAAGGCACAGTTTGTTCATCTGACGCTTAGCGCAGAGATTGAGGTTTGGGACTTCTTGCAATACAAAGGATTCATTTCAGAAGACATCGATTCCATGACTGACAGCATACATGAATCCCTTTCCTCTTCTTTTAATATAAGTAAAGAAAGAATAAGGAATGTTAAATTTAATATATCCTTGGGAAATTTCGATAGCTATAAGAAAATGGTCCGGTTCCTTGAAATAATGGAGGATTCTCATCCAGTAATTTTAATAATAGACTTTGACTTGTATGAATGTATGTCAAAAAATACTACAAATTCTGGACCTTCTGTAGATAGTATTGTGTCTATGCTTGCTTCTGCGATTTCTCTTAACGGTTTTGAACTAGGAATAAACAATATAACAAGTAGGATATTTGAGATCCATGAAACAGTTGATTTTCTAACGTCTTGGTGCCTTCCTGAACATGGTGGCGAACAGAAGGAGTACTGGAATTCAGATTTCACCCTTATTCTGAACGAGAATGCTTCTTTTAGAGATGGAAATGAAATCATAGGTATATATATCAACAAGACAAACAAATATTATCCAAAAGGTCAATTTGTAGTAGATATTTTATACAAAGGACTCCAGTTTGATCAGAAACTAGTTAATGTGAGTGGTATGGCTATAGTATGTGATAAAAAGGCGAAACTGAATGAATCGTGCGCAAGAGTTTTACTTGAAAAGCACGAATATAGTATTTCTAAAAACGGTTCATTTCTTATACATAACTCAAGTCTTAGTGAAAGCATGATAGATGATACAGTTTATGAGTACGCAGAAAATGACAGCGTTTATGTTTGTCTTCGATCTCCGGCAACAAAAGAAGGAGATGAGAGCTATTATTTAGATATGGACATTGTTCAAGCTTATGTCAGCTTTGTACTCTCATGGGTTTCAGTTGTTGCCATGGGTATTGTAATGTTGACCTATTGTGTATATTCTTCCCTTCGAAACCTTCCTGGCTGCAACACTATGAATTTGACATTCTCCTTGTTGGCGATGCAGATTACATTTCTTTTTGGCCAGCGTAATAATGTGATAGGAGATGCCTGCAAAGTTGTTGCACATATCTTACATTATGAGATACTTTGTTGCTTCATGTGGATGAATGTTATGGCATACGACTTATACCGAACATTTGGTAATAAAACGTTGTTAAACAATATTCGAAGTAAAGGGAAATATGTTCCAAGATATATGGCTTACGCCTACGGCACTCCAGTCATAGCTATAGTGATTACATCTTTGCTGGATAATTTTTTAAGTGAATCGAATTTTTCTCCTCACTACGGTAGGAACAATGTATGCTGGATAACCAACAAAAATGCTGCAATTGTGTTTTTCGCATTGCCATTAGCTTTAATCATGTGCATAAATTCCTGTTTTTATATGCTGACAATACTTTCTATAAGAAATGTAAAACATGTGCTCTATCTCAGTGATGAAAAGAGCAGGCAAAGAGGGAAAAGTGATGTATTTCTGTACATGAGAATGGCTGTAGTGATTGGACTAACGTGGGCTTTGGCTTTTGCTGCAGCATACGTGGAACGAGAGAGGTTAACAGGGCGAATTTTAAGATATCTTTTCATAATATTCAATACTTTGCAAGGAGTTTTCATTTTTATCGTGTTCGTTTGTAATCGCAGAGTATTTAAATTATATAGAGATTCCTTAACAGAAATGATGACAAAGATTTCTAAAAATTCAGCGAGTGGTAAAGCTTCTCAAACCCTCTTCAGAATAGCGAATGTTATGAAACGTAGTGTCTCTTCTGATACTGTAGTATCAACTGTATCGAATTCGAGTAATAATTCAAATGATTCTACTTTAAAAGTTATCAAGGAAACTGAGTAAAGAAAATAGTGAGCTTTTTATAAATTTCTGCGGAAAGGTAAATAGTTTCCAGTTTGTAGGAGTTTCCGTTAATAGTAAGTTTTTTTTTCTGAATTAAGAAACTTTTTTAGAGACTGGACACTTGAAGATCTGAGTGTAAATGTAAAACTGTAAATATTTTTTGTATATATATCTAGTTGATGTAACGTTAGTAAATGCTTAAATATTTTTCTGTCGAAAAGTGAATGAAAAATTAGATTTTAGAGTATTTCTGTATTCAGTTTGTAGTAATTTTTGTTTAAAGTGATAGTATAGTAATTGAATTCATTTCCCTTGTAGATAGAATTGAGAAACTTAGAAAATATTCTCAATGCTCTGATAAACTTTTATATCTTACAGTGAAATTTTCTAACTACTTATATCTTAGTTTGGTATTAGATTCTCTAAATATATTTAATAGAATTTTAAGACACCTAAATTCTCAAAAGCTTTTTAACAAACGTTAAATGAATATTTATTTAAAATAAGAATTTAATTTCTAATAAATGGCAATTTTTTAAATAATGTTTTACTTTAAGAACGTATTCGAACAATGTTTGATAGATGCATAATTAACCATTTATACAACTTCATTGAAAGTAAGAGTTTTTTTTCCCTCTCAACTTTCAAAGAAGACATGTTTGCAAAAACATGTAAAATGTAGAAGTGATTAGCAGAAAACAGGCAAAAAAATCTGTTTGCTTACGAAGTTATTTTATACTATGTTAAATTAAAAAAATAATAAAATAAAATAAAGAAAGAAAGAAAAAGAAAATAAGGGAAAAGGCTGAAAGTGAACGAAGGTAAAACTATACATCCAGTGCTTGTCATAGAAAGTTAAGGAACAACATAAGTATTTATTTTATTTCAAATACATAGAACTTCTTACACATTTTAACTAACAGACAAAAAATCTTTGTTATTAAATTTATACAAAGAAAAGTACATATTGTGTTGAAATTATACGCTTATTGTATATATGTAAATAAATATATTACTGCACAGAAAAAAATATATATATTGCATACTCCATAGAGTATATATATGCATACTGCACAGATATAAATATAATATTTGCATACTGCACAGACGAAATATAAAATATGCATATACATACTGCACATAGTGTTCGAAAAAGTGGCCGAAAGTTCTATTTTGCTAAATGATCAATTCTAGACGTTTAAAGTAGAATTCCAGTTATTCAGATTCAAAATACCTGCATCTCTATTCATTCAGATATGTTTTTTTTTGTATGTTTTAGATCAATGGACAATTGTGAATTTGTATACATGCTTTTAAATGTTTGCTCGACATTATAAAGTGACCGCACACTTTCCTTAAGAAGCTGTTAAATTAATTTTAATGAATGTAAATGGCTTGAATCAATTAGTCTGCAATATTTAGCAAATATGTAGTCTATAAAATATTAATGTCAAAGCAGTTATATATTGTTCTAGTGTACTTTGTTTATTCTGAAAGTTATTGCACAGTCATAACAGGTCCAAAAAGCAATAATATTTATTATGTTTTTAGTTATTGGTTTTTATATTTTACTTTTATTAAAAAGTCTTTGTTTAATTTCATTTGAACAGAAACAGGATATATGCTTTGTTTTGTTTAAATAAAATACAACTTGTTTCTTCAATTTTAATACGATAAATTAAAACAAAAATACTTGTTTAGAATTAGAGTCTTCGTAAATATAAATTTCCATTAATTGGTAAATTCTTTCCATTGTTTTAGTTTAGCTGATATTAGAAATCGGTTACGCGTTTTAATTAATAAAGTAATTGACTGAGTAGTTAAAAAGTGATTTTTATTGATTAATTTAGTCGAACTTATTTTGAGACAGTACAGACGAATTTGAAATAATGTTACCTAAATAAAAAAAAATTACCTCTTTGTGAAACTTCAGTATATAGAGCTTCTGTAAGTAGAAATTAATTTTACGGCTTTAAACTAGCTCAAAGAGGAAAGGATTAAATGCGTAGAAAATTAAAAATAGTTTTATTGTTTTATTTGTTCGTTGATCTTCATTTTGAGGAAATAAAAGTAATTTTGCTTTAATTAAAAAAAAAGTTTTTGGCAAATTTTAATATTGTGATCAAAACTGAAATTATGTGCTTAGATTTACAGCCTACGTAAATGGAATTAATTTTATTGTTTTGATTCAACAGGAATTTATCTGCTATGTGTGTAGGCAAATAAAAAGTAATTTTCCGATTTAATTCGGTCGATCGTATTTTGCGGAATAAAAGCTTTTGCAATAAATGCTTGATGTTTGTTGAGATAAAACAAGATAAATCCAAGATAAACACAAACTATATAATAATGTTTGTTGCGATAAGACAAGATAAAAAAACAGTCTTCTTGACTTGTATCACATAAATATATACTCTCTTATCGAACTGACTTTCCTGTCAGCATAAATTATTTGTATCGAATGATTATTTTATTTTAAAAACAATTTTTTCCTGCTTTGTCTTCTAATTTCAATGCCTAAGTATAATTTATTAAGCCCACGATGCAACTATATGAGTGTAATAAGGGTTTATTTAACTTTTATTTTACATATATTACATATTATTTAATTTAAAAAAATTATTTATTGTTTCATGGGCTGCCATTAGTGAATTTTTTGGCACAAGTAATGAATTCATGGCGCGGACTTTGAGATCGAAGCAGTTCCTTTTCCATTCCTTCTCATCATCTTGCAATTCGTTGTTTATGGATGGCACTTGAAATACACTTCAGTGTACTTCCTATTTTATTCTCTACATCACTTTCAATAATTATCTCATTACAGCAGCAAGGCATCTTAAATGCACATTTGCAAAGCGGGACCTTCCTGTTTTTTTTTTTTCAAAATCTTTTCGCGGTTGATCAGTATGCCCTTTATTTTTGCCACAACATTAGCGGGTTCTCCTTCGTCATAACAACATTTGGCTCGTTGCCATATTCTAGGAACAGTTACGTTAGGCATATCGTGTTTTTTACTGATAGCTGCTGTATTATCACGCTTAAGTCTTTATTCAAGCTTCTGTATAGGTCCTGTAGAGTGGCAATTCTCTCTTCAGAACCTTAAAGTGCATTCGTTTCCTATGCCTCTATTAAAAAGAATGAAAATAAATCGAAATAGAGAATCAAAATTCTATTTTATAAAAGTAGATGGTAGAGTATTCGAAACCACTCTTCCCATTTCATCTCCTTAATCCGATAGAAATTTATTATTCTGACAAGGTATGGAGGGACGATCTCGCATACAAAAAAAGGCAGCTGGTTTGTTTAGTAAGCATACTAGAGCTAGCTGCCTAAGGGAAGGGATACCTTCGTGGAGGTCTTTCTAAGGAAATCTAGCTCCTATACACGTTCACGTGACGAAAACCACGAAAACTCCCACGCAACCAGCCCGTTCGCCTGGATTTGAAAATAGATCGGAACTTGCTAAGCGATTTTACCGCTCGGCCACTGGTGGGCCGAAAGGTACTTGGATTATCTGGATTTTCAGAGTATCTGGATGTGTTTTTATCCCGCTTTATACGGGTTTGGTCTGGTTTAGTAGATAATGGCAAAGCACACTAAGCCAATCTGCTTAAGGAGTAGGATGCTTTCGTGGAGGACTTTTTAAAGGGAACTGGCTCTTATACACATTAAACATGGAGAAAACCACGAAAATGCCCATGTAGCCAGCCTATTTCCCCGGAATCTAACTCACGTTAGAACTACCAGCGTTCAGCGACTTTTACCGCTTGTCCTCTGGTAGGCCCGCTTGATAAGGATAACTAGAACTATGCTGCTTTTCCTAAAACGAAGTTTCTTAAGATAAGATGCGTAGGTTTATAAAAGCAATATCAATAATGTATACAGTACTCGTTAAATAAAATTTTTATTTCTTTATTGATGTATATGCAAGCAAAATTCCTTCATTTTTCACTGTGATAAGCAAAAATGTTTGGGTGTATTTTAAAAGTTTTGTTTTTACAAAAGTAGAGGTAAAATTATATTCATGAGTTTTTCATTAAACGTTTGCGCAAATGATAATAAAATTACAATATATTCATGAAAGGTTTTATTGGAAACAGGAAAACATCTTATAAACAAATTACTCGGAAGTAAACAGAAACGCATATTGCAAAAATAAAGAACATTTGAATGCTATTAGCAAATAAAAAAACTCGGCATGATGATAATGCAAACAGGTAACCAACTGAAAAAAAAATTTTGAAATCAGATTTGTGGCTTAATTTAATTAAATTATTCGTAGCAGGTCAGGTTCGGTTTTTGGACTGTAAGCTCCCTCCTTGCTGAAGATATCTGGCTGGCCCCTACTGCAGGACATCACGAGGATTTATAAGTTAATCCCACTTATAAGAACCTACCATTACTGTTTACAGAACAGTTCTATATAATTAACAGGGCGAAAGTGTTCGATTACTATTTGACACAATTATTTAAAATTTTACGGAGATAAAAATTTACGGAACTACCACAATGTATTCATACAATTAGAAAGGCACTTTTCTTGCTTTTTTTTATTTGCAAGTTCATCAACAGTATGCGAGAATTGTAAAATTTCTCACTATTCGCTTTTGTTAGCTAGTGGTCTTAGATCCATAAATTTCTTTTGAGTCTTCGATGCTCTCAAGTACATTTTAATAAGTTTCAAAAACATCCTTTCACTTAACACTACATTCAATCTGTCGTGTTAAAAAATTCTCAGAACTATGCACAGGTTTTGAAATGATGATATTAAATTATTTTTGTAATGTACGTAAAATTTCAACTGATTCGTAAGTCCACCTTTTAAAATTCTAAATATTATCATACTGTATAGCAGTATATTATCACACATACTTATCGAGGAGCTCAAGACCATCAGTTTCTTAACTATTTTGCTGCCGGTATTGGTTTCGAGAGAAACATCTAAATAAAAAAAAAACGATTTGTTAATTCTATTTACTGACATTTCTCCAATAAAAGAAGAAGAAATCTAAATACATCATTACATTCATTAGATTTTTGAATCTTTCTTGAACAGAATTTAAAGCAGTATCAATAATTTTCAGATAAAAATTCATTCCTAATAATTCCTTTTGATTCGTTGCTTTTACGCCGGACTGTCATAAACAAAGAGGCGAACTTTAATTCCTCTCCTGTTACTACTGTAAATTTTGTTTCTGCCTTCATTTGTTAGTAAATTGTAGATAAAATTTAGAATCTATAGGATATTTATCAAATGCCGCATTACATATGGCTAAGAAATTTAACGAACTCTTTAAAAAGCTTTAAAGATTCAGTTAAGTTGGACTGTGGGTATTGCAGCATTTTGCTTATAAGATGAGTTTTAGAAAAGATATAAAAGAAAATATTCCATATAAAGATCAAGCAAATAAACTTGAAAGAAAAAATTCCTGGTATATGCTTTGTTTTCCTTAATTATTACTTCCTTATACGAAGTGAAGGAAATTTTGTAATCTCGAAAAATTTCGGGTGTCATTTTCCAAAGGAAATATCAGTTCTGTACATGGGACAGCTGTAGCATCTAGTTCTGCACCTTTTTCTATTGCAGTTCGAATTACTAAACGTATATGTATGTGCCCACCCCTTTACACGGTTTAAAAGACGTTACTCCGGCCTTTATTTTCGCAATCTTTGGTCGTGATCGTATACTTAGAATTACAGAAGTGATTTTAAATGACGGAAATATTCATGTTTTGGCAACGTGAAGTCTAACTTTTAATATACCTTTTTCCGAAATCTTAACTTTTTCCCGGTTCCTATATTTATATCCGAGAGAGATTTATATTTGTTACGAGAAAAAAAAATTATAAGACGTTTTAACGTTAGACGTAAGATACCCGTACGACAAAAATTGTACCGAATATATAATTTCACAATTTGCAATTTTTGGTGCAATTTTCAACTTGCTTTGAGGGATTGGTTAATTAAGTTAGAATAATTGGAAGGAGTTAAGTTTAAATGAAATGCAATAAAAAATGTGTATAATTTAATGGTTACAGCCAAAAACATCGCGGAGAAAACAAAGCAAGGCGAAAATGTCGTAGTACAAAACATCGTGGGAGAAAAGAAAGCAAAGAGAAAGTTCTAAAACATCGTGGTACAAAATACCGTGGTCGAGAATAAAGCTGTTAAAAAACTTCGGAGTTTAAAAACATCGTCGTCGAAAACATCGTGGTAAAAAATAAAGTACCTACAAATCATCGCATGGCGATAACATTGCACACAATGAGTTTTCAGGTTTTGAAATCTGTAATTGTATATTCGCATAATGATTTGAGAGCGGAAGAAGGAAAAAGGTATATTTCTACTTGTGTACTTTATATTTTTAAATGAGCTAACAGAATGTTTCTGAAAAGTAAGAAGGAAACTTAAACATTTAAAAATTTAAAATGAGTAGAAAATTAATGCAACTTCTAGCACTTAATAGAATTTTAAATTTACATAGTTAATTAAGAAATATCAGTAATAAATTAATCTTTTCTTATAAATTTTTACTGATCATTTTTCATGAAAAATGCAGTCTAAAAGTGTTTAAAAAAGAAGATAAATAACAACATGAGGTTAATTAACTATTCAAATTTAAAATTCTATTAAGTTGTGTAAGTTGCATTAATTTTATACTCATTTTCAATTTTTAAATGCTTAAGTTTTCTTCTTACTTGTTCAGCAAAAATATATCAGTTCATTCGAAGATATGAAATGTAGAAGTAAAAATGCCCCTGTTTACTTCTTGCTCTCCTAAATCATTATGCGAATATGCAATTACAGCTTTCAAAACCTGAAAACTCATTGTGTGCGATGTTATCGTCATGCTTTGATTTGTAAGTACTTCATTTTTTACCACGATGTTTTTAAACTGCGAAGTTTTTGAACTGCTTTATTTTCGACTACAATATTTTGTGCTACGATGTTTTAGAACTGCGATGTTTTCTCTTCGCTTTCTTTTCTCCCACGATGTTTTGTCCCACGACGTTTTCGCCTTGCGTTGTTTTCTCCTCGACGTTTTCGGCGAACACCAATTAATAGGCCGTATAAGGAAGGTCATGTAGCGGTCACATGAGTTTTTTTTCTTTTTAACTTTACTAGACCTCATTTAAATCCAGTCTGGGGGTCATCACACTGCTTTAATTCTGCTATCCCGTGTTACAGATTTTAATGTTAATCTAGTGATATTACGATTTAAGATATCTCCTCCGTAAGGGGTGAGAGAGAGGGGGAAAGTACATAATTTTGCACAATATTATATAACTGTTTCAAATGTTATTTCGGTTGTATCATTAACAACTAAATTCCACGAATGAGATTCACAAGATGGCAAAAAGATTCTATGATCCATATTTTAAAATTTTTCCGGCAAGACACTATGCTTGCCAAACATATTAGTACTGTTATCATACTCTTGACCCTGAAAATCTTGGATCTGATAATCCGGATAATAACTGATAATCTGTTCAAAGTTCACTTAACAGATGACTGCCTAAATCTTTCCCTGTGTTATCTGTCATTGTATAAAATCTAAGAAATAATTCTAGAATAGCAACATCATAGTTGTCAATATTTAAAATTCCTATGACGAATGCAATTCGTATGACTTTCGTATCGTAAATTCGTATGACGGATGTTATATGTTCAATACAGATATATGACCTAAAGAATCAGGCGTATGAGTTTTAGATGATTGAGACTGTTAATTTTTGGACGTGTTGTGAAATAATAGGATCCGATTTCCCCATAGCATATCAAAACTGAATAAATATGAGCGATATTTTAAAACCTTATCAGATATTTTAAGTTTCTCTAACGTGGTAAAGGAAGATGACTGAAATACTGGGCTGGCATCAGACCCTGTGGGACCGCACTTATATAAGATGTATAGGGGTATTAAAGTTTAAGAATTTAGGAGCTGTGGCAAAACATCTACCGCGGACCCTGCTGAAATGATATTACATATTACACAGGAAAACTTACGTATTGTTATTTGGATAGACACTCTTGCCATCCACATACATACACTTTACCAACCCGAGCTACCAGCATACTCTCTCAATCAATGGCCGCTAGCTTTCCACGTTGTTCTTTTCTACTCCTCGTGGTTGCCAGATCACTCTAATTAAATTATACTCTCATTAGATCTGAGCGTCACTTCACTTCTGCCTTAACATACTGCCCGGGTTGGGCATTTGTTACACAGTTAACAATGACCAAAATTCCGCAATTTTAGATCACCATATAGTCCAAATCATATATATAAAAAAATTTTAAATTTAGATGCATGAACAAAATCAATGAACATAATTAAACACAGAACTTGAAATGCACAACATATGAATTCAAAAACAATGCATAATAAATAATTTTTTTTGAACTCAGCAAATATACATTGAATTATGTAACATCTTATGGTAGTACAGCTAATTTAGTTATTGGCCTTTTTGAAAGACCTGACCTGGTTCTTACAATACAAACTCTAACCTTTTTATCCTTACCATAAATTAGCTTTTTGATTTTCCCCATTAACCAAGATGAAAAGGGCATGTTGCATTCCTTTATTAAAACTATAGTGCTCTTTTTGACGTTATCCTTATAAAAATACCACTTAAATCGTTGATGCGAATGACATTTTGCCACCTTTTCCACAAATATTGGGTCACTTTAGTAGTGCGCTGCACGAGCTTTAAATATTATCAGAAAAATCAGTAAGATCAGCTCTATTATAGATGTTAAAGGTCGCCCGACTAAAAAGTGTGCAGGTGAAGTGCTTCCAAATCATTGGTATCATTCGACAGAGGGAATGTTGGACGTGAATTTAAAATTCGTTCAATCTGGTTCAAAATTGTAAGAAACTCCTGAAATGTAAAAATCAACCTCCCAACTGCACGTTTAAGATAAAACTTAAACGGTTTAACACCTGCCCCACATATACCTCCAAAGTAAGGAACCATAGAAGGGATAAACTTTCAATGAATCCTTTCAGATGTCAGATATTTAATAAAGAATTCATCAGGGAATTTTACCAAATTATATGAAGGCTCATTGCTAGTCCCAACAAAGTTTCGAGCATTGTCGCTAAATATGGATGCACATTTCCCTCTTCTAGAAATAAATCGTTTTAAGGCTGCAATAAATGATCCTATGGACAAATTTGAAACTATCTCTAGATGGACTGCACGAGTCAAAAGGCAAACAAAAATTGCAACATAAATCTTGTGCACTATGCTCTTTCTCTGAGTTGTATATTTTATAGCAAAAGGGCCACAAAAGTCAACATCAGTATGGTTAAAGGGATAGAAGGAGTTTAGTCTCTCTAATAGTAAATTACCCATCTTTTGATTAAGCAATACTGGTTTTACCTTGGCACACGTTAACCGACTATTTTTACCTATTTTCCTTTTCTTACTTAAATCCTTGAATTCTTCAGGAAAGCTTGCTGTTGGACTAAGGAAACTAATTTGTTTCCACTTGACGAAACCTCTATTGTCAGAGGACATAGTTGGTTTTCCTTGGATCTACAATTTCTTATAAATCTTAAAACATAAGCAAACACATTAATTAATTTAGCATAACAATTAGTAATACTAAAAACATAACCCAAAAGAGAATTGTCAACAGCTACTGTCAAATTTCATTAGAAATAAGTTTCAATTCGTGCACATTGTTCTCATTTGATTTTTTCAAGTTGTTATTAACACTGTTATAATTAATGACCTGTTGATGCAGAAAATTTGGTCCTTGATACATAAAGAGTTACTAATTTAGAAGTCAAACAACAAAAATCAGCGTTATATTTTGAAATTTTCACAGGACTAGTTTCGATGGTTTTTACCGAACCACCATCCTCAGCTGCAAAAGCGCAAATGAACGAGATAAGATATAATGATTATATAAGATAAGATAAGAAAGCCTGGACAGGAGACAAGCTACTGGCGCCATCTGTCGATGAAACCAGAACTAAAACATAATTTCTTTAAAGGCTGAAGGCAAAGATGGATTGGAATTAGGGTCGTTAACTAGAACAGAAAGATTTTTTTGAATGTGAAATGCCTCTAGAAAATCCAGTTCACCAATGGAAGATGTTTTTTGAATAATTTTGGCAGCAGAAAAATTGAATGTGTGATTTTCGGACCAACAGTGTTTGGCAACAGAGGACTTATGTATTTCCTTTTTTCTAACATATGCCTCATGTTCCTTAACGCGAAATTTTAAGGATCTCTTAGTTTGGCCAATGTAAATTAAACCACACTGGCAAGGAATCCTGTAAATACCCCAGGAATTCATATCCTGAATGGGGTCCTTGAGTATGGAACTCGGAATTTTATTGATGGGAGAATAAACGACCCGAAAGTTAAATTTCTGTAAAATATGTGCAACTTTATAGCTAATTGATGGAAAGAAGAGATTGACAACAGAAGTTTTATAATCTCCTAAAACAAGAGTCTGCCTTTTGGTGCGTTGAGCTGAGAATTTTTTAACTGTTTGATTAATAATGTTGGGTGAAAAGCCCCTGTCAATAGCTATTGCTTTTAAATAATTTAGTTCTTCATCGAGGGATAGTTTGGAGGAGCAAACTTGAAGGGCACGGTAAACATAGGAATAAAATGAAGTTAACTTTTGTTTAGTCCGGATGACATGATTTGAAGTGTGGTGGAAGGCAAACCGATGAAGGTTTATGATAAACCGTAGTACTGAAGTTGGATGTGTTACATGTGACCAGAATGTCGAGAAACGGAAGAGAAGTGCAAGTCTCAAGTTCAAAAGTGAACTGAATAGAAGGAAAAATGGAATTCATTGTTGAAAGAACTTTATTTAAATCATCTTTATTACCTTCAAACAGGGTAAAAGTATCGTCTACATAGCGAAACCATACAGGGAAGTTTAAAGTTTCAAACAATTTTGATGCATAATAATGCATGTAGATATCAGCCAGGATGGGACTGAGGGGCTTCCCATGGCTAATCCCTCAGTTTGCTTGTAATATTTATTTTGGAAAACAAAATGCGTTTGTTTCAAACAGAGTTGAGTGAGAGAAATTAGCTCATCAATTTCGATGCAAGAGAAATGAAATTCGCGAAGTCTGGTTTCTAGACATTTTAATGCACCCTCCACTGGAACATTGGTGAATAATGATTTTACATCAAAGGAAACCATGAGTAAATTTCTAGGAGAAATATTTTTAACCTTTTTTACAAACTCTATTGAATTTTTTATGGTGTAAATTTTGTCTAATAGAGTTGAAAATCTAGAAACTAAATATAACTTAATCATTAACTAATAATTAAGCAATACATAAAATAATACTTAACTTAATCACTAAAATAACTTAATCATTATTCACCAATGGCTAATCCAAACGCATTAGTTATTTCGAAATATCTTGACGAACGCGAAATAATATGTCACAATTTCTATCAGTTTAATAACATGTCAATTTTAGCCTTTTCAACAGCACTTATCCACAGGCACTAATCTTCTTATCGGGTCGCTAGGACCACAAATGTTTGAGAAATAGAACTTAATTACACGAATATTTACGAAATTTATTCACAAAATTTGAAATGGACAGTATCCTCTTTTATTTTACTTCTGTTAACAGACATTACATATACACAAGAGAACTTACATATTGTTACTGGGATGGACACTCTTGCCATCGACATACATAAACGTCACCAACTAGAGCTAGCAGCACACACTCCATCCATGGCCGCTAGCTTCCACGTTGTTCTTTTCTACCCTCGGTTGTCAGATCACTCGAGTTAAATTATACTCGCATTAGATCTTGGCGTCACTTCACTTCTGCCTTAACAAGGGAGAATCTCCAAGCTCTACATCCATATGAAATAAAGGGCTTAATACCTTGTTTATAAATAATTACGCTAACATTCGATTTAACAATAAAACTATTACAGGCAATTCGATTTAGTACACTCTGAAGTCTGTCACATTTATTAGAAATGTAGGAAATATGCTTTTCCCAGTTTAATTTGCTGTCCAACAAAACACTTAAATGTTTAATTTCATTCACCCTCTCAAAGGGATTATCATGATATCCTTCATATGTAGTATTTTTTCTATCAAAGAACATAGTCTTGGATTTTGCATCGTTAAAGTTTAGCTTAACATTTATTGACCACTCATAAATGAAATCTAAAACATCTTGGACCAGACGAAAAGCTTTATGTATTTCCTTTCCTTGAACAGATTACAAGAATAGTCTTGCGAATTTCTCCAGTTTTCATTTTATCGTTTATTGCCCTTGTCTGTTCTGCCTCATCCTTCTGTAAGACAACAAGTACAGATTGTAGATAGTATGGATATTGATGAAAAGGATTGGTGATAAAGTTGTTTTTGTTTATATTTTTTTAAGTATGGTGTTGAAACTGAATACCACCAATTTCGTATTAGAAATGAATGTACTGTTTTTATTTCTGCGCTTCTCTGCATTAATTTTGCAATTAAGTGGATACTTAGCCAGGATGGACATGTTTCCAGATACTTAATCTACACGGATTCCTTCTCTGCCCTCGAGTGCCTTAAAACTATCTCATCCTGTAATGATATTATTGTTAATATACAGCAATCTCTTGGAGATCTTCAGAAAAAGAGTATTTCAGTGTTTTTTTACATTTGTCCGTGGTCACTCGGGTAATTATGGAAATGAGAGAGCTGATTGGCTTGCTAAGAATACAGCTAAAAATGATATAAATGTGGGGAATTAGAACCGCCAGCTAGGTGACGTCATCTGCCGCCAGCCCAGGGCAGCGCAAAACAGCTTAGACGAGTTCCAGAAGTGGACGAGAACAGACGTGTTCTCTGTAAGCTGACGTTGACTTGCCTTCCAGAAAGTTTGAGGAGGGATGATGTCCCAGTGGTGTTATAGAACCCACCGGCATTTGTGAATCCTGATCTTGTTTTCGAGATTCGACAAGATAGGCCAAACTGTTGATTATTACATGAACAATTCATGGACTATTATTAGTCGTGGGGTTATTGTTAGCTTTAGTTATGTCTATTTACCATGTTATATTATCATCCCATCTTTTATCATCTTTTATTCACACTAGTAATTTCATAATAAATTTACTTTATACTTATCTCGTGCTTTGATCATATAATATTACATAAATGTACTCCAAAAATTCCAAAATCGTACTTTAAGAAAGACATTGGAAGCTAAACTGATTAAACAATGGAATTGTGATTATATATCTCCTAATAAAGGAGCTGTTACAAAAAAATTCTTCCCAAATATTTTTGAAAGACTGAAAAGTGAGGACTTCTTGCTGAATTTTAACGTTACGCAATTTTTGTCTGGACATGGTAAGTTTAACGTTTATCTCGAACGGTTCAAGCTGAGATCTTCCAATCTGTGTAATTGCAATTGTGGCGTTCAGCAAAATATTTTCCACCTGCGTTTTGATTGCCCATTGGTTGATAATGCAAGAAATCTATTGAAATGCAGATTAAACTTAATTGGAATTCATTGGCTGCCGAAATGTTACGATTTTGTATCTTCACCTTCGGCCTACCGAGCTTTTGATGACATTGTTGACTTTTATTTCAAACATTGCAAATGATTTCTTTATATTTTTATATATTTTTTTATTTGTGTTTTTTTCCTTTGTGTTTGATTTTATTGTATTATTATTGATGTTATTATTTAGGATTTTTTTACTTACGATTTGTAAGCCTTGTATGATAATGATACTTCATGGTGCACGAGGATTTATCTTTCTTTAAATAAAAAAAAGATTTAACGTTGAGAATATCACGTTAAGTATTTTAAACTAAATTATATTTCACGTATTATTAGAACGATTAGAATTATTTTTTCATTACAATTGATATAATCGGAAAATATGAGTAATAAATACAGTCTTTTTTTTTCTTCTGACAAATCTCATAATTTCCTGCCTTCAAAATAATTCCATGCCTGATCGCCCTTGAAATCCACAGAGTTTTAGTTCAAATCGGCGCCAAAAGTAAAGTTGCTGTTTTGCTTAATTTTAAATAGAGGGGTCAAATACATATTTACAATGCGAATACTTACTATGCTAAGAAAATGAAAAATATTACATGTTGAAATGAAGGTAAAAATTACGTATTATGACACAAATAACGGCTTAAAAGTGGGCGTTCTATAGCTGGCTAATAGTAAATAGCTAACTGTAATTAATCTGCGTATTATGAGAAAAAGCACTCTCTGCAAGGAGTAGAAATTAAAGCAATGCCTATTTTCTTCTTTAATCTAATTTTAGAAATAGAGAATTGTTGCATTTCTATACGATGGTTGCATGCAATACGTCTGACCATCTTCTTGCATGCATTCTTATAAATTAATTTAATAATTTCTTTAAAAGTGCACGTAGTTTACTTTATTAACTTTTGATATAATTTTCATTAATAAAAAATTCGAAACACATAAATTTACAATAGGCTTCATTTTACTTGGCCTAGAAAAAGAACAGACAATAAAAAGATATAACGGAGTGTCGGATTTAGGCGACTGGCGTTATACTGAGTTGAATTAGTATCAGAATAAAATTAATCGTATTTAAAATCGAAATTAATAGAGAGCTCATTATGTTCTTCAAAAATTTACTTTTATTGTTTCTGTTGTCCTTCAAGGTTTAACTAAATGGAACTTCAAATGATAAAATAAATAACAACAAAAAAAAAAAAAAAAAATTCCTGTGCCCTTTCTACATAGTAATATGTTAAATAAAATAAATGAAACTCATATAAATAATAATGTTCTTGTATGAAGTCTTTTATAGTTATTCAACATTGAAATCGTTTTTTTACTGCAAATAATGCCTTGTAAATGAACCTCGCAATGACTACCATTTGCTACTGGAACTGGAAATGTTTGAAAGAATTCGAAGAAAAACCGAGAAATGATTAAAAAAGCTGTTAAATCATTTCTGTCTTTCAATATGGTTGCATGCGCACGGGCTCGTAATGGATTGAATGCACAAGTCTTTAAAAAGTTAATAAAATTTATTCTTTTCACAAGAAATAAAGCAAAATGCTGAAATATTTCCTCAAAGATATTCGTACAATATCACAATATCTTACAGTATTTATATTTTGAACTACTAAAACGTTAAACAGAACTCAGTTCAAAACAGAGAAAGCTTATTCGATCTCACCGCGAATTCGCTACAATCAATAACAGCACTAAGTAAACAACAACAGTTCGTTTAAAACAACTGAAATGATATACTTTCTTCCAGCTTTTGTAAACTTTATGATCATGCACCAAACAATTCTGGTATTTTCTCAATTTTTCTGGATAGCAAAACAGTACGACTACGAGATATCTATTTATTAAAATGTTAAATGCACGTGCTTCTGTATTTTAATTTTCCGGCGTTGGTTTCTCCTCAAATAAGTCTCGTGCTGCACTGCATGAGAATATAAAACAATTTTAATTACAAATTCTACTAAAAATAGCTAAATAAGTACAAAATCCGTAACAATATTTTAGTAAGTTTGCACTGTTACTATCTTATATGTAGTCGTACGGAACTGAATTTCATTATTTAGTTCACCTTTGCTTCGCCTTTCATCACAGCATTCTAAAAGTTACCATAGTGTTTTGTCACTAAAGTGCTTTAATTGTCCTAATTAAATCATCCAAAGGCATACAAGATAACACGGCCTGCGGGTGTGTTTTTGACTGCTCTGACGAATTTGTTATATCTATAATGCAAAAATATTTAACTAAATATTGTTTCAATGATGTACAGGGAGTTTATAAAGTCCCGTACCCATTTTGATGTTTAATAACTCATGAAATAATAAAGATAGATTAAAATTAATAACATAAATGGTTATATAGACTTAAAAAGTTTCATGACCCTTGTCAATGAACTTCCACGTGTGCCCTGTTCGTCGCACGGAGAATATCAAGTCGATATTCAATTTCACGCCAGGTACCGGCAAGCATGTCTGCATCCACAGAGGCTATTGAAGTTGTAATTCTAGCTTTTAGGTCATCAATGTTTGACACTCTCCTCCTGTAAACGTTGTCCTTTAAAAACCCCCAAAGGAAAAAGTCCAGCGGCGTTATATCAGGTGATCTGGGTGGCCAAGGAATTGAACCTCCTCGCCCAATCCATCTTCCTGTAAAATGGCCATTCAAAGAAATACGAACGATGGTAACCCAATGAGGTGGTACATCATCTTGTTGCAAAACGACATGTGGATGAAGCTCTTCTAGTTGTGGAAATACGAAGTTTTCCAACATGTCTAAGAATACGACTGATAAGATCGTCTTTTCTGTAAAAAAGAAAGGCCCAATGACTCGGTCGTGCATTAGTCCACACCACACATTAACCTTTGGAGAATCCCTTTGTGCCTCACGGTATTCATGGAGCTTTTCAGATCCCCATATGCACATATTGTGGCGATTAACAATGCCAGAAAGATGGAAGGATGCTTCGTCGGAGAACATTATGCGCTTCAGACTGGAAAATTAAATTATCTGAAATTAACCACAGGCGCAGACGATATTTACAAAAGTAAAGATATTCAATCCTGAAAAGGAAAATATATAAGTTATTCCATCAATAAATGCCATAAGTTTGTTTATATCTTCATTATTTTATGAGTTATTAAACATCAAATTGGGTCTGGGAATAGTAGCAGTATTTGTTAAGCTCTTCAGCTAAGCTATTTAATGTGGATGCGTGATTATTCAAAACAATGCACATATGTCATTTTTTTAGGATTAAGGAAAGTTTGTCCTTCATATCAATAGATATGTATTTTCTCAATCTACCGAAGGTATTATATCCTCATCATTGTAGCCTGTTTTATATATGCGTTTCTAATTTCATTTTCTTATTTTTACCGTCAACATCTAACAATATTTGATAAGAAAATCTTTCTGCTTACCTTTCCTTGAAGAAGTCCACAGGACGCTTGGAATTTTTTGCCGTATCAAAAAATCCGCAGAACGCTGCGCCCTCTCGTGACCAGCAGCATGAAACTGTAATATAACTTTATTTCTCCTAACGCAAACAGCGTCGATGCCTCAATACAGAAAGTCGCGTGTTTGTTAATTGCATAAATATTCTTCCTCGATCAAAGGCTTGCAGTGTTCCACTGCATCGGTGGGAATCCAAGCTCTTCCATCAACCAGATTTGCAAGTAAACGTAGCTCTGAGTTTCTATAACTCTGTGTTATCTTTTCTAACACAATTTTCGTGTGACAGTACTGATACATATGTTTTGCCTATGTGCTTGCGTTGTCAGTCATTTACATCTTCTATGTTCTATACAAAACGTGAATTTTGAGGTAGCTATCTAACGAAGAGTTATATTATTTTTATAGAGATACCCTAGATATCTCGAAGAAATCTGACATGGGTATTTTGCTTGCTGGGACAAAATAGTCTGCTACACAGTAAAGAAAAACTCTTTTTTAATAAACGAAATAAAAATAAGAAAGAATTACAGCACCATCTATTGAAGAAAACAGAAATTAAACTGTTAAGTAATTTTGAAGTGCGTAAATATTTTGTAAGAGACTAGATTAGAATGAATGTCATTAACTAATTCGTTGAAAAATTGGATAAATGTGGATAGTTGATGGGATAAATGTGGATATTGATTTGTTGATAAATGTGAATAGATAATAGAATTTAATATTTCATAAATGTAAAAGAGCACCATGTCTCAAAGTCATGGAAAATGGAGAACTCCTCTTCTGAAAAATAAATAAAATATAAAAACATATTTTCTTTAGAATTCAATAATGTCAGTATGATGGATGTGTTAAAGAGGAATGCAAGTATAAACACAAATTAAATGTCAACACATGAAATGAATTAAAATGTGTAATATAAAAAATTCAACAATACTATGATGAGAAGATGAAAAAAAAAACCTGTATGATGAATGCTATTATAAAAACAATAAAATATCAATACATGAAATAAAATAAAAATTAAGTTTAATAAACTGAAACCTATTCCGATTGGATGATAAAATTCAGTTTCTCTTAAATATTTAAGTAAATTAAAATTGACCTCGTGTTCAATTAGATTACAAGAGAGCCATTAAAATACTTCAAACGAAGTCATTTAAAATAAAGTCATTCTGTTAAAATGTGACGCACTGAGAGAACAGCATGAAAATTAGAACAAACAGTTTCACTCTCAGCTGTTCAAAAATTACTAACTGTGTGTAAATCAAAAGTGACAATTCTGAGACGAGCTAAATGTAATACCTCCTTTTTCTCATCTCTATTCACCTCTGTACACTTCACCAAAGTCTTATGCTTCTGCTTATTATTTCGTCTCAGAACAGTTATTATTTTTTCGTAACAGCTGATAACATATTTTAATATTTTTCATATATCCAAGCCGACTGGAGACGTCTACAGTAGATTTTCTGTCATGTCTGCTAGCTCGCTCGTTAACCTTCCCTATACGACGAGGAATCAAGCAGTAAACCCCCGGCTGTTTATGTTTTAGATTTACCGTACAACTTCAATTGCAGAATTATGGACTTCCGGAAATGCTTCTAAACCTTTAAGTGCACATAAATAAGCCTTTTTTGGTGTAGCTTAAATATAAATGAAAGGATATGAAACTCAGAAGTTAATTCCGAAATGAGTACCGAGCAAGCAACATGTAACCGTTTGTCCTCTATACGGTTTCTAATTACAAATGCCATTCCAAAATGTCCAGCTGCTTTTGATCCATCTATACATTTGGGTGCATAACTGCTGTATTTATGTCTGTATTCGAACTAAAACTGTTCATACAAAATCTTACTGGTACTTTTCTTATCAAAATTATGGAAGACAGCTAGAAGCTCCTTTTGCAAATTTTCTCCAGGTGGAATTTTCTGATGCTTTACTGCCTGGATGTTACATCAGACATGGTCTGTTTCTCTCTTAATGAATGAGATCTTGAGGAAAAGTAGAGTGAGTACACAAGGTGGCCGTGCTGCAAGTAAAAGATCATAACTGTCATCCAACACAGGAAAGCAACAAGGATGAAATGATCACGCCTCTTTTGAAGAGAAGATTCCGAACAATAGGCATGCAAACTTTCCACAGATATTCTGGAGATCCACACAGCCCCAGAGCCAGTTGATGGATAGGGTATAGTTTCAATGAAACAGGAGACTGAGCTAATCCATAAAAGCAGTTAACCATAATCTATTCTGGAGCGGACATGTGCTTTGAAAATGCGGAGCAATGAGTAACAATCCTCACTTCGGGATCTTTCAGGGTTCATTTTCCTGGCGAACACGTGTGTCACGATGCTTGGGGTTTCAGTGATTTGTCCATCTTTCCATTTCCTCTTTTATTATCTTTTGTTTTTTCCTTATTTTCTTTCTTGTGGTTTCCTTTTCAGAGGTTGAAACTTAAGGAACGAGGCTGTCACGTGTTACGAATCTCCTGTTTCTAGGTCTAACGGAAAGAAACCTTCCTATGCTTTTGTCATAATGCGTTCCAGCATTACGGAAGTCCGTAATGCTGGAACGGGAGGATTCAGCTGTATTATCCCTAATGCATTGCTTTGGCTTCTCTTCACACTCAAATGGGAGGCACTTAGCTGTCCTTACTAGTGTTAATCAGCTGATCATTAGTCCTTAGGCTCAGTGGCTGGGGGAAAATTGATCGCGAGTTCCTGCTTTCAAGAAGCTGACTGTGGTAGTCAGTGAACCTATATACACGGTTTATACTTGGGACAGGAGTTTAAGTCCACTTGTTGGACTCCGTCGTGTGTGGAGCCACCGGTTCCAAATTTGTTTCTAAATATGGAGCTTCGTAATCAGCCGTGTTCAACAAAGACGTCAGCTATGTCTTCTGCATAAAAGAAACAGACAAATGAATGTAAAAGTCAATGTTATTTCAGATATCACCTCTCTGGCTTTGATTTTTAAATAATTTTTCTAGTGAATGGTAAAAAATGTTACTTTTGTGGATAAGTAAATATATTAACTCGCATGCCCGAAAACCAAAATACAAAACAAAATCACTTTTTCTGGAGATATTCTAATCTAAACTTTTTCTCCTACGCAGCTTCAATCCCTTCTAAATTTAAAAGAATTGGCTGTTATAGATGTGACCTCTCCAGCACTTTAAACCCCCAATTTGAGTAGAGGTGTTTAGTAAATCAATGCAAAGCACGTGATACTGACCTTCAATTTTACCTGATCTATCAAGAAGCTTGAAAGTCGAATAGTCACAGTGCTTTGCAAGACTGTACAGTTTGTCCAAACACAAAAAAGAAAGGGAACAGTTCTATATTTCCCGTTCTACTGAGCCGACTGACGAAATTTAACCTGCATTTTTTATGCCTCGAAAGCGCGACTTAGGATGTATATTAGATTTATATATAGCATTGTTCTAACATAGGTATTCTGACACAAGATCAGACTTTTTCTAAAATGGCATGCCAATTTTTTTTTCATTTCGATTCTAAAAAAACAGGAAAAGGAAAAACAGGATCACTGGACCTCCGGTGTCATGACACCTATGCTCACGAAGAAGTGATATCTCGAGGGATTGATAAATATGAAAGGCTTCCAAGAAATCTAATTCTAGTTGAAGTTTTAAATTATCTTTTAGTCGAACTAAAGTTAAAAGATTGGTTAAAAGACGATAGCAAAGGATTATCTCGAAGCAAAAGTTGTAACATAGCCTAACTTTAGACTTCCAGACGAATTATCATCATGTCTTTCCTTTCCAGTACCAAAATAATAAGTAATTGCAGCTGTATAAGAGAACTAAAAGATTTATTTGAACTTCAGATTGAAGTTACAGAACTAAAATCTAAAAAAACTAACTTCCGTCGTTTCTGGCTTTTCGGCTAAGACAATTAATGAAATACTTTGAATTGCTGTCACAAGTTGAGCTGTTGTGTAAGTTAAAATTGAAGCTTAACAACCTGGTTCCGCTTTACCTGACAGTTAATTAAATTTCCTATCAGAAACATTCACCAGCTCAGAGAAACAGAGCTAAAAGCAAACAATAACAAAACGAATTTCTGCACGGCAGACTGGTGCTACCAACTCTTTTTCTCTCTCTCAAACTTAGCTGCTTGCCTTTTATTTAAGACCCATTTCATTTTCATATTCTGTTGAAGCAGACGGAAATAGTAGATATACAGAAAAATTTTGGCTTAAGATATTACCTTTGATTCAATGTACCGTTATGATGGCATTGTAAATGGTATAAAAGGGTTGGTCCTCGCACTTAGCAGCATTTTCTAGTGTGGATTGCCAAGAGGATGGCTAGTTATACGAACTACGAAATGGCCAAAATGCACAATGGAGGTGCAGAAGACGGGAATGCAAGCGAAGCACGGAGACTTTACCGGGACCGGTTTCCGATGAGACCAACTCCAAACTGGAAAACATTCGAACATTTGCATCAGCAGGTGTGTGAAATGGGATCCTTTGCCACAGCCAAAAAGACACAAGGTGTGAAAGCAGCATCAAGACATGGCAACTTGAAGAAGACATTCTGCGTAGGGTGAAAGATCAACTGGGATGTAGCATGCAAGCACTTTCCCATGCTGTAAACGTGTACCAAATGACAGTTTACCATGTTCTACATGAGGAAGGAATGCATCCCTATCGTACGTAGAAGGTATAAGTGTTGTCACCAGCGGACTATAAGCAATGTGCCGATCAGGGATATGATCAGTGATCCAGTGTTTTCCTTTTCCTCTTTTCTTCAGAATCGAAATATGAAAAAAAATATCATTTCAGAAGGCTTATCTTGTGTCAGAATACCTATGTTAGAACAATGCAATGTATTAATCTAATATACATCCTACGTCGCGCTTTCGAGAAATAAAAAATGCAGGTTAAATTTCGTCAATCGGCCAAATAAAACGGGAGATATAGAACTGCCTCATTTTTTCGTGTGTGTGCAAGTTGTGCAGTTTTGCAAAGCACTATCTGAGTATCCGACTTTCACGTTTCTTAACAGATCAGGAAAATTGAAGGTCAGGATCACGTGCTTTACATTGATTTACTTTTCTGATGCTCACAGTTAGTATACCTCTGAGATAATACCTCTACTAAAATTGAGAGTTTTAAATGCTGAATGGGTCACATCGATAACACCCAATTCTTTTAAACTTAGAAGCTATTCAGGCTGCGTAGAAGAAAAGGTTTGGATTAGAATATCTCCAGAACAAAATCATTTGCTGTACTTCGGTTTTCGGGCATGCGACTTAATGTATTTATTTAAATACAAAAGTGACATTTTCCTGTTGTAATTTCAATTACAAAATTCTGTCTTTTGTTTGCTCACTTCTAATTACGTTCGAAAATAGGCTCATCTTCAGAAATTTTTATGAAAGGAAAACTAAATCTCTTCCTATATTGCCCCCATCCTTAGCTTCTATCATTCAGCATCTTGAATGTTTCGATATCCTAGTGTTCGTTGGCGGCGATTGTGCTCATTTACTCTAAAAATAGAGTGCAAATTGGTTCGCTTCCTCCCACATATGTTTCCAGCCGTAGAGATTTTATATCTATCCTTAAACATCTGCTGCTTTTCATAAGATACTAAATTATTTTGTTAATGCTTTTGTCAGAGTCTGGTTTCCTGTCTTCTGTTATTAAATTTTTGCTGATTTTTCAAACGACTCTGTATAATGGTTTCTTGTAATTTCTCGTTAACTCTTTTTGGCTATCTCATGTGTTGGTATTTCATTTTGCATACGTAAAATTAAGGGAAGCAGCAACCTTGTGCTTAGTGTAGATTTAGTCAAGGTTGTTTCTTTGCTAATTTTATGTTCCACTTTAGAGTGTTTCTCGTCTGTTAAGCATTTTAATCCACCAGTGTCCGCCGACTAAAGGTTAAAAGCTGACAATAGCTAACAAAACCATTGTTTTGAAATGTTAAATAATTCTTTTGTGCGTAAAGTTCCAATATGTTTATTTAATCAGCTATTATGATTTAAAGCTTTACTGTCACTTCCCATTTCAGTTTCCCTATCAGAACGCAAATCAGGTTTCAGAGAATTTAAGGTGAGGTTTTCGGACTGTAAGACAGAGCGTGTTTTTACCCCTTGAGGACACGTCACTAGTTTTCTTGTAGTTAGGTAAGATTGTTTGTTCGGCTTTCCATTATAGCTGTCGTCATTCAAATAGTTACGCTTACAAGAAGTTTCAGCCAACTTCACGTTAAATAGATTGTGTAACTTTTTGGCTCTTAGACTTACTTTTTGTTTGCGCATGCTCAACTATCAGCAGCGCCCCCGAGCGGAGAGCGGCAATAGAGACTTTGTGAGCTTTTTGGGCGGAGAGCCGGTGTGTGTGTGAGTACTGAGTTGAGTATTAAGTTTTCAATAAAGAGTTATAGGCGGCAAATAAGTACTCATAATTATTTTGTGTAAGTGTCTTCTTAACTTGGTCCGTCGAGCCGGAGACTTATGAATTAAAGTGAAAGTGTATAGTGATATGCTAAATGCTTATGGAGTGAGGGTGACGATTGCTATCTAATTCCTAAAGCGATCCCAGTGATTTGAGGTAATTTTTTCCTTATTTAAATTTATTTATAGTTTAAAATATGTCAGTAATTGCCAAATTAAGAAAAGACGCATTAAAACTCGTCTCTGTGGAGTTAGGTTTAACCGTCGCGGAAGAAGCGAAAATTGTTGATAGAGACTAGTGAGGTTTTCAAAACCGATCCTGAGTTAGTAAAAAGCGTAGTTGATTATGTGCTTGAGGAAGCTAAGAAACGCAAAGCCGAAACCGAAACTAAGCTAGAGTTGGGGAAAATTAAACTAGCCCAACTGGAGAAAGAACTTCAGATCGCTAGTATGCGAAAGGAATTGCCTCAAAATACGTCGCTTTCGATCGTATTTAGAAAATTTAATTAAGCGTATTAAAACACTATGTATCCCAGTACCCTCTAGAGTAGAGTAATTTAATCTTTTTTTCCAGTCCCTTGAGAAAGCGTTTAAAACCAAAAATGTGGCCGATGAGCTAAAATCGGAAATTATTTTAAATATTCTGGGTGAGAGAGCGAATAATTTAATGGTTTATTTAACTGAAGAAGACTTGTGCAGTTATGATAAGCTTAAAACAATAGTGTTGAAAGAATTTCAGCCTACGCCACAAGAGTGTTTAAACATTTTTCAAACAGCGCGAAAATTACATTCAGAGAGTTATGTGCAATTTGCGTCAAGATTGAGTGCTACATTCGAGTATTATTGTCAGTTGCGTAAAGTAAGTGATTTTAAGGCATTGTGTGAATTAATTGTCACAGATAAGATATTCGGTTCACTTGATGGCGAATTGATGACACATATAGCAATTAAACAAGGAGAGTCGTATTTTAAACCACAACAGCTAGGACGAGAATGTGACATTTATTTAACATCGAAGGGTAAAGGTAAAAGTGAATATAATTTATATATGAAACCTTCTAACGGGAACGAAAGTAAACGGCATGAAAGTCACAAACAGCAAAAGTTTCAGAATTCGCGTTGTCAGAGAAAGGTATCGAATGTGTTTTTATCAGAAGAAAAAAGTGTTAAATGTAATTTGTGTAAAAATAATGAAACCCACACTTTAAATTCATGTCCGCAATTTAAAAAACTTTCGGTTCCGGAAAGAGTATAGGTGGTTAAAATAAATAAGGTGTGTTTCAAATGTTTGTCCCCTGAATGTAGTGCAAGAAATTGCACAGCGAGAGATTGCTTCTGTGGCAAGCCACATAATAAACTAATTAATTTTTCTAGACAAAATAAAAATAAGCCCGATCTTAGGACTCCTTCGAATGTCCTTGAACTGCAAACCACAAGCGGGAATCAAATTGGCGAAAAAGCATTTCTCGCTCTCTCTATGCAGAATTCAGACATAAACAAATCTGTCGTCGCCTCTAATTTTGAAAGAGCTAACGCAAAAAATGTTCTACTACAGTTCGAGCAATGATTAAAAATAAGAGCTCGCAGTGGGAAGAGGTGAGATGTATATTGGACTCAGGCTCTCAGACATGTTTATTAAGCCAGCAATGTGTGAATCGTTTAGGATTAAAAAGCGAAAAAATAAATACATTAATCTCGTGTTTAAATGATTCATCAATGGTAGTGAAGGGTCGCGTTACAACAACGATCGCAAATAAAAACAGGAGTTTTAAGAAAGAGATAAATTTCCTTGTAGTAAAAAAATTACAGATCTTATACCACACCAGGTACTCAATGTAAATATTGAAGTTTCAGACTTAGTACCAATAGCTGATCACAGTTTTAATATCCCAGGGAAAATTGATATGTTGTTAGGTGCAGAGATATTCTATGAATTATTGAGACCAGGACAAATTTATGCGCAAAATTCAAAATTGCTTTTACAAAATACAGTGTTTGGCTATGTCGCTAATGGAAGTGTAGATCAAGTAAATGAGACTAAGATACATTGCGGATTCATACAGGAGGAGGATTTAAATAAAACATTAAAAAAATGTTTGGGAAATTGAAAGTGTAGATCTAGAATTAACGAAAGGAAAAGAAAATTCTATATGTCAGGAACATTTTGTGCGAACGCACTGGAGAAATGAGGAAGGGAGATATGTGGTAACAATGCGCCTTAAAGATGATCCTTCGTGTTTAGATCATTCTAGGGATATTGCTCTTAAAAAACTCAGATCGTTGTGGACTCGCTTGTCAAGAGATTCAAAATATCTCTCTTTATATCGGGATTTCATTCATGAGTATATTGAACTAGGACATATGAAGGAAGTTAAAGAAGAGAAAGAACCTGAAGTAACATACTATGCAACACATCATGCAGTATATAAACCCGAAAAAACTAGTACTAAATTAAGAGTCGTGTTTAACTGTTCAAGTTTAACAACTAACAGCATTTCACTCAATTCTCTCCAGTATAACGGTGGCGTTATTCAACAAGATTTATTCTCGATAATGATCGGATTTAGAATTCACGTATATGCCTTGACTGCCGATGTGAAAAAGATGTATAGAATGATGCTGATAGATGAAAGTCAACACAACCTTCAAAGAATCTTGTGGAGTGATAGTGCTAATGAGACACCAAAAACGTATGAACTAGTAAACAGTTACATATGGCACGGTCAGTGCTCCCTTCTTAGCAATTTGGACACTAAAACAGCTTTCGTTAGATGAGGAAAGTAATTTTCCAATGGCAGCACCTGTGTTACGCGAAAAGTTCTATATGGATGATGTGTTATGCGTAGCTGCAATGTTAAAGGAAGCCAAAGAGTTACAACGGCAGCTTATAGCGATTTTGCAAAGAGCAGGCGTTATAAATGGTGTGCAAATCATTCTGAACTTTCTCTAAATCGAGAAGAATATAATTTCTTCGATCCAGTTGCAACAAAAACTTTGGGCGTGTCATGGAAACCTTTTAAGGAATGCTTTTCCTGTAGGGTGAAAGTAGAGCTTAGTGCAGCGTACACTAAGAGATGTGTCTTATCTTCTATTGCCAGAATATTTGATCCTTTGGGTCTTCTTGGTCCGGTTATAGCGAAAGCAAAGATTTTTATGCAGAAGCTGTGGCGTCGTAAAATTGACTGGAGTGATAGACTTCCTCCTGAGAAAAATCAGGAATGGCATCAATTTCTGATGACACTAGAGAGCATAAATAACATCGATATTGACAGACGTATAGTGGTTGATCAAGCTAAAACTGTTGAGATCCATGGTTTTGCCGACGCTTGTTAACGTTGTTTTGGAGCAGCTGTTTATTGCAAATTCAGCGATTCTTCTGGGAGAACATTAGTAAGATTAATTACGAGTAAGTCAAGACTTACTTCCCTTAAGAGCCTAATAGTTCCCAGGCTTGAGCTATGTGCCGCTGTCTTATTAACAAAGTTAGTGAAAAAAGTCCTTACTGCCTTGAAATTAGCAGTAACTCATGTCTACTACTGGAGAGATTCAATGATAGTCCTCGCATGGATACAAAGGGAACCTGTGGACCTTAAGACTTTTGTTCAGCATAGAGTGGCCACAATTCAAAACCTTTCATCTGCTCAACAATGGCATCATGTGACATCGGATCAGAATCCTGCAGATCTCCTGTCACGAGGTGTAGATCGAGATAAGTTAGCACATCACAAGTTGTGGTGGTGTGGTCCAGCGTTTCTGGTGGACAGTGACTATCCAATTCGAACAGTAACTATCTCATAAAGGTGAAGAGTTCAGTGCCGAGCTTAAAACCTCATCTCATAAAGACTCTAAAGACATTTTACCAGTGTTGAATGTGACTGTGAACAATTTTTTACATAGTTTACTTAAATTGAGTAATAATTATATAGCTATTTTACGTGTTAGTTATATTTTCAGGTTTGTGAATAATTTGAAAAAGCCCTTAGAAAGATTATCAGGACCAATTAGCGTGCAGGAAATGGTCAAAGCAGAATTGTTCCTGATACGAGAAACCCAAAATGAATGCTTTGGTGATGACATCCACCAATTACTACGTCACGGAACGGTCTTACATAAAAGTAAGTTAAAGAATCTGAATCCCTTCCTGGATTCTGATTCAGTTCTCAGAGTAGGAGGCCGTTTAGGTAAGGCAAATCTTTCTTACTTTGCTAAACATCCGCAATATTACCTAAAGGTCGCAAATTTACATTATTAGTTATTCAACATTATCACAAAAAATGTTTGCATGTTGGTGCAAGTGCATTATTGAGTCACACGCGCGAAAAGTTCAGGCCATTAAATGGTCGATCTATTTGTCGTAAAGTTGTACATGATTGTATTGTATGTTTTAAAAACAAACCAGTTGTGTGTAAACAAATAATGGGAAATCTCCCATCAGACAGAGTTGTACCAGATTATCCTTTTAATTGTAGTGGTGTGGACTTCTGTGGTCCATTTTTTATAAGATATCGTAACCAAAGAAAAGGAATTTTACATAAAATGTATGTTTGTATATTTGTATGTTTTGTGTCAAAAGCAGTGCATATTGAAATGGTATCGGATCTAACTTCGGAAGCTTTCATACATGCGTTAAACAAATTTATTTCTCGTAGGGGTAAATGTGCAAAATCGTATTCTGACAATGCCACAAATTTCGTTGGTGCCAACAAAATAATAAAAAGATTATATAACTTAATTAAAATTCCAAATGAAATTCTAGCTAATTATTTATCTGCCGAGAGTATTGAATGGAAATTCATTCCACACGGGTCACCCAATTTCGGAGACCTTTGGGAAACTGCAATTAAATCCTTTAAGTATCATTTTAAAAGAGTTCTAGGTGGAGCAAATTTAACATATGAAGAGTTTTTAACAGTAATTATACAGATTGAGGGAATTTTAAATTCAAGACCTCTGTGTCCGTTAACAGCTAACGAAGATGATTTTGGAGTTTTAACTCCTGCGCATTTTTTGATAAATAGATCAATAAATTCACTTATTGAACCTGATTTAACCAATTTTAATGAAAATCTACTTAAGAAATGGCAAAGAGTAACAAAGATACTGCAACTGATTTGGAGAAAATGGCACCATAATTACTTAAATGAACTGCAACAGAGAAATAAATGGAAATTTGAAAAAGGCAATATTCATGTAGGAGACTTAGTGTTATTGGTAGAGGATAATGTACCTACTCACAAATGGATTGTAGGTCGAATAATTGATGTGTATTATGGTGATGATAAAAGAATTCGGGTTGTTAAAATTAAAACTAAAGCAGGTATATTTAAGAGATGTATTTCCAAAATCTGTGTCTTACCTATGCCCGAATGAGAATTGTTATAAATTATGTGTATAAGTGAAATTCTTTTGTAGTGTGCATATGTGAATTTTCAATGAGAATTATATCTTGTGTTACGTATTGTATTATGGTTAAAGTGCTATGTTTACATAGTTACGTTATTGAATTTTTAGTGTTATAGTTTGTAAACTACTATGAAATTTCTCATCCAATTTGGTGATTGAATATTTCATAAACACTTCAATGCCGGGGGCATGTTTGCGCATGCTCAACTATCAGCAGCGTCCCCGAGCGGAGAGCGGCAATAGAGACTTTGTGAGCTTTTTGGGCGGAGAGCCGCTGTGTGTGTGAGTACTGAGTTGAGTATTAAATTTTCAATAAAGAGTTATAGGCGGCAAATAAGTACGCATGATTATTTTGTGTAAGTGTCTTCATAATACTTTTAAATATTTAATTTTACTGTTACTTTAATTTTCATCGCCACATGTGGTGGCTTGATTCTGTGAGCACGAGAAGGGTGTTTCATATTTTTATTCTTATTTAATAAAAAGATTTATTAAACTTTTAAGACTTTGCAGTTCTTTTCAGGCACAGCGATAATTTGCTGTAAGTCTGTTAGAAGTTTGGACTTAGTCTGTTAGGAGTTAGGAACCAAAAATATAGCCGTTAGCTTGAAATTTATTTCCTTTTTGTTTTCATTATTAAAAAATTTTTTCTTTGTTTTGAATTCAAAAAGCAAAAATGTTCATTTTTGAAGACTGCGAAATGGAAAAATACATAATATTTTTTACACATAAGAAACACCAATTATTACTCAAATGTAAACGCTCTGTTTGAAAACTGGAATATATTTCCAAAAGTTTCTAAAATAGAGTATGTTTTTTTCATAAATATTTGCTTCCATTTCCTTATGTGCATTCACAATGGATACGAAAACGTGTCAGACATTTGCAAAAGGGTAATGAAATCAAACATTAAAATACAAAAACGTGGTTTTTCAAAATATCTATTTGCATTGAAATTTATTCATTCAGAAGTCCACAGTCTTGATGACCTACCATCTTAACGTAAAATTAGCACAAACAATGATCAGTATCATGACTAAAACAACAACAAAAATTAATTATTTGAAACTGAAATTAGTATTGAAATAGCTTGCCTTCCAAAAAAACTGAATCAAAAAAATATATGTGATCTAATTACAGCTGTTACTTACCTTATAAAAGTTACAGAATTTGGCACGAAATCTTTATATTGGGATGGAATTGCCTTCCAGTGAATCAATTTTGAATTATGTACTCCATAAAATAAAAGAGACATAAGTATTCTAAATCCTTTATTATTATTTTTATTGAAAGACTTTTAACATTTTTACATTATGAAAATTTCAAACATACTCTATAGATAACAAGAAGGTAACACAAAAGTTTCATAGGTGAATGATCTGTTTTGTCACAAACCAGACGATATCTTTGATGCAGAACGATTAAAACAAAGGGCTACAGAACACAATTATAGGCTGTCATAAATCCACGAGATTGTCAAGACAAAGTGACCGATGATAAGATGAATAAATTATACGATTTTGTTTCATCTAGTATCAAACAGAATCTTTGAAATGATTTAATATATATCATGTCTTTCCTTTTCATATTTATCTTGGGTAGGTGATGCAAGTTTCCCGAAATGCAGAATAGTTTTGTAATACTAAACAATAAGTAGATGAAAGCAACAATGGATTTTAGAATTGAAGGTCTGGATAAGTTGCAAAAAATACATATACAAACTGTTCGGTGTCCAACGGTAAGTTATTCTGAAGAGGCTGATTCAATTAAGTTTGATCAAAATTGCACACAAACAAATCGGAATCATACAGCAGTGCAAGGTAGAAACCCATCTTCATGTGCTAGTGTATAGGGTAGGGTATATAGACTTAACCCCCCCTTTTTCATTTTCTTCGAAGTCAGACGTGCGTGTCATAGCTCCCGATAATGACAATTGCTCTACTTTAAGGTTTGCTTTTAGATGACGTTCACTAACTTCTAGTTTGCTTAACGATTTCACTGTCCTTCAAAACTCAAACATTTGCTACCTTTTCCCTCCAAAGATAAACGTTTTGTCACTGAAATTGGCCTCAGTTTAAGACAGAAATATTTCTTCCCCCTTTTTACCGGCTGTCAAAGCCGATTTAGAAGTTAGTGCCAAATCAACATGAACAGCCTATTTTTCACACTCAAGCGCTATTTTTCACACTGAATAGCGTCACTCTGTCCAGAAGAAAAAATTCTCTTGCGTTCCCAGTCTCTTAACTGAAAATTAACAAGGCCAAACCCTAAAGTCTCAATTTCAAATGGGCAGCAGTTCCGTTGCAATGCAATCTGAAAAGAAGTTAAAAATGCGTTCTT
This sequence comes from Stegodyphus mimosarum, assembly GCA_000611955.2. NCBI lineage: Eukaryota > Metazoa > Arthropoda > Arachnida > Araneae > Eresidae > Stegodyphus > Stegodyphus mimosarum. The sequence continues at coordinate 87,248 of KK120853.1, forward strand.
ATTTCCCATCCCTTTGCTTTGCATTAATCTGAATACAAACATGCGCTGGAGAGAGCGTGGCGGTTAGGCCATAAATCCCCTCTTTAATTTTCCCCTCATTCTATGGGTTGGAAAACACCAAGAGACGAGTCACTCTCGGGGATAACGATTCAGGCCATATTAATCCGCTATGAAAGTTTCTCGTTGCTGACGTCTGATGACGCTTTTCAAATCGAGGAATCTATCTTGGGGGAAACTGTGAAGTGATTAAAAGCCTCTTTTTCCCTACTCCGTTTGTGTCTTCGTTTCCCTCAGGTCTGTAAGTAAATGACGTCAGCGCAAGGAAGAACCTAACCTTGTTTGTCTACTGTGGAGTTTCCGGCCCTATATTTCTATATGATTCAATTAATTCTTGTGCAAACAACACCTCGCAGAAGTTTGCACACGCTTGGCTTAATCAGCTGATAAATGGGCATAAAATAATAGCTCTTCTTTCCCAGTTTGCAAAATACTCGCTTATGGCGAATATTACTCGTTTTAGGCAACAAGAAAGAATTCTCGAAGAAATATATGATCCTCTGTTCATGAATTCCTAACAGATAATTAAAACCACGATGAGCTTTATTCAAAGTGGTTAAGTTAAATTGAGATGAGCATAATTTTTTCTCCTTTTATAGCGTATTAAAAATACATGTGACGTTAAAAATAAAATCTCCGAATTTAAAAATGCATGAAAATGTTAGTATGGAATTTTTTTTTCTTAGATTTATCGTATAGAAATGTTCAATAACTAACCTTCTATATGATCAAATCTTATGCTGAGAATGTTTTATTTAGGTTATTCATTAAAGACAGTGTGTTCGGGCCAATTTTGGCGGCAAGTAGTCAGGATCTAATTGCGTCGAGTTGTTTGTTACCGTTTCGGAAACGGAATGAAAATACCGTAGTGAAAACATGACAAGCATTTGATCATCCTTTTGATGTTGTTTGTGAAATTAAAGGCAGAATAATACTATCCTTGCATATAAAACTTAAGAGTATTTTTGTTTTCGTTTAACTCTGTGTTTGAACATTTCAAAATAAAAGCACTTGAAACTGAGTCAAACATTTTGATAAATCCAACAGTTTTTCAATAATATATATAAACGATGCAAAAATTCAGGCTGGGTATACTGAGACAGCTACATTTTACCTATCAGCTTCTGTTATATAGAAAGGGGATCCTCAAGCGATTTGTATTTTAAAGAATATTTCCAACATGTAATGCAGAGAGCATCTTTGATTTAAAGACAAATTTTATAGTTACTGATGCACAGCACACGCAGAAAATACATATTATTGCCAAAACGTTTGAAGTTAATTTACGAAAGAAAAGTTTTAATTCAAATTAACGCAAATGATGCAGGCATAAAATTTGACCCTAAAAAATTTAATTCATTGAAATATTCACTGAGATCTTTGACCACACATTTCTTTGGCCAGTCTCACATAATTCTGAACTTTGGATGATTTTGTGATTTATAAACAATTAACAAGATGGTCTTCAGTAAACTGAGGTGCGTTTTATAATATTTATCTTCCAAAATAATTACGCTTCCGTAAGTTGAAATTAAGTTGATAAAATTTAAATTATGTGCTGCACTTTCCAAAATATCAAATTTTTTTTCTGTGGACAAACTCCATATGTTCTTGTCTTTTGTGCAAGATTTTAGCTTAGTAGTATAGTTTGAAGGTATTTGGTAATAAATTACAAGAAGATCTTATTACACAGGAGTTCAGCGCAAAGTTATTCTAAAGATACAAATTTTCTGAATCCTTATACTTATCAACGCAAAAACTTATCAGTTACGGTGAAAGTGTAGCGAGTATGAAGATGGACCGGTTAATGTCGTGTTAGGCAAAGGCCTCAAGTTAAGAATATTTATTAAATTATTTAATACATTCATCGACTTATCATTTAATTATTTAACTCACTCAACGAAACGAAATTTAACCCTCTCATCGAACTATCATTTATTTAATTATTTAACTTGTAGAGACATTAGGTTATTTTTAAGCAGGAGTATTGAAAAAAGAGCCACGAATTCGCCGCGAATCGAACCACGGACCTCTCGTTTATGCGTCGAGCGTGCTGACCACTACACCACGAAGGCATACGAAGAAGGCGGGGAAAAATACCTTATATACTTTCCCTTTAAAGAACGATTGGGGTTTTTGGGACGCAACCGCCAAATCTCGGTGGTGGAGAATCGTCATCCACCACCTTTTTAGTTCGGGCGCCAGTGTAGAGTCATTAGGATAGTTCGAAGCAGGAGGGATGAAAAATGAGCAACGCCTTCGCCGGGACGGACCTCTCGGTTACGCGTCGAGCGTGCTGACCATTACACCACGAAGGCATGCGAAGAAGGCAGGGAGAAATACCTTATATACTCACCTATCATTATTTAACTCACTCATCCAGTTATCATTTATTTAAATATTAACTCATATAATATTCAAAGCTTTTGTCTTCACTTACTCGTGGCAAACCCTAAAAAGTGTGTCCTGTTTCGGGAATGATTTGAAGTTCCTGTTTTCCGGAGTGAAAACTTAAGTATTATCTGATTTTTATTACTTCTGACTTTACTATGTAAATTTAAAGGTTTGCATATAATGCTTTTAAAAATACATTTCATTCTAAGACATTGGTCAGCAAGATTAATTTTTCCTTCGAAAGAAATCACTAATCAGTTGTCATGCGTCATAATAGTTAATCTATAGATTTAATTTCAAGGTTCTAAACCTAAAACAAATCTGAACTAAATCTTTCAAATCATGACTGCTCTTGAAGGTTAAAAATGTAAAGTACTTATGATAAGTAAAATAATGAATTTTACCAAAATGTGAATTTGTGTCGCTTCGTCTGTAGAATTTCACTTAGAAGAATTGATTATTTTCTTAAATTTCCCCCTTTTGCGTTAAGATATAAATTCGAAGAATAAGGATGTTTCTCATCATCACAATTTATCTTATTTTCAAATTTTTTACGAATAGAGCACTGAAACGTTTTAACATCAAGAGAATTATGCATAAGAAAAGCTTTATTAATGACGATAATGATAATTAACAGGTTTTAATAGCGTAAATGAAGATTTAACAATATACCTTCAGACTTAGAATCCAGCTTTAGACTTCGAATCTGCTATTAAATTCTGCACTTTTTGACAAAATGAAAGTTGCGAAACTTAGGTTTTGACTAAAACTTTTAACCAGGATCATTTATGCTCAGAAATAGGACTTACCGTTGAACTATCGAACCTACTATCAACTTAATCCTCTGATCGGAACAGGTTTCACTAAGAAAGCTCAAATTTCTGAAAACTGTCACGAGAAAGACATATTTTCTTAATTAAATTAATTAAGACATTAAATTAATTTAATGTCTCAACACCCCTTGTACTTAAACCTGGATTTTAACATATTTCCTTTATTTCTTGAACATACTTCAAGATGCACGTATATATACTTTTTTACAGACATCACACACAAATATATATCTATATATACGACCTTGCCGGTCAGAAGGTTAACATAATGTCTGATTAAAGGGAGAGCTACGTGCAAGCTTACAGTTTTTTTTTAAGAATTATCGTCAAGCAAATACAATTTAGAAGAGAACGCAAATCACAGTCCTTTTCATCACAATGCCATTTTAGTTGAGCACCGCCGTAAAAGATGGGATTCGAATCAAAACTCGAACTCAGATTTCTGTGCTTGTGATAGGTATAATATCGTTTAGCTTACCGAAATTAGCAACCAACTTCAGATAGTTTCTGTTGACGACTGCGTTTAAGAGAATCGGGATTTAAGCATTATCAGAGTGCGGATGTTACCTGACAGTATCTTCACTCTATTAGTATTAGCTCTCTCAAAATGTCTCATGACGTTTACAAAGATACACATTATCTTTGCCAAATTCATGATAACTTAACAACCTAACTAGTTTTATAAAACTTTATGAGAAATTTATTGAAAGCCAAAAAATTTAATGTGAAACAAAATATTGAGTAACTTTAAGTGGAAAAAACATTTTTTTTAGATTGAAAAAAACTTTATGAGAAATATATTGTATGCCAAAACAATTATTTTGAGTCAAAATAAAATGTATTGAGGAATTTTAACTCGAAAAAAAATTTTTTAGATTTGAATATATGAAAAATTTTAAAAGAAATTATTTTCCATTAAATTTAACGAAAAGCTATAAGTTATAAAAGATTTAAGAATTTGCTTTCAAAGGAATTTATTTATTTGTTTGTATTTTATTTCTAATTAGCAACTTTTCTTTTAAGTTAAGAAAACGTAAAAACATGTAAGCATGATTTCGCTTTACAGAGGATTACAATTCCGCTAGTAAACTTTCCTAAAAATAACCTTCAAATGTCTAACTTTATATACAATATGAAAATGAAAAAATGTATGCTTTCGAACGTCTGCTTTTGTACGAGAATAATCACGTAAATGTTTCCCATCCAATTCTTTCTTAATAATTATTTTCTTTACTCATACAGTATTTTTTACCTTTTAATACTTATTCAGCAGTATTAAATTAGTTTATAAATTTGACGATTGCAAGAGCTTTTTCATATAATTAACGGAGGAAGAAAGACA
>KK120853.1:91888-136654 GCA_000611955.2 Stegodyphus mimosarum
TTAAGTGAAATTTAATAACCATACTTTTGCTTACAAGAGTTCAATAGATTTATGTCATGCAAAAATTTATACATGCTTTTACAAGCTCTGAATTCTATCCAGACCATTTCCTTATGAGCGCAAGCAAAGGCACCACATTACCAAGAGAAGAATCTAGCAAAATGCATCACAATTAACTTTGAGACACTGGTTGACAACATATCTCCTACGCATATTCCCTTCAGTAACGACATTTTCTTACGAAAATGGTATTAAGCTTTCAGTATCCATTGTTTAATCACCAATGGACGATTGCAGCTTGAAGTGACAATTCGTACAAATAGAATTTACACTGTTATACTTTAGGGCGAAATTTCTTGCTGTCAGGACCAGGCGATAACTAAAACGAGAAGAAGAAACACGAGTTTTGTCTGATGGATTGTATTCTGGGAATTGCCGTATCCATTTTCTTCGTCCCGGTTTCCTGTGGCATGACCTTTGGTGGCAGAAAGAGAATGTAGACAGTCTGAAGTGGGAATGTTCCCGTACTGCTTGCAAAAATTGAAGGATTGCTTCAAAACTGTTACGACTGTCTCGCGTACAAGTTTCTGGGCATCAGCGTCACATCGACCTTCTATAGCATTTCGCATACATCTGTCATATTCCTGTATGGTGCTGCAATTTACAAGGGAAGAAAAGAGTTAAAATGTAGAGTTGGTAAAGAAAGTGAAAATGAGCATTAAAATACAAGCATTAAGACTAATAAATTAAGACGTATATGTAATAAAACATTTTGATTAGTATCAACCTCAGTAAAACTCTTTCATGGTACCCACACATTACATTTATCTTTAGGGAGTTTCGCGTAAGTAAACACACACTGTTCCTCTTAATACCACAAAACAGCGTTGTTTCTAGAGACATTTGTAAGACCATGTTGTGTGTCCCATACTGTGCTATGCCTGCCCGGTATGGGCTTATTCCTGTATGGGTAAATCTGTTCGAAAAAAGCTACAAACTGCCCAAAATTGTGTATTGAGGCAGATTACAAACTCACCGTGGTACGTGAGTAACCACAAACTTCATAAAGAATTGCATATTGAGCAGCTCAAGACTTTTTATTTTCATACTGCTCGTAAATTTTACAACGATCGGAAACAAATTAAGAACCCGGCCATCAGGGTGTATAAATTGCAATGTTAATGACTCCAGCTTCAGTAAACGGCTAATGGCCATTCTCAGCAATCAGCTGATCTGATTTTATATTAACTTAGTGCTCTGTGTTTGTGTTTTTCTTATGTAAATTATTGTATGTTCTGCACTTATTATTTTAATCAGCAGTAATTAATGTATAGCTTGATTAATTTTGTTGTATCACACCTTGGGGATTCGGACTTGTTTCTTTTGTGTGCATATGCTTATACTAATTATTTCAGGTTTATCACCAGATCGACACCTCTTTTGGCTTTTCCAATAGGCATTTTTAAGTGTCTGGAACTAGAATCTTTGTACGCTTTACTATTCGATACTACACTTTAAGATAGTTAAAAAAATGAAGTTATGTATATATGTACACTGCGAAAAAAAAGGACAGTTCTATATCTCCGATTCTACTGAGCCAATTGACGAAATTCAAATTGCGTTTTTCATGCCCCGAAAGCGCCGACTTAGGATATATGTTGGATTTATATATAGCATTATTCTAACATAGGTATTTTGATACAAAATCGGACTTTTTCTGAAATGACATGCCATTTTTTTTTCATATTTCGATTCTACGACTCAAATTATGCCTAAATATTAAATCTTTTAAAATTTGGGGCGAAATTTGCGGAGAAATTCAAAACTTTATCTTGGCGTATTTTTTTGAGATTACGCCAAGAATAATTTACTTGGCGAACTTCTTAATTTACAGCAATCTATTTTCCTCTTCTTTTTTTTTTCATTGCAGGCGAGTGGAAAAAAAGTTATCATTCATACTTTCAAATGATTTTAACGAAGAGCATAAACCACATTTGGCGGTATTATGGCTCAAAAACAAGATACCAAATTTCAAAACCCACTAATATTTACATCTTAGAAAATTTTGAATAAAAAACTCCAATTTTTTGCAGATGCTACAAATACATCTACTTTAAGACGATGTTAAAAATTTTATAGGTTATAATACAAAAAGCTTTTCGAAAAATTTACAAAAATATTTAAAAATACAAATTTAAAAAATAAACTATAAAAAAATGTGCGAATTATATTTGGATTAAGCCTAAATTTCGAATTCTGGAAGGAGAAATCAAGTAAGTTTAATAAAAAAAAACAGAGATTAATAAATATATATCAAATTCAGTTAACATTGAGGAGCTAAAATTTTGAGAGCTAATTTTTAAAAACTACCCGTGCGATATTTACAGAACTTGGCAGTTTGGCATAATTTGAATCGTAGAATCGGAATATGGAAAACAATTCAGAAAAAGTCCGATTTTGTGTCAAAATACCCATGTTAGAATGATGCTATAAATATAAATCTAATGTATATAATAAGTCGCTCTAAGACATATAAAACGCAAGTTGAATGTCGTTAATCGGCTCAGTAGAACGGGAGATATACAACTGTCCCATTTTTGTGCAGTGTACATATTAATTCTAATTTTACTTCAGTTACTCTAATTTATAGTCTTTCGAAATTGCGTATTTCATTCGATTAGGGATAGTGTCCTAGAACCAGGTACTCTGTTGCTACAACACTCTCTCGCGTACATTTTAATTGATGACGTAATAATTTCATACATGGTGAATGAATTTGGATAAAGCAGCTGAATGAGAGAGCAAGAGCCATTACCAGCTGAATACTTACCTATACTGTTGTTATAACATTTTTAATACAGAGCCAAATAACGTAGCGCAAATCGCGCTCCTGTTGAATAGTTGCATCGGCGCTTTTAAGATGTTGCAATATAGTATTTCAAGAACAAAAGAGCAGTAGGCGACAACATAGGGAAGAGAAGAGAAAGAGGACTACGACGTTATAATTCAAATGATGTTAGGCTAAGAAATATTTCAGTTTTAGTCTGACTTCATTCTGATTGGTTAAGTTTCAATTAGAAAATTCTAATATTATTATTGACTGCAACGTTGTATAAGAATCATAATGCAATGTTTAATGCATTAATTTGGAACTGACGCAGAGAAATTTATTATGAACAGTTCTTAGTTTTAGGGCAGGAAAGGGAAGTAACCAAATTAAAAAGGGGTGCTCATTAAAACGGAGTTATTTATTTATTTATTCATTTACAAATCTTTGGCTTCTGAGGCTGGTCATTAACTTGAACGATGACACAGCGGAATGATGCCACAGCTGTATTGCAAGAATAATCTGGGTTATTGTAAGTCTTGTCCAAGGGGTATTACCAAGCTTTTCCCCTGAATTTTATGCACAAATTGAGTCACCAATCTTGCTAAGTTACATATTTATTAGTCTCTTAGCCAAATAAAAGTTCATAAGATTTATAGGGTTTTGAAAGATAGTTGTTCCTTCCTTTGCCATGGAATATGCACTCTTATTTCTCTCTACTGCACTATTTGCCGACATCCATTTATTACTATAGAATATCTCTACTATAGAATATCTGAAAGATATCTGCACTCATAAATACACATTGAAGCGTAAATCTTATTGCTGGTAAGAAACTGAAGGACAGACGTAGAATCCAAGAGAAGGATGGCTTTGGAGAAAGAGGCCCTATGACAACAGAGCTGTTACGAGATTATGTAAATTTCTTTCAGTTCACTATCGGACCTTTTGATGTGGTTTTAGCAATGACTTACTTTACATAAGGAAATATTTTCCTGTGTACACCAGCTCCAGGGCCAAAGTCTTTGTCCTTCACTGAATCATCAGGGCAGATTTAAATTCATTGATTTTCAAGTAAACGACTTTCAGTGGTCTCCAGTGCACCTGAACGGGTTCTTGTGCCACACATTTCTTCTTTGTTGACTTTTTAGATAAGGTCAAGATTCACTTGATTGTTACTGAAATTTATGGGTACAATTAAAAAAACGTATTCTCTAACTACACCAAAGTTTTTTGCAATAAGGTAACTAACTGGTTTGGTTGAATACTAGCTAGGTCTTTAAGTTTCTGAAATTTTAGAAGTAATACTTCCTCCAGTAGTCATTATAAGAGAGTCTCTAAAGCTTTTGTGGCAAAATGACAACCTTTTTTTAAATCTTGTGTTAAGCTCAGCTGAGGTTAGCAATTATATGGCAGAATAGTCTTAATTGCTATGGTGACTAGGCAAAAAGATTATTTTGCACAGTTCCAGGCGCTGCTGATAGGTTTTTGCAGAAACCGTTTTAAAGATTTCATTACAGTAGTTCAGGAAATGTTTAATATACATCTTATTAAGTAACGAAAAGAATTTGTCTGTTACTGCCCCATTTACACCTAGAGAACCCTAGAGAAGATCTTCGTTCTACTTCCTAACAAGAGCTATATGTTCATTCCAATGCAGGCGAGAGTCCAGAATACAACTAAAAATAAGTGAAATTGTCAGTGAAAGAGAAGTTACAATCACAGTATATTAGACATAGACAAGACACTTATATTAGACAAAGATCTTGTATGTTTAAGTTAAATAAAATAACGCCTTTTGTCGTTTTAAAATTGCGGTATTTAAACAACGTTAGTGATCCAAAGTTTTGAAGCATTCTTTAACTCATTCAGATTCTGATCACGGTTTTTCTTTTCACTGCTCCAGATCACAAGATCGTCAGTAAAAAGAACTGCTTTAATAGTGAGAATGACAAACAGATCTGGAGGTTAATGAATGTAGGTGTTGATCAACAATAAATTTCTGACTGAAGCTATGGGCTGGCATCCTTTGCCATCCCAGTTTAAACAGTTATCACAAAACATTTTACACAGCATGTATCAATTAATGCGTGGCATCCTTGAGCCAAGCATTAATTGATACATGCTGTGTACAATGTTTTGTGATTGAAGTTTTTGACTAATTAGAATTTTTCGTATTTTGTAAAATAGTGATTTATGTACATGATTGTCTGTATAACTCAGTTAGATGAACTCTTGTCAGAGTTCAGGTGGGGAGTGTGTTGAGGAATATTTCTTGTTATCGCCAAGAGATGGCCTTAAAAGTTCAGCTATTGGCTAACATTTATCTATAACTATTCCCCTTCGGAACACATGGCTTGAAAAACATTTTTTTTATTAGTTCGTCTTTTTGAGGGTAGAGTTCGAACTGCATTACGCAGTATAATTCGATTATTAGATTTTTTTGATGAAACTATTCAGTTCTTGCATTTTAAGCGTCGACATTCGATTTAGGCATTTTAGCCTACATTATGTATATAATTAAGTTTTAATTAAAATTTTGTAAAACCTTCCAGGCCATGCATCTCATTTTTTGATTATCAATTTGATTCGAAGTTGATCTAGAATTCGTTTCAAAGGTACGTTATTCAAAATTGGATGGCTCTAGATATCATTGTTTTATCACATTTGGAGAAATATATACATCTATGCAGATTCTTCATTATTTAATTTCTTTAAATATAATACAGGGCGATAAAATTCGGTGCAACAATTTGAAAAGTGAATCGGACATTTACAGTTAATCAACACAAAATCGAAAAAGGAAAATAATAGTCCTTCAGGGACAAAGCCCCTTTGGACAAAAAAAAAGGGGTGGGGATGACAGTTCTATATCTTCCGTTCTACTGGGCTGATTGACGAGATTCAACTTACGTTTTTCATCTCTCGAAAGTGGGACTTAGGATATGTATTAGATTTACATATAGCATTGTTTAATGTAAGTATTTTAACAGAAAATCGGACGTTTCGTGAAATGACATGCCAATTGTTTTCGATATTTCGATTCTACGACTCAAATTATGCCAAACTGCCAAGTTTTGCGAAAATCGCAGGAGTAGTTTTTAAATCATTAGCTCTCAAAATTTTAGCTCCTCAATGTCAATTGAATTTGGTGTATATTTATTAATATCTCTTTTTTATTAAACCTATTTGATTCCTACTTTCATATTTCGAAATTTAGGTTCATTCTAAACAAAATTCGCCAATTTTTTATGATTTTCTTTTAAAATTTGTATTTTTAAATAATTTTTATAAATTTTTCGAAAAACATTTTGAATTATGGCATATAACATTTTTAACATCCTCTTAAAGTAAATGTATTTGTAGGCACACTTGCAAAAATTTAGAGTGTTTTATTCAAAATTTCCTAAGATATACGCGAATTTACACATTGGCGTGTTTTGAAATTTGGCATATTCGTTACAAGCAATAGTAACGCCAAATGTGGTTTACTCACTCTGTTAAAATTCTTTGAAAATAATGAACCTTGACCTTTTTTCCGCTTGTATACAGTAAAAAGAATTAAAGGAAAATAGGTTGCTATAAATTAAGAAGTTCGCCAAGTGAATTATTCTTGGCGCGAACAGATAAATGTTCTCCAAGATAAATATTTCAATTTCTCCGTAAATTTCGCACCAAATTTTGCAAAATTTAATATTTAGTTATAATTTGAGACGTAGAATCGAAATATGGAAAAGAAATGGCATCTCATTTAAAAAAAAGTCCGATTTAGTTTCAAAATACTTATATTAAAACAATGCTATATATAAATCTAATATATATCCTAAGTCGCGCTTTTGAGACATGAAAAATGAAATTTTTTGAATTTCATCAATCAGCCCAGTAGAACGGGGATAGAGAGCTGTCCTTCCCTTTTTTGCGCAGTGTACATTGGCAAAGGACCGACAAAGCATTGTAGTGGCATGCCCTAAGTTCGAAATCAGTCTTTGTGCTGCTGCATTGATCTTGTGGCGTAAGGGAGGCTCTCATTTCAGTGGATCGTTTACCTTGTGCTGCATTCCCAAAAATATTAAATGATTATTAAATTTAAAAAGCTATGTTCTAATTTTCCTGCAGAATTATGCTTTGAATTCTATAACAAAATTTATAACTGAAGATAAAAAATGCAAAGTTAAAAAAATTATAAGAAAGTTACATTAAGGCCATTACAGATAACAAGAGAAAGATAATTCCCTTACCAGCATGTCATCTTCATTTGTTCCTCTTCTGATTTGAGCCGGACGTTCACCATGTTCGATATATATATATCAGAACATTTACCGAAGCGTTGAGACTGATTCTTGTAGCATTCGACATGTTTCAGGAACCCTGCGAGAAAATGACTTAATTGTGAATTTGAGTTGACAGCAGAGAATAATGACACATATAGTTTCGCGAAAATCGTTTCTTCGTGAACTCAGACGCGTAAATGAGTTTTCAGTTTACTGGGATTTTCAGCTCTTTCACATTCTAAAGTGATGTGAATTCAGTACAATAGAGCTTCAGTTAGTTGGAACTCCAACTATTCGGATCACTTGTTCTTTCGAAGACAAGAATTAATTAAATGCTTAAATTTGTTAACTCTAATATTATTCCTTTACTTAAACAATACAACGTGCATATAGTCTTTATGCGACCTAACCGTTGATCGAAGACGTATTTTAAGTTATAACAATGTTTTAAATAAGGCAAATATTAATGATTTGTAATTTTTTAAATTTAAGAACCAGTTTTGTAAAGATTGCGAAAAGATTCCGAAACATGATTTTTTTATTGTCCTCTGGTACATTTAATTATGTTTAGCGAAAGTTTATAAAGTCATTATAAAAAGCAAAATACGAAATGCGTGATTTCCATACGACAAAAATTGACTGAGATATTTAATTTTAACGTTTGAGATCACTTTTTCTGAAAACTCGGGAATCTTGGACGAAGTGCAGAGCGAAGTATTTAAATTTGTACGTAGCTGAAAATGAAAACGAGTTCATAAATAAATTTCTGTTGTTAATAAAGGAAGTGGTTTGGTTTGGAATGATTTATTTGATAAAGGCAAAACACAGGAGGGGTATCGGTTTAAAGAGAAGAATGCCTTCGTGGAGGACATTGTAGAGTCATTAGGTTTTTTTTGAAGCAGGAAGCATGAAATACCACGAAGGCATGCTGGAAGGAGGGAGATAATACCTTATATACTCCCCCTTTTAAAGGACCACTGAGGCTTACGAGACCCAGTCGCCAGATCTCGGCAGTGACGAATTATTATGTACTACCTTTTATTTCGGGGGCTAGTGTAGAGTCATTATTTTTTTTATGTTCGGAACGTGAAAAATAAGCGATGCCCTTGCCGGGACTTGAACCTGGACCGCTGTAATACGTCCCCAGTGTGCTACCGTTGCACCACGAAGCCATGCTAGAAGGAGAGAGAAAATACCTTATAACTTCCTAAGGAAGACTGACTAGTATCCACAATAGCTTAAGTGATGGGGGACTGATATGCAAATTGACGTGAAAAATATTCATCAATATAAACGTTTCATAAAGGAGATCTTATTCACAGGATCTTATCAAAGACATGCTCCAGAACAACGATCCTTAAACAATTTTCATTCGTGATCTCTCTTTAAACGCGACTTTAACCCCTGACTTTAAATATAATATAAAGACATGAAAGTAAATGCTTTCCTGTAAGTCATTTATTTTCTTTTCGCGTACATATGAAAAGAAGTAATTTTGGATTTCTTAACTAAGTATACAAACATTAAAATAAGAAAATCTTATTTGAGTGAGACAGATATGCAAAGTTTATTTCATTGTATGATAAATTAAATCTCAGTGAAAAATTGGATGCTACTGGATGCAAAGCACCTTCAAATGTTTCAGAATTGAGCGATATTTCGATCTAATAAGCTTTAAAACTAAAAAAATAGTTTTACATAAATGTGTTTTGCTAAATAGTAGAAGAACATTTAATGACATTTTAGGAAATTCATTTCTAGCTCTGATCCGGAATTGAGTCAGGGATTTTAGTGGAGACTCAAATTTTGAGTCACTCGATAACTCAACAGGTTCTTCTTGGCTAGAAAATTCCTTCTGCCATACAAACTCTTTATATGATAGGTAATTAACTTAATTTGATCAAAAATGATTTTTGTATCCAAGATAAAATTTTGAAATCAAAATTCGATATAAAGTAATTGCAAAGCTACGTTTCTAGGATTTTTAAATTATGTACAGTAATTTTTGCAATTAAAGATGTACATTTATTATTTTTAAGTTATAAAATTGTTGTTAGTCGAAAACATTTCGAATGAATCATTTTAGACTCTATTCTTTCAATGGTATTCTTTTTAATAAAGCCGTCAATTTTATCATTCGGAATAACGATACTGTTATTTTTAGTTTCTTGTACGAAGTAAAGAAAGTATTGTAATGGCGAAAAATTTCGGGTACCATATTTGAAAGAAAATATTCCTTTTGACCGCTCACGAATCCATTTGAATGATTGTTTTGCGTGACATTTGTACGTACGAACAGATTAAAGGATTCGTTTTTCTAAAACGGGTTGCAAAATTGATTTAAAATGGATTCAGAAGAGATTTGTTTTTCGTGACATCTGTACTTACGTACCTACCTACATCTCGCATAAGTCAAAGACAAGTAGCTTCAGAATATTGAAATTTTGTGTATAGGACTGCTATAACATGTAGTTCTGCGCCTCCCTTTTTAATTTTGCCTTTCCTTTCCTCCTTAAATGTATAGATATCTGTTACCCAGCACGGTGTGCTCCTTTTTACTCCCTTGTACTCAAGTAAAAAGGAAGTATTGTAATCGCGAAAAATTTCGGGTACCATATTTTAACGAAAACATCTATTTTCACCGCTATCGAATGCAATTTAACGATGTTTTTGAGTGACATCCGTATGCAAGGACAGAATAAAAGACTCTTTTCCCCCCATATAATTATAAAACTGATTTAAACTGATTTTTTTCGTGGTGTCTGTGCGTACGTGCGTACGTATGTGTGTATGTATCCCGCATAACTCAAAAACCTGGAGCCTTAGTACGTTGAAATTTTGTATATAGGGCTGCTATAGCATGTAGATATGCACTTCACATTTTGGTTGCAGTCGGCCGCACCAAAAGTATATAAATATATGTATCTGTATATCCACTCTGTTACTCGGCACAGTGAGCTCAGTTTCTTTATTCTTATAAGTTTGTAAATTGTGCATTTTTTTGCTTTCAAAATGATTGAATTATATTGATCTTATCTTTCGATTAAGATTTTTATGCTTTTAGCTAGCCTGCATGCAATAATATTGAAATTATAAACGATTTAAAAGTTTTTTTAAGTGCAGCTAAGCCTAATTTTTGGTTATTATAGCAGTCATATTTGAAGCCTAGCAGAATAGTGGATTTGTTGCCAATCTAGAGAAACTAAGCTTCGCAACAACAAAGTAACGTCTTCTTTTATTATTGCGAATTAAAATATGTTTGATTCATTCTGGAATTATCATTTAAGTTATCAGCTGGTTTTTGCGTACAGATTGTAATTTGGATTGTAAAAATTGTTTTTTTTAATTGTTTTAGCTGTACTTTTATGTTTTTCCACAGTTTTCAATTTTTAATGAAAATATTTTGAATTTTTGCCTTACCTCGAAGTGAGAACTGAATTAATTAGTAACGCATGCGCATTAGGTAAGCGGCGCTGAATCGTCTGTGAAAAACTGTTCCTTTTTTTGTTTGTTTAATTTCGTTCATACATCGTTTTAGACTTGTTATAGCATTTGAACAGAACTTGTGGTAATTCTTCAGATCCTATAATTTTTGTTCACTCTGAGTTATAAAATGAATGAGATGTAACGCTGTTAAGTGAAACTAGCGCCGAAGTGTGGCTATGATAAATAAATATAGTGAACTGTGTGCGTTTATTCTATTGTGGTTTATGCGCTATCGACGAAGTAGATTTAATTCAAAATTCGTTAACTGTTAATTCAATATGTTTAAATGAAATGCAGGAAAATTGCGTGTAATTTAATATTCCGTACGAGGAAGTCATGTGGTGTACACATCAGATTTTTCTAATTCTAACATGCTGGTAAATTGTACATTTTGTTTGCTTTAAAAGTGATTGAATTATGCTGTTTTTATGTTCCGGTTAAGGTTTTTTATGCCTTTATTTAATCTGCATGCAGTAGTTATAGAATTATCAACGGTTTAAAAGTTCAAGTGACGTTAGTTTAAGGACGCCTAAGGAGGCCGCAATTCGTTTACATTTGAAACTCTTAGTAGAATAAGGAATTAAGTCAGTTAGCGCACCAACTTTAGTGTCTTTTTGCGCAGTGGGATAAAAAGTTAACTTTCAGTTTTGTGCTCAGAAAAGCTGGTCTTCCTGTTCGTTGGCCGAATGACTTGTTTTCGGGAGGAATTCTAATTTTAATTGCAAAGATTTTTATAACTGTTCTTAACTGTATATGTGTTTTAAGTTTTTCTCTGTTTTCCAACATTATTGAAGATGTTTTGAGTTTTTATGTATTTCTGCCTTGCCGAGAAGTGAGAATTGGATTATTTGAAGGAAAAATATATCTGTAATAAAATTCTAGGAACTAGGTTTAAATGAAGGGTATTAAAAATGTGTATACTTTTAATAGGCTGTGCGGTAGGAAGCCATGTGGTGTCCACATCAAATATTTTTCTTGAAGATACATGCTGAGATAGTCAATTTCTCAAAAATATTTAGCAACTTACAAAGCTTTGATGTCTATAAGTCATTTTGAGAAGAAGCAACAAGATCAAATTTTTGTTCTACTAAAAATTTAATAATTTCGTCTTTTAATAACAATAACTTTCCTAAAGATTGCCCTCATGACATTCCTCTTATTTTGAATTCGTTGCTCTGTCGGTACAGAGATTTGAAATTAAACGCCTGCTAAAGGCTTTTATTAAAATTTATAATTTTGACAGTATTCTGAAGCGTTAAATTTTTGCTACCCCCAACATTTCGCTTTGTGGCTTCATTTATGATCGCGACCCACACGAAACGCTGTTCTAGAAAACTTCGTAGCATTATTTGCATAAATTTAAAATGAAAGCTATTTCTAATCCAATGAAATTTTCTTTTCTTCTATTATATTTTAATCCTAAGGTAAGAAAACTGGATGTGAATATTAACGTAATATCCACATCTGAAAATTTACGAATTACTTCTATAAAAATGCTTTTGGCATATCAAATACAATAAATAAAAAGGGGTGAAGACACTGGTAAATCACAATGGGAAAAAATCATCTTCGAATAATGTCAATTTATTTTTTAACACATTTTAGTGAGAACGGTAAGTTTTGCTTATTTGGCATTAACACAAATATACAAAACATTTAAGTCTAAAATTAAATATGTTTGCCAAATTTGTCTTGTGGGAGGCAAAAGTTTTTAACTTTATGTTTTAGAATAAATATAAACGTTTATTAAATATAACGTTAGACCGAGACACCATACAAAAAAATCTAAATTTTATAATTGTTACAAAATTAGTATTTTATAATATAAAAAATATCATAACACGATTATTTACCTTTTTAAAAAGAATTTGTAACTGGATGTAGTAAAGATTGAAACAATAAAAGTCGCGTACATACTTGTATACTCATCATTACATAGGTTTACCGTTCTTTGTTCAGTTTTAAGGGATTATGTGTAAACAAAAATTAATTTCTTTACTTTAGTTAAACTAGGAATAGATTCTATGTTTATTTGAACAAAAATATTTACATCGCTTTATTTTATCGAAGAAATGTATTATGCATTTTGTTTTAAAGAAATATTTTAATAATATAAACTTTATGCCGATGAAAGGAAAAAAACAATAGCCCGCCATTTTCACGGTAAAAAATATGTATTTAGCTTGCAGAAAAAGATTAGCCAATTAGCCTGGATTGTTGAAAACCCAGGTGTTTTTTTCTCCCGGGTTATTTTGAGTATTTTGGAAAGGACAATGAATTGTTGAAAACCATCTGCTCATGCGTTGATTTGTTTATCTTCAGAAAAGCATTATTTGAGTGTAATCTGCTTGGAAAGAATAAACATAAAATTAATACTTAACATTTATGTGTTTAGTATCCTTATAAAAGTCTTATAAAATCGCCACGTTTATAAAATCTTCCAAATCCTAACAGTACATTAAGCACACGCCTTACAAAATCTTTTCATTAGATTGCTTATTGCCTAACAGTACACTGCTTATCATTAGAACAAATTGAAAATGACTAGCTGGTATTTATGTGACTCATGAGGTAAACTACGAAAATTCTCATACAGCCAACTGTTAGCCAGTGTTCAGCAAGTTTAACGCAGGATTGCTGAAATTTCTTTGGAAAAAAAAGGAGGGGGAGGGCGATTTATTCTTCTAAGAAAGGCAAAGTTTTTTGAAAGATTAGAATTAATTTCTTGAAATTATTTCAAGTTAAAACATTTTATTCCAGATTATTTAGCATTACTGCAGTAGGAAAATATTTGGGATTTTGTGAAATAAACTTCTTGAGCCTCAAAGTTTCTTAAACGTGTAATTTAAGCACACTTAATTATTAAATCGATTTTACTGTACTTACTGTGCCTTAAAAATGAATAAATTTGGACAAGCTAGAAACAGTAATGTAATTTTTGATGTGCTTTTCGAAGCATTTGTATAAAAATTAATCATCAGAACCGTATCATCTAATTTCACTCAGTTAAAAAATATTTCTCTATACTAATTCTACTCTGATACTTCGGCTGCGCTATTTTCGTTCAAGCCTGCCTTTCTGAAACTAGTAATGTCATTCACTCGTTCAATATATCTTCAATCTCTCTCGAAGCACATTCTCTATCTATTCCCTGAAAGACTTCCAAGAGAATAGTCCCTCCAGGGACCATATGAAACAATCTCTGTTAATAAGAATCGATCGGTTGATGACTTACAGTGCCCTTCGCAATTTCTGAACAAGATTTATAACATTCAAGATAATTATATTGAAGGGGTGTACAGAAATTGGCAGCACATAGCAAGACGGTCGGCATTAATTCGCCTATTTATTCTTAAATAATGAATAAATATGCATCTGGATGGACACAACTGTAACATATTTTCGCATTTATCTGTTTCTAGGGTGATAATTTTCAGTTGGCTATTGTAGATATTTCAGGACAGGATTAAAAGAAATGATTCAAGAATTTCCAGAGTTAATTCAGGCATCATATAAGGATGCATTTTATATCTATCGTAAAAAGTATTTTGGATAAAAAATTGTTAACCTCTTTCCTTAAGTATAATGAGATAAATAAAGATAAATATGTAAAAGTTTCAAATTGCCTTACGATTGCGATGCCAAAAGGAGTAAAATTGCTGT
This sequence comes from Stegodyphus mimosarum, assembly GCA_000611955.2. NCBI lineage: Eukaryota > Metazoa > Arthropoda > Arachnida > Araneae > Eresidae > Stegodyphus > Stegodyphus mimosarum. The sequence continues at coordinate 106,136 of KK120853.1, forward strand.
ATTTAAACATTGTAAAAATTGTCAAACATAAAAAAATAACGATTTATAGAACTTTAAAACTATATAAAGCGCATGGGCATGTTAATAGATATAAAAGTTTGCGCAAAAGGTTTGAAAAAGATGGGCATGAGTCATGAAAATATTAACATGAAAATTTGTCCCAAACTGGAATTTCATATCAGGAGGTAGTTTAAAAGTTGAAGATATGAAAACCTAATATTGATGGAAATAGGGAAAATCTGGATTTAAAATCTTATACCAAAAGGAAGGCTTGAAAATATAAAAAAATATAAAAAAGTTTGAGTCGAAGCATGTGTTAAAATGTTTAAAACATTTACCCAGAATTAACTATGCTTATTATTATGTTATAAATATTGAGAATTATTTGAACAACCAAAAAACTGATTTTGTGATTAAATCAGATAATATCTCTTAATCTGAAGATAAAGGCAACAGAAATTTGGGCATCATGAAAAAAAGGTATTAAAATCTTGAATCATTTCAACAGGATTTAGCTCGGACTATTAAAATCAGCTTATAAAGAAAGAGTAAAGTCCAGAACCGTGACGAGAGTGAGGCAAATGATGCAGCTGCCTCAGGTTAATCACAAAAGGGGGTGCCAAATTGCCTATGCAAATTCGAAAACTAGTTCATAATGTTTTTAAACTTGTCATTTATAATTATCAGGGAAAAAAAGCTTCAGCAAATCTAAGTTAATAAAACAATATGCAAAACCTTGTTTAGATTAAAAACAACACAGATGCTTTTCCTATTTTTAGCCTTCACAGCTGCTTTTTTTATAAAACATAAATTAAATAAAGTGACTATTGTCGATGTTGCTTCGCTAAAGTAAGAAAAAAAATTAAATTATAAGAAAACTTCAAATTTAATGCAATACCTTAATTAGCATTCCAGTGTTATTTCCTATTTATCAAAACAGGATTTTTTTAACATTTTCTTTTGAAAATATTAAATAATTAAATGTTTAAGATATTTTCTCCATCCTTCTAGCATGCCTTCGTGGTGTAACGGTAGCACACTCGGCGCGTATTCGAGAGGTCGAAGTTCGAGTCCCGGCGAGGATATATCACATTTTTCACCTACTTCTGATTTAAAATAATCTAATTACTCTACAGTGGCTCCGGAAAAAAATGTGATGAATGGAAATATTATCACCACCAGAATTTGGCGATTGGATCTGCTAATCCCCAGCCTCCCTTTAAAAGGGGGAGCATGTAAGGTATTTTCTCCCTCCTTTCTACATGCTTTCGTGGTGTAACGGAAGCACACTCGACCCGTATTCGAGAGGTCTAGGTTCGAGTCTGGACGAGGGCATTGCTCCTTTTTCACATCTCCTGTTTCAAAAATCCTAATGACTCTACAAATGTATTATTTTTCTGAATTTATAAAGCTACGATTAATAAGTACTTTAAGAATTACGATATAATTATGTTATCAGAATTAGGATATTTTGATTTAATGCAGTTACTGTAGTTTAACCTTTTCCTGGGAACTGAAAGACATATATGTCTCGCATGTTCACTACTTTAAATACGTCTTAAGAAATTTCAGTAAACTTTGAAGACTTAAACTTACTCCTTAATATGAAGTGTAAGACCGTGTCAATTGATTTTTCTTAGTTTTCCTGTTAAATTAACTAAATGGCCCTACTTTATAAAACATGGGTTCCTATAGCTTACGAGACAAGGTTAATACAAATATAGCTAATTTGATTATACTGGGTTTTCTGAAACGTCATGACGAATTTTTTTTGTGTTCATCAAAAGTCCTTTATTTATATAAAGAGTAATGAGTAATCAATAGTATATTGCTCATTTTGTTCAATAAATGTTTGCTTTTTTTTCATGACCTTCGTAATTCCTCATTCACAAAAGAACTTTGCTTTATCAGCAAAAAGCTTAACAAGGTGCTGACGGCCTCTTCCGAACTGAATGTTATAACCACAAACCACAACAAATAAACTTAGAATCTTTTGTTTAGAGAAAGCCTGGTTAATCCACCCCTATTAATCGAAAATCTACAGTAAATAAGTAATAATATTATGATGTTAGTTTTATATGAACCGTAATGTTAATTAAAAAAAATATCTCAGACTTGTTTAACTTAGCTAGATCTATCAGACTGTTAATTCACCTCCACCTAAAATTCGAAAAGTATATTAAAATCAAAGGGCACATCTGGTAAAGATGAAAAAAAAAAGGTCAGTTCTATTTCTCCCATTCTACTGGGCCAATTCACAAAATTCAAACTGCGTTTTTCATGTCTCGAAAGCGCAACTTAGAATATATATATTAGATTTATATATAGCATCATTCTAACATCGGGATTTTGACACAAAATCGGACCTTTTTCTGAAATGACACGCCAGTGACATTTCGATTCTAATTATGTCTAAAGATTAAATTTTGTAAAACCTGGTGCGAAATTTACGGAGAAATTCAAAAATTTATCTTGGCGTATTTTTTCAGTTTTCGCCAAGAATAATTTACCTCGCGAACTTCTTAATTTATAGCAACCTATTTTCCTTTTCTCATTGCAGACGAGCCTAAAAAGTCATCGTTCATGCTTTCACATAATTTAAATAAACTGCGTAAACCAAATTTGTGTTATTATCGCTCTTAAGAAATATGCCAAATTTCAAAGCGCGCAAATATATAAATTCACGTATATTTTAGGAAATTTTGAGTAAAAAACTCTAATTTTTTGCAGGTATGTTTAGAAATGCATCTACTTTAAGGTGATGGTAAAAATTTGATACATTATACACTGGTGTGTAAAACTTAAGGACGAGACGGTTTTCTCAATATAACTTTGTACAAAAGCTTTCCAAATCAACACATTTAATACCGTAAGATCCCCAATACGTAAGGACATGAGTAATATAAGCAACACTTACTAAAAGAGAAATCAGAGGGATAAAAAGAAGCTTTATTGAAAAAGTAGCATGGAGCGCAAATGCGACTGAAGGCCGAAATATCCCTGTGATGGGTGTCCAGCAAGAAACATCCGGTCTTTAATAGGGGATATGATCTCCCCTGACTGCTAGGCAGGTTTCAAATCATTTGTGCATGCTGGATATGTGGTTGTTTATGAGCTGCTCGTTCCTCTTGTAGCACCAATCGCAGCTTCGGAATCGTTACTGGCGATAAGTTACGTGCTGCCACGAGTCTCCCTAGTAAGTTCCGTACATGCTTGACGGGATTTAGATCCAGAGACCTTGCCGACCAATCCATGTGTTCAATATCTTCACTCTCCAACAGCTCTTCGACAGTAACTGTGCGATGAGGTGGAGCGTTGTCGTCCATGAAGAGGAACTGAGGACCCATAGCCCTTGTGAAAAGACGCATGTAAGGAAGAAGAACCTCGTTACAATAGCAGTCCCAGGTGACGACCCTCCTTGGGAGATATGAAGGTCGGTCCGGCTACCAAGCATTATGTCTGCTCGAACGACAACTCCGCGACCTCCAAAACAGTCCCTTTTGATGATGTTGAAGGGGTTATTGCGTGTTCCCCGCTCTGTCCAGATGTGTATGTGTCTAGAATCGCAACTCAGACTAAATCTGCTCTCATCTGTAAAGAGTACTCGTCCCCATTCATTGTCTCTCCAATTCCGGTGTTCCCGGCACCACAGAGAACGCCTTCTCCGATGGGCAGGCGTTAGAGGTACACACCGTACAGGGCGTCGTGCAAACAGACCACCACCGTGCAGTGTTCTGGCCACGGTAAAACGCGATATCGGTCGTCCAGTCGCGTGTCTAGGGATTTCTCCCGCTGTGTGCCGCCTGTTTCTTCTGGCCTGTAAGGCAATATACCGGTCATCTGCGGGTGTGGTTCCTCGTGGACGATCACTACTAAACCCCCGGATAGCTGTTCCTGTAGTTTGAAATTGTCTCCAAAAGTCGTGAAACGATGCTGTGAGCAATTCCGAACTCTGCAGCCACACTTGTCACACTGCGGCCTTCCTCCAACTTCCCAATGATTCGACCTCAGGTAAAAGCATCCAGATGCCGTCTAACAGATAGATTATTCGCCATTTTTCCCTGAGGCAGCAACTCGGTGTGATTTTAACTGCTATACGGCGTGCAATCTCTTTGCTAGAAATACTGATCTTACATCGACAACTTGCTTTATACTACTCAAACACTCCCCCATTACGTTTACCTGCATATCTGCGCATGTGCTACCGTACATCACCTTACTTAATCTCCTGATTGGTCTTTCTGTCCGCTCTGCCTCTTCGTTAAGCTGATAAGCTAATTTTTCGACTTCATCCTTAATTTGTGCACACCAGTGTAGTCCAAAATCGTTTTCGAAAAATTTATAAAATTTATTTAAAAATATAAATTTAAAAAAAAAATCATAAAAAATGTGCGAATTTTATTTGGAAGGAACCTAAATTTCGAAATGTGAAAGAAAGAATCAAGTAAATTTAATAATAAAAAAAAGATATATGGATAAATATATATCAAATTCAATTAGTATTGAGGAGCTAAAATTTTTAGAGCTAATTTTTTAAAAACTACTCCCGCCATTTTTACAAAACTTCGCAGTTCGGCATAATTTCAGTCGTAGAATCGAAATATGGAAAAACATTGGCATGCAATTTCAGAAAAAGTCCGATTTTGTGTCAAAATACCTATATTAGAACAACGCTATGTATAAATCTAGTACATATGCTAAGTCGCGCTTTCGAGGCATGAAAAAAGCAGTTTGATTTTTGTCAATCGGCCCAGTAGAACGGAAGACGTAGAACTGGCTTCCCTTTTTTTTTGCGTAGGATACCAATAGATTTCCCCTTCATTGCTTCAACATGCATCAGTTGCCACTTTGGCAATGGCATGAATAATTTTCTTTTAGTTCTCAGGTGTGATAACCATTCTCAAGGAATCACAAGTTTTTCCCCGTGAGTTCAGCTCTCATGTTTTCGAATATGATGCATTTTTTCATTTCTGATTTATGAGGTAAGGTTCTCAGGCAAAAAAGGACGTATATCCTACGAGTTTTAAATAAAAAGTTATGTTTTTCTGAATAATGCTATGGACAAAGAAGATGGTGGCCGACGATAATGTTAACAGTGAAATGGAGAGCAATGGTATTCACTTGAATTTCTTTCTAGTAGAGAGAAACTTGCTAGATATTTTAGAGAAATCTAGAAAATTGAGAGCTAGATATAAGAATTTTGATTTATGCATATTAGGATGAATTATTCTAGCAAAAGAAAATCCCCATTGCCATTTGGGAAAACATAGGGTGTGTTGTATATCGTTTAAATTAATTGGTTTATTTTGATTCATTTAATTGTGGAAAAGGACTCGAAGGCCTAAGGGGAAGAGATGCCTTCATGGAGGACTTTCTAAGAGGAACTGGCTCTATATACGTTACACATGAGGAAAACCACGAAAAGCCCATGCAGTCAGTCCCCTCATCGAGATTCGAATCCCGGACCGAACTACCCGTGTTCAGTAACTTCACCGCTCGGCCGCTGGTCGCCCCGTTTAAATAGAATCTATAATAAAATTTATATATATATAAATTTGAATTTAACAAAATTTCTGTTCGTAAAAAACAAATTAAAGTAAAAAATTAATTAAAGAAATAGTTTAAAAGAAATTATAAATAATTTGTTTTTTACGAATAGAAATTTTGTTAAATTATTTAAATTTAATTTAACTTTATTATATTATTTTGAAACAATACCTATATATGTACATAAAATATAATAAATACATAAAACAAAACATAAATGAAAAAATAGTATCTTTTTTAATTATTTAACCTATATCGCTTTTAGTGATTCAATTATTTGTAAGTCATTTTGAACTTGCATTCAACCTTTAAAAATGAAAAATTTGCTACGGATTCTTAACTTATATACTGAAATACACGGTAATTATGTTCAACTTTTAATTTTAAACGAAAGCTTTACGAAACTTCTTTTTACTTCACTATTTAGAGGAGTGTACAATTTTTAGCATTCGAATTTCAATAAAATAATTATTTCTGGCATTCGATTTTCAATATAATATCAATGAAAAGCCTAAAAATTGATAATCTATATAGTCAATAAGAGAAATTTCCATGCTATTAAAAGATTTCGAACAATACCACTCTACGAAGTTAATGCGTAAAATTTATTCTGGTGAAAGATAAATTTATGATATGTGCAAATAATAATGAAAGTACTTAAAAGCATATTGAACTTTGAAATCCAATGTGCTAGTACTATTACGGTATTGTGCGACTATCTGCTGGCATTCGAAACACCATTTGATTGTTATTTAAATAAATATTTATATGCTGTATTAAAAAGATCGTTTATAAGGATTGTTGTTTGGAATTCGTGGTTCTAACAGCATATATTTTATTTATAATCTTATTATTATCTTAAAAACACTATTAAATTAATTAATCAAAAGATACTAATATTGAAAGTTATCTGAAATACACTGACAAGCAATGTAATGCTATAATAAAGCAAATTAACTGAACACCTTAGCTGCAATTATTTTCAACTATCTCCCAAGATCTGAAACGTTTCCTGAATGTCTGAATATACTAAATTTTGTTCAGTAAGTATCATTTAAACTCGAAAGAATTCTTACGCCTAGACGTAGGTTTAATGGTTTTGCTTAGTACATAAAATTTTCTGTCTTGGCAAAATACTAAAATTCGCTAATGCCATACACCAAAGTCTACGTTTTTTAAATTATTGCTTAAATTTAATTTATCTGTTACTAATTAACATACTAGGTGATCTCATTTCTTATGAATTTATATCTTTATTTTATTTTTAATTATCTATCTAATTGAAATATATTTAATTATAATTTGTGCAACTGAAAAGTGTGTGAACATTTGCAAAAGAACTATTTTTAATTACAACAAACAGTGTCGTTAATTATTTACAACAAAAGCTTTGTTACAAATAACAAAAGATGTTTGTAGCATCATATATGACGTAAATGTTACAGGATCGTTTTTTTCTTTAAAACTATATACGATTTTATATTAAAAAATTTTTCCAAACATATTTTTAATTTTAAAAAAAAATTTAATGGTAAACTCTTCTTTGAGACACAGAATTTAAAGTTTTCAAACCGTTATGAATTAAAGCATATTTATTTCTAATATTTATGGAAATAAAAAGTTTGATGAATACTTAGGAAAGAAATACCTCTTATTACTTACAAGAAACTGCATCCTTCATTGTTTACAACAATGGCTTTATTGTAAATAACGAAGGATGTTTCTAGCGTCATATGTTACGTAATTGGTGCAGGATCTTTTTTTCTTTAAAGCTGAATAAAATTTTATATTAAAAAAAACTTTCCAAACATTTTTAATTTCTAATAGTAAACTTGTAGAGATATTAAAATTTTTTTTAAGCAGGAGTCGTGAAAAATGAGCAGTGCCCTCGCCGGGATTCAAACCACGACCCTCTCGAATACGCGCCGAGTGTGCTGACCACCGCGAAGCATGCTAAGAAGGCGGAGAAGTACCTTATAAGCTCTGTTTTGAGACAGAAATTTAGGTTTCAAATTGATATAAATTAATATACAGTTAATTATAATATATACTATTGAAACGTTCTGTGTAAAATTTTATATATAAAAAAAAAACTTTCCGAACATAGGTTTAATTTTTTTAAAAACATTTTAGTGGCAAACTTTTTTGAAACAGAATTTAAAGTTTTCGAATTGAAATTTTACCCCTATAATACGTTCTCCGAAATTAATACTTGCATTACCTTCAGTTCATTAAACTAACCTCATATCGTATTTTTTTTAATGTGCTATTCTTATAAGAGAGATATGAAATATTAAAGGAATTATATACATACTTGTATTAAAAGATGAGCCAGGGGAACAGAGAGCTTCGTTCATTTCCATCATTTCGTGAGTCAGATTGTAATAAAGACGTCTGTTGTTTTCGCTGATGCATTCATTGGCCATTCGCTTAACACAATCCAGGTAATTCATTACTCGTCTGAAATAAAACACAGTAACATACTTCAGATTATTACCGCTGAATTAAAAAATGCAGAAGCAGAAGGAACACAGGTGTTATGTTTTTATTAAACTCCACAGAAATGTCAGCTGACTTGTTTTTATTTTCAGCCGAAGTTGACATTCTGCGGTAATCCTAGTAACCCTAGATAAAGGGCCAGGGTTGACGGTTAGACGGGCATTTATTGAATATTGAATTGTTTTACACTATTGTCAAAGTCACAATGCAAGAGTGCAATTATTTTAAGGCGATACACACAGGAAAAATTATAATCCAATAGGAGTATATGTACAATATACACAACATATACAGTAGATACATACACTACATGTACACTATACATATATTATTACATACATAGACACTTTGTTATCGGTATCCGTAACGCTATTCCGCGATACGCAACGTGTCTGGCTCATTAAACTAATGCTTCTTGAGCATGGACCTTATAAGAGGACCTTATATTTCTTATAAGGTCCATGTTCTTGAGCATATGACGTAGAAAGGTCATAAAATAAGTTCCCCGCGGATAATCTGAGATGATAGGACACTTTATTTGTGATTTCTAATGCAGAAATGGTTATAAAAAATATCAGATTAGTGGTGGCCATACTTCATGATAGAAGTTGTCGCATTTTACGGGCTTTTCTTGTATCTTGTAATAGTGTCTTAATTTCAAAGTAAATGTTGTTAATAAAAAGTTTTTAAAGCTCGTAATTCCCTTTTTTAGTTTGTAACTTGAAATAAAAGTAACTAACATAAGATGAATAGAACTTCTCAAATTCGGAAAAAATTTTACTGCAGTCTAAATGAGTTGATGATGAAAATGTGTTTTCTTGCTGGAAGTACCAGCATAGTGGAAGTGCCAAGATAGTTTTTGCTAGAAGTACTTAGGTCTACACGAAGAAGATAATTTGGCACGTGTTTCCTTGCAATGTAAAGCATTCGAAATTTCTTTACGTCTTTTTTTCTTTAATCCGACCAAAAAAAAAAATCTGATGCGTACACCACATGACTTCCTTGTACGGAATATTAAATTATACGCATTTCCCCCTGCTTTTCATTTAAACTTATTTCCTTGAACTTCATTAGAGACATATTCACATGTAATTAATTCAGTTCTCACTTCGCGACAGGGCAAGAACACATGAAACCTCAAATTATCTTTATTAAAAATTGAAAAATATAAGACATAAATACAGTTAAAATATTTAAAGAATAATTTTTACAATTAAAATTAGAGATTCTACGCAAAAACAAGTAATTCGGCCAGCGGGCAAGAAGGCATATTTTTCGATGCACAAAACTGAAAGTTTACTTTTGGTCTCGCTCGGCAAAGAGACCCTGAAGGCGTAGAAATTCACTTAATTTGTTTTGGACGCTATGCCGGTTCAATATATGGAATAGTTTAATAATTTAATGATAATTCCAGAATGGATTAGGCATGATTTAATTCGCAATAATAAAAGAAGACGTTATCTTTGTTGTTGCGAAGCTTAGTTTCTCTACATTGGCAACAAATCCACAATTCTGCTAAGTTTCAAATGCAAACAAATATGGCGGCTATATTAATCAAAAATTAGGCTTAGCCGCACTAAACAACTTTTAAACTGTTGATAATTTTACAATTCTTGAATGCAAGTTAACTAAAGGCATAAAAACCTTAACCGGAAGATAACATATTCAATCATTAAAAAGAGAAGTGCACATGTGCATGATATAGCAGCCCTATATACAAAATTTCAACGTTCGAGGCTACTGGTTTTTGAGTTATGCGAGATACATACATACATACGTAAGAACGCACAGACGTCACGAAAAAAAACCTCTTCAGAGTCTATTTTAAACCAGTTTTATAATTGTTTTGGGGAAAAGAGTCCTTTATTTTGTCCCTACATTCAGATATAACGCGAGAACATCGTTAAATTGCACTCGATAGCGGTCAAAATGGATATTTTCGTTGAAATATGGTACCCGACATTTTTCGCGATTACAATACTTCCTTTACTTCGTACAAGGAAGTAAAAATGCACTTTTTTGGTCAACAAATACACACATAAGTAGATTCAAAATATCACGGTCTAATATACTTCTAAAAGACGTAGAGCAGATTTAGCATGGCATTTTTCAATAAAATCTCCTTTTACTACTATACGTATTTTCTGTTGTTGATTGAGTAACTCTATTCCCATGAAAACTTAATTTGAAAGTATTCAAACGTTCCACAACCGCTATTTTCAGGCTATCATCATCATTAATTTTCTTGCCACAAAGGCCATACATACTATTTCAGTTTTTAGCACAGAAAATAAATATTTAGAGCTAAATCTGGGTTATAAGAGAGGTAATTAAGTTCCTTATAACCCATCGCTGTTTGTAAATTGGACTGATATGTTGCTGTGTTCAACTGCTGAAAGAAATCTGGATGCCTTTGTTTCAGAGACATTTTTCATGTGAAAATAATCATGGAAAATGTCCAAAACGATTGTTTTGGAGAGGTGCAATCTTGCTGCTATCTGCTAAACTTTTAATTTTCTGTCACTGAATATTTATTCTTGGACAAGAGAAATAATTTCTGATGTCAGTGTCTCCGATGACCGACATTCACGAGGACCATCTTCTGCGGCTTCTAGGCTCATGCAGAATTGTTTAACCCGTTCTTTTAATGAGTCACCCTAGAGAGTATTCGAGTTCATTGAGTACACAGTTCATTGATCCACCAAGTACTCGAGTCACAGTACATATGATCCGAGTATTGCCTTTTATCTTTGGCGTTAAGATCTTCTTCCGTCCAAAATTCATAATCACAAAATCATACTCAGGATTAAACATTTCAAATCAAACTTGCGCATCACTTCATTGAATACGCGATAAAAAGGTAATGCATATAATTTATCTAACAAAATTTTAAAATGTGTTCATTTATTAGTTCCACTACGTGTCTGAAGGAGGAATTTATTGCTTAACAATTTTATATCTAAAAACCGTAACCTTTTTTTTATCCACCTACCTACATACCTCGTCCCCAAAAGTCCTTACTAGGTCTTTATTTTCGTAATCATTAGTCGTAGACATACGCTTACGTCACAAAAATGTCTTAAATGATGCGAAGAATCTTATTTTGGCATTTTTAAATTTAAAGAGTTCAATTTTGTAAAAAATTACGAAATCTAACTTTTTATACGTTCCTCTGGTCTCCATACTTATGTTTATTAAAATTTTGTATTCATCATAAAATGAAATAAAAAAGATTCGACTCCTGTAAGACAAAGATTGAACAAGATTGAACATTAAATTCAGGGATCGTATTTAGGGGCCGAATACAAATGGAGGAGCGAAATGTTTGCATGTGCCCGTAACTAAAAATAAAATATCAGTTTATGAAAAGGTTTCTAACGTTTTAAGAGATTAATTGACGAACATTTCTGTGCAGATTATTGTGCTGTGCAGTATTGCTCAATGTAATTTTTTTAAATAAAGAATTTATTTACAAAATCTTATAGAATTCCTGTTCTCGAAAAAATAACAAGCTTCATTACTGGCCTGCAGCCAGATCGCAATATTATTTGCATTAACTAAAAATTAAAACTATTGGCAGTTTAATGAATTTTTGGACGATTATTAGATTATGATTCTAAAGTAATAAAACTTCATTCAGAATATTAATAACCTTGTAGAGACATTAGGTATTTTTTTAAAAAAGGGAAAAATGAGCAATGCCCTCTCCGGGACTCGAACCGAGGACCTCTCGAGTACGCGCCGAGTCTGTTGACCATTACACCACGAAGGCATGCTAATAAGGCGAGAGACATGCCTAATATACCCCACTTTTAAAGGGTGACTGAGGATTAGGGGACCCAATCGCGAAATCCTGGTGGTGGAGAATCATCGTTCACCATCTTTTAGTTCGGATGCCACTGTGCATATATTACGTGTTTTTTTGATAGCAGGAGAGATGAAAAATGAGCAATGCCCTCGCTGGGATTCGAATCACGGATCTCTCGAATACGCGCTGAGTGTGCTGACCACTATACCACGAAGGCATGTTATGAAGGCGGGAGAAATACCTTATAGCATATTTTTAGACTTTGATAAATATTCTTTCGGCATACCAAATGTAACAATATTATAAATTAAAGACACTAGAAAATCCCCAAAAATTATACTTTAATGACATTTCAGCGGAAGAAATATCAACATCAAATTATTTTAATTTATTTAATAACGACGTCTCGATACAAACTGAGTATGACGTCAAAAACTGCACGTTTTAAAATTAAATATCTTGGTTTGTTTTTGTTGCACAGGAATCGAACGTTTTCTGCTTTATTTTTATAACGACTTTTAATTGAGGCTTTTAAATTCAAAATGTCACTGCAGGAATCTTTGTGACATTTAAAAACATTTTTGTACGTGGAAGTATACATCTATAACCAACAGTTGCAAAAATAAATGCCGGTTAAGGACTTTTGTGGATATTTGTGTACAGAAAAAAAAACATTGGCTTCATTGGCTTCTCGCGAAACATGATCTGGAGAAATGCACTTACAAGAAGATGAAGAAAAGAGCAAAAGGAACATTTCCATGCTTTAACAGTTACCACACTCTAGAAATCTTTTTTTTCCAACAGTACAGTATTTTGTAGAGCTTCTCTGAATGAAACTTTTATCAATAAAGGTCCATGTCCACGAGTGTTACGAAATAAAAACACTATTGCCAAAATAATTTAGCGAATTAAAAATATCTCGGTTACATCTTTATAAAATGAAAAGAAAATTACATCAATAGTGTTACTTCGAACAGCTTGGTACAAACAGAAAGAACAAGAAATCTCGAGAGATAGAGGAGATTACATTTTATCCAAAGAACATTTTCCCCAGGGCGCCGCTTGAATGCCAAGTACTGAAGCGAAAATCCTATCACTGTAAAAGGTATGGGGTTAAAAGTTTTCCTTTTTCAATTCAGAAGGAGGAAATACTCTACATTTTAAAAGACTGTCTCGAGAGCCGAGTACTTTTTCTCTTGTTTTGCACACTTAAATTTAAGTGAAAAGCAAGAAAAGTGTTGAGCTTGCAAAAATTTCTCTGTCTGTTCATAAAAATGACCAAATAAAAACTGAAATATTAAGTCAAATTAAAGATTCTTTTACTTCCATTAATATCCCGTTTTATTTATTTATAATGTAATTTATATTTGCATTTATTTATTTACACCATGCCCATTAAAATACATGTCAAGTCTTTTTTTTTCGCAGATGTTAGTTGTAGATATTTATTTACGGTTATAAAATATTTCAAATGGCACAAATATTTACATTTTGGTATTTTTACGTTTAAAAAAATCGGTTTTGTAAAAATTACAAAATTGTTTTTTGAATATATTCTCCGGTCCCCATATTTATATTTAGGAAAATTTTGCACACATCACTTGAAAAAAAAAAGTTTGACTTCCGGACAAATTAACTGAGTTATTTCATTTTGAAGTTGGAGGACAAATATTATTTAATATAATTTAAAAAACTAAAATGTGAAGCTCAAAATTTTAGTATGATTCCAATTTTATATTTGTAACACTTAGAATAAAAAAATACATTAAATTTTACATAGCTGGTCTATATCCGTCATAAAATGGGTATATATTTAACATGAACGTGATATGGGCATTTTCATATAGCATACGCACAAATAAGACAAACGCTTTATTATAGCACGAACAATATATATAATGTTTTAATGCGTAGGTGAAAATACTGGAACTTTTAACAGCTTTCGATATTCATCATGGCTGGTGGTTAAGGCATACAGATGAAGGAAGCCGGTATTTTTGTCAGCTTGTGGCTGTAGATAAGGCTGAGTGGAAAGGCATGATGACGCATCCAACACAACTGAACTTGAAGTATCACAATCTTTATTTTTACGCATATCAAATCATCCTTTTGGAGACAAGATATTCTTCAATCATAGTTGAATACAATAATTTCCATGTACGCGGGTTTTAAAGTACAACGTCATTTTAGATGAGTAAGCCTAGCAGCAAAACATCCTGCCAGAAGGAAAGCTTAACCCAAAAAAAGCGCAGCCATTCAAAGGAAGAAGGAGGGAGTCAAAAGTTTCAGTTCTGAGTGAAAAAAGTTTCGGTTTACAATTATTTTGATTGGACGAGAGGTATCTGTATTAAAAGTTACCTAATGTGGAAAGATCTTGAATTTGAGAGACCAGATGAATTTAGGGGGAGATCATCAAATCTAGGATAGTTAATTTTGAGATCACCAGTTATTTTTAAAGCAGCTATCGTATTTTGTTTTTAAAGTGCGTAGAAGAAAGGAAGCCGATACTTTTTAGCAGCTTTCGATATTCGTCATGTCTGAGAAGACCGTAGTAGCTGAAGGTAGGGTCGAGGGGAAAAGCACGATGATGCATTTAGCACAACGGAGCTTGAGGAATCGCAATTTTTAATTTTTTACGCATATCATATCATTCTTTTGCAGACAAGATATTTTTAATCATAGTTGAATACAATAATTTAAATGTACACGGGTTTTAAATTACAATGTCGTGCTATATGAGTAAGCCTAGCAGCAAAGCGGAAGGAAAGCTTAACCGAAAAAGAGCGCTGCCATTCAAAAGAAGAACGGAGGGAGTCAAAAAGTTTAAGTTCGAGTTAGAAAAAGTTTTAGTTTACAATTATTTGATCGGACAGGAGGTATCTGCATTAAAACGTTACGTAACATGGGAACATTTTGAATCCGGGAGAACAGATGATATTAGGGGGGGGAGCATAAAATCCAGAATCGTGAATTTTGAGCTCGCCAATTATTTCTAAAGCAGCTGTCGTATTTTGGTATATCTTATATATATATATATATATATATAATTTACAAAAAATTAATAACATAATTAACATTCCGCTGGTGTACAGCATATAACGTATATTATGCTGACATTCTCTTGTTCTATGACCTCGACTATGTGTCACGTGACAGAGACGTGAAAACGCGCGCCGTTAGGCTAGTGCGCGTGCGTGGTATTCATCAAATCACCAAAATAGCTTAGGTATTTTATAGCAGGATTTAAACTCCTTGAATTTAAATGCTTTCGGCGAGTTTCTCGTTTTGTCCTCATAAGTCAAGCCCTGTTCATGAGGGAATAAATATATTTCATTACAGTTTCAGTTTTCAGTATTAAATGTGTTAATAATCTTACTTGCAGTAATTTCGTAGTTTCTGTTGAGTATCAGGAAAGAAACCTTCCGCGTCGCTGGAATGCGTTACACATTTCGACACCACATCTGGATTTTTGCAGTCTTCATTCTTGGTATCTCCCTCTCCTGAAATTATAACAAAATGTTTATCATTCTAAAAATCGATTAAAAACTAAAAAAAACTTTACATGTGATTTACATTAAGATATGACGGCTCGTTTCTTAGAGAACCACACCCAAATACTTGAAAAAATTTCATTTTTTTTCTTTTTCTTAAACTTTCGCGTATAAATTCATATTTTTTATTATATAGTGTTAAAGATTCGATCTCCACTTTTTCGTACATATCTCTTTTGGGTCTCTAGCACATTTCAAATGTTGCCACCAGATGATTTTCAAAGAATGAAAATTTAAGAGCAGATCGATAAACTGAGAGCTCAGCGAGAGCATTAAAAACCGTAAAAAAAACAATCTATTGAGAAGCTAAAATCCGAACCTTTCAGATTTTGTTTTCTTTTATGTATATAAGTATTGTTTTTATTCCTTTATTTGTTTACTTCGTACCTTTTCATAATAATTTTACCGCACATTTAATCGAATTCTTAGCCATTTATTGTGTTTATTTCAGTGGTGTAAACTTTGTAATTATGAACAGATTTGTGTTTGAATTGTGTGTGAAAATAACTCAGTTAGAAGAACCTGTTATTGGTCGTGGCCACGTTTTTTGTCGCCAAGTTTGTGTCTTAAGTGCTTTCTCGCCAATTGTGCAACATTCTAGAAGCTTTTTTGAAACGAAATTTCGAAGGCCTAGATGAGATTTTCCCACAAGTGGTGGACTATTCTTAAACATGACTCTGAGCCGTGAGAATCAGCCAGCTCAGTGACTTGGCTTAAAACAGTGTAATTTTAATAAGCTATTGCTTAGTGATTACGGTTTCAAAGTTTACTCTATAAGTGATATGATATCTGATATATTCTTTTCTCGTTTAGGAGAATTTGAACATCTCTTTTATTTTCCTTGTGCTATTTATGGTTGTTTACTTTATTGTAAATTGTTATTTATTGCAGAAACAGTATCAGTTTCTTTCTGCTTATCCGGCGCAATTATTATTAGCCTAAAACGAACATTAGTCCTAAATGCGATATAGTCTCAAAACGGCATTTTACGTTGAATCACTAAAAAATCGCGTATCACTTTTCAAATTGTTGTCCCCGAATATTATCACCCTGTATTGTGTTAAAAGAAATTAAATAAGGAAGAATTTGTATGAATGAGTGCATGTTTCTTGCTCTGTGAAAAAACAACGGTACCGAATACCGTAGTCTTTCACACGAACATGCGCACCTGGAGGCCCGAAACTTGAATTTCGAATTTATTTTATTAACTATTTCATATGTTGCAAATTTTAAAGAAGTTTCATTAAAAACCTCAACGATTTCAAAGCGAGCAGTGGCAACACTATACGGAATAAAAAATTTTTATCTCCAGTGCGTGAGACTGCCTGTCTTGAATTTTAAAGATATGCTTGTTTTAAATATTTTGTGATTTTACTGTTGAATAGAATATTATGTTGCGTACGCGCGAAAAACATGATATTTAATAAACAAAGTAAACACTCTAAATGTTAATAAAAAAAGACAAAAGAGATTTGTAAATGAGATTTATTTAGGAAGAAAACTGAAGATTGATATGATAAACTAAAAACGACTTGGGGGGGGGAAGAAAAAATAAGGTATACTGCTTTGTTGTTACTAAACTGCTTGTATATGGCGTAATTGGGAAGAAATGCTTAAAAATGAAACTAAAACTATAACTCGGCAGCACAAACAGCCCATACAGAGCCATGGTCGACAGTGCCCTGATATTTGTTTTCTAGACCGTGGGCCTCGGGGTGCTTGTGCATATTTGCCTTGACAAGTGGTTAGCCTGTCGCAGGAGCCCCCGGGGTTCAGTCTCCAAGCGAACTTGGTATTCATTTTATCGACCCCCTCAAGGGACGAAAGGCTGAGTAAACCTTGCCCAGCTCGAGGATCTATCCTCGAACCTGTGGTTCTGCTGAGCGACACACTAGCCACTGGCGCCACTGGAACTAAAATGAAAGCTAAAAAGACAAAAAAAAAAAAAAGAAAAAAAAAAAAAAAAAAAAAAAAAAAAATATTAGTGGTGGTGAATGTAACGGCAGATGTGTAATCTACCTGGTCAGTAAGAGCGTAAAACACCTTAACGAACCATTTTGGGCGACCGTTAAAATCTGAAATTTTTCAGAATTTTATTACATCTGGCTCAAGAAATTTCTACGAACCTATAGTTATATTTATTTCTCATTAAATAATTTTAGCTTATAGCTATATTTATTTCTTATAAAATAACCAAATAAAAATTATTATCACTTTCAGGTTTAGAAATTTTTAAATCTTCAAAGATAATTTTCTTTATAACTACTGTGGTTTTTTTTCCAACTATTCGAATAAGTTCATCGAATTTGTAAATATTTTTATTTAATTACAATAAAAATGTACATATATGTATTATTTCAATCTAGTCTTTTTTATTATTATAAGGTTTTATTTAGTTTATTCCTGGTGTTTGTTGCTGTGGTTGGAAGTTTTTCGTAGAGTTTTAACCGACTTACTGATAAGCTGTTGAGTTCAAATTTTGTGCACACATTGCTTATGGACGATAATGCAATGTATTTAAAAGAGATGTTCTTTAAATAAAATTCCATATAGAATATTTTTAGTTTAATATTTAAAAGATTTTTTTCACTTTGTTTAACGAACAAACCAAAAATCGCAGAACTTTATTCTTTCTTCAGATAAAGCGGGAAACAATTTTTTATGAAATTTATATCAAATGTTTTGGTAAAATTTCGAAAATCGCTCGATTTTTTAAAAAATTATTTGACGCTTATGGATTTAAAATTTCGACATATCAAAATGTATTGGTTACAAACCGTTGAACTTTTCATAATTACAAAACAAATTCTTAGATCTATTTTAAAATAAAAATGATAAAAAATATGTAACTTGGTCGTTTTTTCTACATTAAGAAAAAATATGCCACAATTTGAAACAGAATCTTTTCTTCTTTCGGCATTTCTGGGAATTACAGTTTTATGGTTGTGATATTACTGCATTCTAGAGATCTACTGCGACATTTTTAATTTTTTACATTGCATAAATTTCTATAGATTTTTCTCAGCATTTCATTTTAAGAGATGATTTGTTTGGGATGCGCAATCGTTTATTTTTTATGTAACTTTAACGTTTTAAGACAAGTGTATCTGCTATAAAGATTATGAAGATCTCAAGGGCGACTTGGTGGTAAAATCGTTGAATACTGGTAGTTCGATCAGGGTTTGAATTCCGGGGAACAAGCTGGCTGTAGAATTTTCGCTGTTTTCCCATGCCTAAAGTGAATGCGTGCCAGTTTCTCTTAAAACTTCGCACAGGAAGGGATTCTTCCCCCTTAGGTACATAGCTTTCTTGTGTTTTGTCGTAGCCCAAATGATCCAATCTAGTTTGTAATACAATCCATCAAAATTTGGATTCGTAGGAATCAATTCTCTCAAGTTAAGACTTTTAAATAAGTGATCTCGATATGAATTAAAATTTGGGCGTTCTATTAGGAAATGGCGAAATGTCGGCTGAGTGTCACAACTAATACAACCTTGTGCCCTCTTTTTTTTGTTTTTGAACAGATGTTGACAAAAATTCATAAAATTAAAAATAGTTATAATGAGTTACTGCTATTCCCATTCTCAACACACGTCGCTTAATCTGTAACGGGAGTTCTAAAATCAGAATCAAATGTAATATGCTCATGAAAATTTAAAATTCTATATGCATTAACCTGTTCAGTGCCGCGTTTTAACTCGGTTAACTAGGTTAAATTAGTTGCACAAAAAACAGCAAACGGACACACATATTTATTGCTTGAAAGTGAGGCTACAGGTTTGGATAAATGCTGCTTCATGATTGGTTGCTTCGAAAAACCAGTAGCAAAACAGCCAATCAGAAAGAAAAACGTTCTCCGAGAAAAACGAGTTAACTCGGGAGCGGCAGTCGACAGGTTAATATAGCAGTAGTCATTTTAGTGGAGTGTCATTTCAAGATGAATCTTCACTACGGCTTGATACTTCATATTGTCATGATACTAGCGGAAATCGAGCTCTTCTGCAGTTACAGTCTCAGTATTTTTACAGTCAAAGAATAATTAGTTGTCTCAAGTTTATTATTATCCTGTCCTGCAACAGTCGGTAAATTGTATATCACCGTTCATAAGCTTTAACTGAGAGGAGTGTAAAGTTCAATTCCTGTTTCCTTATTCAGATAATATAACAGTATCATTAGAAGTATTTTTATAAGATAATGATATCACATCGGGTTCTACTTCGTATCTTGTCCTAGCATTTCCTAGAACAGTTGACACGTTTATGGCAAACTTCCTGCTACAGCCCGGCTGCTGCGTAATGTAACTGTAATTACATGAGTGTAATTACAATTACTTCAGGGGGGAGAACAGTGTATTTAACACATCTCCGCGCTAATTGCTTATTACACAAAACTGATTCTCGGAAACATAAATTTCTGAAAAATATAATGGCTTTTGAATTACCCCTGCACTTGAAGGCAAATCAGTCTAAAGTAGAACATCTTACGAAGTAGATCTTAAGAAGTACTACAAGCTAAATCTTACACAATTATTTACAAGAAATTTAACAATTTTCTGTAGAAACTCTATCTAAAGTACTACTACTTTATAATACGAATGTTTTCCACATCTGTTTTCATAAAGATATAAAATGAGAAGTTCAATTTTGCATTTTGTCTTCAAAATTCCGTTATTTTACAGTCTGTTCTGAGATTATTTGATTACAGTTGATTTATTCCTCTTCATAAAAATGTATATGGAAAATCTAACAGCTATTCATGAAGCACATTTTAAACTGTGTTACAAATTTCATGAATTGTTCAAGTATTTCGAGGAAAGTAAAAATTCCTTTGAAATGTTTCTTACGTTAGAAAAAGTATATTTTAAAATCATAAAATCAGTTCTCGCACTAAATATAACTTCCTCATATTTTGCGTTTGGATTTGTTAACAATTAACGAGGTATTTTCTCCCTCCTTTCCGCATGCTCTAACTGGAAGGACTCTCTACGCGTCTTCGAGAGGTCCGGAGTTCGAATCCCGCCGAAGGCAAAGCGGATTTCTTCAGTTTCCTGACATCGAAAAATTCTAAATCTCTCTACAAGTGAAGCCGGAACTAAAAAGGTTATGGAGGATAATTCATCACTATCAGGATTTGGCGATTGGGTCCCCTAATCCCCATTGTAGCTTAAAAGGGGGAATATATGAGGTATTTTCTCCCTCCTTTCCCCATGCCTTCTTGGTGTAACTGGAAGCATGCTCGACACATATTTGGCAGGCACCGAGTCTGAAGCCCGGTGAGGCCAAAGCGAATTTCATCTGCTTCCCGAAATCAAAAAATTCCAAATAACTCGACAAGTTTATTCCATCAACATGGAACCGAATAAAAACATAATATTTAAAATAATTTAATAGTAGCTTAAAATTTTATATTAACACAAAATACCTTTTTCTAAAAAGTTTTAGCTAGACTTTATTATTAGTTTAGCCAAGTGATTTTAGAAGTTAAAAAGAAATTATTTTTTACAGCTGCATCTTTCTCTAGTTTAATATGTTGATAGGAGCACATTTTCAATCGATTGCAATTTGTAAGTTAACTGGTAAGACCGCAAATTTTTACTTAAAATTTGGTTATAAAAATAAAAAAATAGGCAATTTAATTCTGTTCTCCGAATAAATTAGGAAAAGATGAAGGAATGTTATTTTTTAATTTGAAGAGCTGATAGAAAATTGTTGCAATAATTTAATAAACAATACGAAAGTATGGAGAAGTTATTTGCTTCAATTTCGTTGAAATCTAATTAAAGATAAGAACACTTCCGCTTTGCAAAATTTCATATACAATACTGAAAAACTTTGAATTTGTTTTTCTTAGTTTTCTGAAATTATTTTAAAATAAAAGTTGCAGATTTTAAGAAATTTGCAACTTTTATTTTAAAACCTTTATCATATCTCCCGTTCTATTGCGCCGACCGAAGAAATTTAACTTGCATTTTTCATGTCACGAAAGCGCGGCGTAAGATATATATTATATTTATATAAAGCATTGTTATAACATAGGTATTCTCATACAAAATCAGACTTTTCTGAAATGATATGCCAATTGTTTTCCATATTTCGATTCTACGACTCAAATTATGCCAATGTGCCAAGTTTTGTAAAAATCGCACGAGTAGTTTTTTAAAAAAAATTAGCTCCTCAGTGCTAATTGAATTTGGTATATATTTATTAATATCTCTTTTTTATTAAACTTACTTTATTCCTTCTTTCACAGTTAGAAATTTAGGTTCAATCCAAATAAAATTCTCAGCCGTTTTCTGATTTATTTTTAAATTTGTATTTTTAGTAACTTTTGTAAATTTTTCAAAAAAAGAAAAAAAAAACTTTTGAATCATAACCTATCAAATTTTCACAGTCATCTTACAGTAGTTGTATTTCGTGGCATACCTGCAAAAATTTGAGTTTTTTATTCAAAATTTCCAAAGACATACATGAATTTACATATTGGCGCGTTCTGAAATTTGGCATATTTGTTATAAGCGATAACAACTTGAAATGTGCTTTAGGCAATTTGTTAAAATTATTAGAAAGTATGAAGGATGCACCTTTTTTTCCGCTCGTTCATAAAGAAAAGGGGAACTAGGTTGCCATAAATTAAGAATTGTGCCAAGAGAATTATTCTTGGCAGAAACTAAAAAAAGTGCTGCAGAATAAATCTTTAAATTTCTCGTAATTTTCTCACGAAGTTTTATAGAATTTAATACTTGTGCATCATTTGAGTCGTAGAACCAAAATACGGAAAACAATGGGCATGTCATTTCAGAAAACGTCAGATTTTGTGTCAAAATACCTGCGTTAAAACAATGCTCATTTAAATTTAATATATATCCTAAGTCGCGCTTTCGAGGCATGAAAAACGCAAGTTAAATTTGGTCATTTAACGCATTAGAACGGGAGACATAGGACTGTCCGCTTGTGCAAAATGTACTTCTAGAAAATTAATTTATAAAAAAAATGTGCTTAAATATATATTCAGGGTTTCAGCATAATATTATTTTTTTGCGATTTTATAAATTTAATTGCGATTCAGAAGAAGATATATTTATTTATCTGATTTTTAGACTTTATACTGCTTACGATTCATCGTATCTTAGCTTGGTGGACAATCTGACTGACAGTTAAAAGCATGCTTGTTACGAATATTTCTTAAGCTTCATCTGCATCATTTTTATAAACTTGTCTAAAACGTCTTGCAATTTTCTTAATTCTGAATTTTTAAATCGTAATCTAGCAAAGTATTCATTAATTTAACTTTAGTAAACCATACATAGAAATAGTACTTTTAGGGAAGCTCTTCTAAGGTAAATTAGCTTGTAATTACAAGAAACGGAAGCAATCAAAATTACTAGCGTTCAGTAGTTTCCAAAATTTTCATTTATTTTCGTACCAAGAAATAGCGTAGATAAAGTGTTAAGTAATCAAGTAAATATTTGAAGAAAGTTTTATAAAAAAATATAAGAATCTGAAAGCATTTACATTACGTCCAAAGGAACGTTTTCTAACGTTTTGTGTGTTGCCTTTACTTATTTAAATATCGTGTTCTTCGCACTGAAACCATAAAATTTAGTTCAACAGTATCTAAAAATAATTTTAAAATGAGCATATCTTTAGAATTTCAGATACACAGCCTTGCGTGCTAGAGATAAAAATGGGTTTTTTCCGTATAGTGTTGCCATTCCTCGCTTGGAAATAGTTGAGTTTGTTAGTCAAATATACTTTAATGTCTGACAAAATATGAAAGAAATAATAAAACAAATTCTAAATTCAAAGTTTGGGCTTCTAGATACCCATATTCGGCTGGAAAGGTACTGTATTCAAAATTTGATGGCTGTAGGTACCATTGTTTTATCACAGTGCGAGAAGCATACATACAATTATGCAAATTCTTCATTATTTAATTTCTTTAAATGTAATAGGCCTGTAATATTTGGTGGCAACAGTATGAAAAGGGAATCGACGCAAAATGCCAAAACGAAATTAATAGCCTTTCTGGGCTAACGCCCTTCAGGCTAATAATGGCTTTAATTACCACTTAATATTGTTTTTAAGAGCATCATACACAGTCCAGTCACATTAATGTGACCATCTCTCAAAAGCCAGAATAACCACCTTTCGCAGAGCGGACTGCTGCGAGACGTGCAGGAAGAGAGTCACATAGGTCCCTGAAGGTGTTCTCTGGGATGTTGAGCCATGCCGACTCTAATGCCGTGGCCAGCTGCGCTAGATTACGCGGTTGAGGATCCATGGCGCGAACAACTCGATCGAGATGGTCCCACAGATGCTCGATTGGGTTTAAGTCAGGTGAGTTTGCTGGCCAGGGGAGGACGGTAAACTCATCCTGGTGCTCTTCGAACCACGCACGTACACTGGCAGCTGTATGGCACCTCGCATTGTCCTGCTGGAAGATGCCATCATCCTGAGGAAAAACAATGCGCATGTAGGGGTGAACATGGTCCGCAAGGACAGATGCGTACTTGTATTGATCCATTGTGCCTTCCACAATGATCAGTGAACCTAGAGAATGCCAGGAAAACATTCCCCAGACCATAATGCTCCCGCCTCCAGCTTGGACCGTTCCGGCAATGGTTGCAGGGTGGTTCCTTTCAGAGGTTTCACGCCTTATACGCCAACGTCCATCTGTCCGATGGAGCATAAAACGCGATTCATCCGAAAACGCAACCTGTCGCCACTCAGTGGACGTCCAGCTGCTGTACTGGCGTGCAAATTCTAGCCTTCGCCGTCGATGAACAGCAGTCAGCATAGGTGCACGAACCAGGCGTCTGCTTCGGAGGCCCAGACGCAGCAATGTTCGCTGAATAGTACTTTGGGAGACACTTTTGGTAGCCCCTTGGTTCATTTTGGTGGTCAGTTGCTCAACGGTAGCCCGTCTATCTGCCCGAACGCATCTCCGCAACCGTCGTTCGCCTCTGTCATCTATGGCCCGTGGTGCACCACATTTGCCACGTCGCTGATTTTGGACAGTCCCATTTTGCCATGCACGGTACACTTTTACCACGGCGGCACGCGAACAGTTCACAAACTCAGCCGTTTCGGAAATGCTTCCACCCTTGGCCCGAAAGCCACTGATCATGCCCTTTTGGAAGTCGGATAAATCGCTTCGTTTCTGCATTACGCCAACGATTGAAATGTTTTCCGAAGCCCTCACACACCCTTTATATACGCTCAACTGCACTGTGCTGCCACCTGCCTTCTGTGATTGGTTATTTAACTCTGACATGGAAAGTACGTGGTGGTCACATTAATGTGACTGGACTGTGTATATATTTCATCGCGTAGTTTATGAATATATAGGTTTGTAAGATTCCATCAATTGATGTAATCCACTAGCGACGAGTGCTGAGACAGCTGGACAATTCTAGTTTAATTTAGTTCAGATCTCAGAAAACGAGTTGGCTGCATGGGAAGTTTTATGTTTTTCCTTATATAACGTCAACTTAGTTCAGATCTCAGGAAACGAGCTGGCTGCATGGGAATTTTTTTTGTTTTTTTCCTTATATAACGTGAATAGCAGCCAGTTTCCCGAAAAAAATTCTCAACGCAGGCATTCCCTTCTTAGATACTGCTGGCAGGGATCTGTACTCTGCCATTATCGGCACCGGGGAATAAAAACACGAGTTTGGCAGTTTCACATGTCCAGCTAGGAGATACCTTGAGAAGGAACTGCATTGCCTCAGTCTGGGGGTGTTTGCTTAATCTCTGTGAAAGTACATAAGCCTTCAGATAGAAAGCGTAGCACTAGCATGTAGCAAATTTGACGACTAGTCAGATCTGCAGGCTGTCATGTTCCCACTACAGTGGTCTCCGGCCATAAGGAGTGGTGGTCTCTACTGGTCAGTGTACTTGTGGTTTAGACAGAAGTTTACTTAGAGTCTCCAGTCTTGATTAGCATCCCTTGGCGTGCAAGCAGGCTTGAATAATTCTAAATCTGTGAGGAATTTCGATTGGCGATCAATCTCCTGCGTAATTTGGAGGATACATACAGTTGAGACCAATCCGTGCACTGCCTGAACTGGCGGAGCAAGACTGTCAAATATAATAATTATTATTATTAGGCAAATACCGTTTGATTTTGCACTATCCAAATAATCCATCCATCCATATCAATTGGTGATGCTGGTATTTTTTCCAAATTATTATTACTGTAAATCTCTGCTAAGAGACAAATTAAACGGTTCCTCATAATAGATTATGAACCCTCTGATGTCACGATGCAAAAGAAATTGAGTATTTAGCTAGACAGAGAACGAGACAGAGAGAGAAAGTGAAAGAGAAAGAGAATAGTGACAGCCTTAATAATGAAGAAATATTAAATGAAATCATACTGTCTTTATATTTTAGTTGTGCTCAAGTTGTTAGCTGCAGTACGACTGGGCGCCGGAGAAACTTTGGATATTTATAAATATATAGTGGCTTAAAATACACATTGTACATAAAATACATGAAAAGCCATGATTTGGTGGTAGAGAAAGGGGTGCAGGAGACCCTTGGACCCATTTCTCGGCGGAATCTCTTTCAAAACTGTAACTGTAACTGGGCAAAGTCGTACTATTGGTGGTAGGAGAAGAGGGATGAGGGACTCATAGATCCATCCCCCGGAGGAGTTTCCTTCAAAACTGAGGTAAAATGGACAATATGGGTGCCCAAAGTCCTTGAAAAGTATAGCCGCAATCCTGCTTTCCTCGCCATGATAAAATTTGTGGTCATTCTAAAGTTAGTGTCGAAAAAGTTTCACAATAACATCGTTTACTTCTTTCAAACTTCTTATTCAATTTTACAAAATTGTATTTCGCTGAAAAAGCATGCACTAATTGAAAAAAAGCAAGAAACACTTAACGGAGACCAAAACTAAATTTAAAAAATAAAAAAGAACCTTACAAGCATTCTTCGTCAAATAAACTAAAACATTATTATTATGTAAGCGGAACATTAAGTCGAGCATTAAAGTGGCTCGAGAATCTCTCTATTCACTTTTTCCTAGAAATAGCTCCCTGTCAACGATACCTAATAAATTACTTGGTAGGAATCAATGCTGGATCGATATTAAGTACGCTCCTTCAAATGAAGGGGAGGACAGAAAGACACACCGCAAGTGATTAAGTGAGTGAGAGCCTTACAATATTCTTCATTTAGGAAGACCATAGATTCCTTTTGTATGCTCAGAAATGAGCAATCACTAAAGCTATTCAAATATTAGAAAATGTACCTAAGTAAATAATAATTTATAAAATGAAAGAAAATATTAAAGTTTCCAAATTTATTGCCTAGGAATAAGTAGAAAATTATACTTACTATAAATTTAAATTCTACAAAATTGTGGCCACATTTATAAGGAACAGAAGATAGTGGAATATATATTTTTTTCTGTACTTCAGGTTGAAAAATGTTAACCGACAGTAAGTCCGCAAGATTTTAACATTTTACACAATGGTTATTTTAAATGTTTGACATAAAAATTTATTTAAAATATACTTAACGTTATATTTATATATATTAACATTATAAAATTTAACTTTATATTAATATTTAACATTGAGAGGTAAGCTATAATAGGTTTTTGCAATATTTTACATAATTTTGTGTTATGTTTTGTGTTATGAAGAAAATACTGGTAAAGAGTGTAAAGTTTTAATCGATTTAAGTAAATATTCTATTCTAAAAGCTGGGTTTTTTTTAATCTTATCGATTGAATTTTAAGTTTAGCTGGAAATATTTGACCGGAAAAGATGAATTTATATTCTTAAATATCAGTTTAAATTTTTGGCCTTAATAGGCATAACATTGGTTCCCCCTAGTTCACTAACCAGTTATTTTAATTTCGGTATCTTTTCTGAATTCTCTATTTTGCCTCGCATTTCCTGGCCAGGATGCAAATTAAGTAAGTGAACGGGAGTATTTAAACGGGTGAAACGAGAAGGTTAGACAGAGCGTGATTTCGCTAGTGTAGCGCACGTTGCTGTTCTGTCCTCCAGCAGTTAATCTTAGTAGCGGCTACGCCTCATTCTGGTCGTATGGTTAGTATATCGCTGGTGTAGGTTGCTGAGTCAGCCTGTTAGATTAAATTAAATTATGTAGTCTAGCATTACATCTTAACTTTTGAATATATTGTTAAATCATCTTAAAGTTCTCATCGCAAGTAGTAGGTGCTGTTGTAAGCATGAAGTCCGTGCCTTTCTGTTTAGAGTTGTGACTAGTAAAGAGGGTTTTTTTACACTTTTTTTCCGTCGTATATCTTCTTCACGACGGTGCGAGAAGTCGTCAGGTTAGACACTGAGATCTTGTCAAATTGCTTGATAGCCGGAAAAGGTTAGATCTTACAACATTAGCTTTGTTTTTCAGATCTTCAAATCAGTCATAAAATAAAATTTTAATGTTTCTCAAACACTTCGAAGTTTTAATGGAAATGAAAACGCTTGAATCTTCTTATCTCTTAAGAGAGGTGCAGAATTTGAACATACTGAAATAAGTGGAAATTAAAGAAAGCGATAATTACACCACGACTGATGAACGCACAACTGAAAGGGAAGAAGCGGAAATTTTATGAACGTTTTAAACGTTAGAAACAGGGGAATAGAAATATAAATTTAACGCATCAATCAAATCAAATAAAAAAATGATTGAAATAATATGAATCAAATAAAGAAATATATTATTTAAAAGAGGTAACAATTGTAAAGCGATTTGATGGAGGGGGAGACGACTGAAAGAGACGCGTGAAAAATTGTAAGTTTTTAAAAATGTTTTGGGAAGACAAGGATAGAAATTTACACTATGCTTTTATTCTTGATTATTAATTAATTTTACTTATTAATAATGTTGATTTCATTCATCAGAAAAATTAATAGATTTTCATAAATGTGGAAGTCTACAAAAAAATATAATTTCTCAGCTTCTAAAGCTGACAAGTTCTATTCTACCGAACTAAAATTAAAATAATAGTATATAAGGACCTAGAAATGATTAAATATAATAGACTTTTTTCTCATTCTTTTCAGAAGTAAGATTTAGCCCTTTAGCGCAAACTCCTAAATTTTTGTGAGCTTCTCTGATCTACACAAAGCACTCTCTGACTAATTATGAGGAATTAAAAGTTGTTGATACTGATTTAATTATGGGGAATAAAAAGTTGTTGATCCTGACCTAATTATGAGGAATTAAAAGTTCTTGATCCTGATCTAATTATGAAGAATTAAAAGTTCTTGATTTTGATCTAATTATGAGGAATTAAAAGTTGTTGAAATTCGATCTGTTGACCCTTACATTATAAAAGCACATAGGGGAAAGGGTCAACAGATCGATCCATTAATTCCGAAGAATAGTTTGACTTCCAGAGTTATTAAAACTTAAAATGAGGCATTTAATATCGGAAAAACAAAAAGAAAATACAATGTAAAAACAAAGTAACCTTAAAAAAGAAAAAATCTGAAAGTTTTCAGATTTTACATTACTACCAAGGCAGCGTTTTTTAACGTTTCGTGTGTTACCTTTATTTATTAAATATCATGTTCTTCGCACTTAAACCATAAAATTCAGTTCAAGAGAAATATCGCAAAATAATTTTAAATTTAGCATATCTTTGGAATTTCCGATACACAGTCTTACGCGCTGGAGATAAAAATGTTTTTCCGTACAGTGTTGCCATTGCTCGCTTTGAAATCGTTGATTTGTTAATTAAAAATTCGTTAAAGTTTCACAAAATATAAAATGGATAATAAAACAAATTCCAAATTCCAAATTGGGCTTCCAGATGCCCATATTCGGGTGGAAACCTTCAATATTCAAAATTGGATGGGTCTGGGTACCGTTGTATTATCACAATGCGAGAAACATACATGCATTTATGCAGATTCTTCATTATTTAATTTCATTAAATATAATACAGAGCTCTAATACTTGGTGACTACAAGTTGAAAAGTGAAACGTCATTTATAGTGAACCAACGCAAAATGCCAAAACGAAATTAATAGTCCTTCTGAGCAAATTGTCCCTTTGGACTAATTACGAATTTATTAGAGAAAGTGTAGTTTGAAGATTTGGCGTAATTTTGTCAGAAACAGAAGAAAAAACTTTCATATCAATGAAGTTATTGTGATTGATTTTGTTGGGAAAACCTTAGCATATGAAAAATTTTTTAAATTTAATTAAAACTAGCGAGAGAAGATAGGAGCAAAAGCCAGTTAAACAGCTGAATTCATGAGGATTGTAAATCGATAATCCCTCAAAGAAGTGTGCGAGAATTGCATGTGTGATTTGATCATGCAAAGCTCATTAGAACTATTTGCATATGAGGAGCGATGTCTTCGTGGAGGAATGTTTGAAGAAAATCGACCCGTATTACACGAAAGGAAAACCATGGAAACGTTTTGCAGACATCCCATTCAAATGCCGTGAATACAATATTTTTCGTATAAAGTGTGATACAACGGAAGATGAACTGGCAGAGTTTTGCGGCTTTTGCCACTCAGCCTCAGGTGGGCTCAGTGTGTTCAATGGTTAATTCCAATAAGTTGATTTAAAAGCACACGGTAGATTATCAGGAAAGAATGCTTAAATACTCGTTTTTGAAAAGAGAAGTTAGTATCACAATATGCAACTGAAGTTTCACAGAAATAGCTTGTCTTAGCAGAACGCTTAAATCGCGTTAAAAAATAACTTTCAAATAACTCTTAAATATGATACTCGAAATTTTTCGTGATTACAAATTTTCCTTTAATTCATACAACGAAAATTACACGGTATAAATTAATTATCTTTATAAAGTTCACTTTGTTTTAAAGAATTGAGGAAAGAAATTAAATTCGTGATCATTAGAACATTAGATACTCAGTTCTTATAATAAACAAAACATCATAACGGTCATTTAAATGTAAAAAACGCACATGCATAACACTGCTCAAATAACATTGACCAACAAATATAAATTATATCCATAAGCTATTGATTTCAATAACTTATTAATGAATTAATGAAAAAAAATCTGAAAGGTTTCAAATTTTAAATTACTTCCAAAGGGGCGTTTATTTAACATTTTGTGTGTTACCTTTATTTGTTAAATACCATG
>KL821487.1:0-19417 GCA_000611955.2 Stegodyphus mimosarum
ACCCTAGTGCTATGCCGGAAAGCTTACATAAAGGCGCAACCGCCGAATTTTTCGCAACAATATGTACCTTAGTAACATAATGATTTAAAAAATAAATTGCATGCATGCTACAAAATTATCCCCAAATTATTCTTAAAGACAACAGGAATTTAGTCAATATTTTAAATGAACTATATAAGAAATATCTTGTTATTTTTCTTGAAACTAAGTTATTTCAATAATCTTCATAAATAATTTGATGCTCTTGAACAGTAAATTGATTAGTCGGAACTCCTAATCAGAAATTTAAAACATTGCATCTTAATCATTAATTTACATTTTACTATTATTTAGTAATTTTTATAAACCTAAAATTTAAATTCTAAGAATCAATTGGTTACAAAATAACTTGCTGAATTTTAATAGTGTGTTCTTTTTAGATGATCTATCACTTTCATATTCTAATATCGATGAACTGTATTAGTATTGATAATGTACAGAAATGTTTCTGGATAGTTCAATTAAAATAGCGCTTACCATATTTATCGTCGTAGATAAGAGTGAAATTCTGCCATCCCAAAGTTTTAATCATCGTAACATAAGCATCACTGAGGACTTCAGAGCTTGGGTAGAGGTTGATGGATAAATCGTCTCTCGAATATTTGTAGTCCCATCTCATCTCGATGTGAGGAACTTCCACTTCATCACAGATGGATCTGACGTGAAGACTAGTTAAATGATCTTGTGGTCCGAAAATAGCAGCCACTCCTTTCTGGAGTAGTCTACATACTGAAATTGAAGCAACTAAATAAGATTAAGGGGCTAATAGTTATTAAATAAAGAAATAGTAGAAGGAAGACTAAAACTTATGCTTAATTACTGCAACTAATGCTTCTCATTTTAGTAATAAAATGAAGTCATTCCTTTTTTATTTAAATAATAAAATCTTAGTAA
The DNA here is from genome assembly GCA_000611955.2 of Stegodyphus mimosarum. Classification (NCBI taxonomy): domain Eukaryota; kingdom Metazoa; phylum Arthropoda; class Arachnida; order Araneae; family Eresidae; genus Stegodyphus; species Stegodyphus mimosarum. Next base: position 934 of record KL821487.1, read on the forward strand.
AAAAATGAAATTTTAAAGCAATAATTTGCATAAATGTCTCTACAATATTAATATTAATTACTTCTCATCATGTAAAACATCTATTGCTTTCCTTCACAATTTTCTATTGAGATTTTACGCGTCTCCTAAATGCTATATACAGGGTGTTAATAAAGTCCCGGACCCATTTTAATGTTTATTAACTCATGAAATAATAAAGATAGATTAAAATTAATAACATAAATGGTTAGATAGACTCAATCCACGTGTGCCCCCTTCGTCGCACGGAGAATATCAAGTCGATCTTCAATTTCACGCCAGGTACCGGCAAGCATGTCGGCATCCACAGAGGCTATTGCTGTTGCAATTCTGGCTTTTAGGTCATCAATGTTTGATACTCTCCTCCTGTAAACGTTGTCCTTTACAAATCTCCAAAGGAAAAAGTCCAGCGGCGTTTTATCAGGTGATCTGGGTGGCCAAGGAATTGGACCTCCTCGCCCAATCCATCTACCTGTAAAATGGTCATTCAAAGAACTACAAACGATGGTACCCCAATGAGGTGGTGCACCATCTTGTTGCAAAAAGACATATGGCTGAAGCTCTTCTAGTTGTGGAAATACGAAATTTTCCAACATGTCTAAGTATACGACTGATGAGACCGTCTTTTCTGTAAAAAAGAAAGGCCCAATGACACGGTCGAGCATTAGTCCACACCACACATTAACTTTCGGGGAATCCCTTTGCGCCTCACGGTATTCATGGAGGTTTTCAGATCCCCATATACGCACATTATGGCAATTAACAATGCCAGAGGATGCTTCGTCGGAGAACATTATGCGCTTCAGAAATTCAGTATCATCTTCTATCCTTCTTAGCATATCTGTTGCAAAGGCCATCCTCCTAGGCCTATAATAATAGGCAATAGTTGCCAAAAACAAAAGAGAGAAAATGCAATTAATAAGCAGGCGCTGTTTAGAAAAGTACAGATATTTAGACTGGAAAATGAAATTATCTGAAATTAACCACACGCGCAGACCTGAAAAGGAAAAAATATAAGTTATTCTATCAATAAATGCCATAAGTTTGTATATATCTTCATTATTTTATGAGTTATTAAACATCAAAATGGGTCCGGGACTTTATAAACACCCTGTAGATACAGTAAGACTTCCTTAGACTCTTTAGTCGTATGTTACTCTGGTTATTACATCTGATGTAAATTTAAAGATTAAACTTATAATTCAAATAATTATGGAAAGCTATTTTCAGTAAACATTAAATTTCCTGTAAGAGTATTTGACCTTAATTGCAATAGTGTTTTATATCTAATTCATCAGTGGTGAATAAGGACTAAATTATTATTTGCAAATTACCATTCTAATCAAGTTCTTGGTAGCTCAGTCACTAAAGTATGCAGCCTACTTTGATTTTACGTTATTCTTCAAGAGGAAATTTCTGCATGATATTTTAGAAATAAGTTGAGCCCAAACTATGATGTCGTACTGTACATCTTATTTAAGTAATATTAATTTTAAAATTAAACACAAGTGAAAATTGGATAAAATAGCACATGTACAAAGAATGGCCAAATTATCAACCGTATTCTTCACAGAAATACTTACGAAGATCTTATCGTGATCGTAGATCAAGATCTTATCGTGCCCTTCTTGGGAGGTTGGTGATACTTGGCACATGTGTAATTATTAACAAAACCTTTCTGTTTAGAATCAGGATCACAAGTAACCTTAGATTTTTAATCATAGAAAGTTCCCTCTTTTGTACTTATATTTTGTGATTATTGGTTGTTTAAATTTGCAAAGAAGAGTTATCTTCCATTATAAGGTATTTCTCCCGTCTTCTTAGCATGCCTTCGTGGTGTAGTGGTCAGCACATTCGGCGCGTATTCGAGAGGTCCGTGGTTCGAATCTCGGTGAAGGCATTGTTCATTTTTCATGTCTCCTGCTTCGAAATAACCTAATGTTTCTACAATGGCGCCCGAACTAAAAAAGGTGGTGGATGATGATCGCCACCAGGATTTGGTGATTGGGTCCTCTAATCCCCAGTCGCCTTTTAAAAAGGGCGAGTATATAAGGTATTTCTCCCGCCTTCGTAGCATGTCTTCGTGGTGTAGTGGTCAGCACAATCGGTGCGTTCGAGAGATCGGTGGTTCGACTCCCGGCGAGGGCATTGCTTCTTTTTCATCTGACCTGCTTCAAAAAAGCCTAATGACTCTACACAGCACTAACTAGCTTGTTAGTAAAACTTGTGAAAGATAAAAAACATCAATAGATTTTTATTATCTCAGTCTACGAAAATTAAAAATCAGTCTACATCATATAATTCCCAGTTCAGTGTAGCATACTTCCCATTACGAATTTAATTATTAATACAAAGAAGCTTTTTAGTAAGTGAATCAGTATATGATTATTTTGTAAAACGTTATACACTGGTTGCAAAAACTTTAAGAAACAAATCTGATGTGTACACCACATGACTTCCTTGTACGGAATATTAAATTATACGCAATTTTCCTGCACTTCATTTAAACATATCAACAGTTAAAGAATTTTGAATTAAATCCACTTCGCCGATAGCGCATAAACCACAATAGAATAAATATGCTTTTTAAAGTTCACTATATTTATTTACGATAGCCACACTTCGGCGCTAGGTTCACTTAACAGCGTTACATCTCATTCATTTTGTAACTCAGAGCGAGCAAAAATTATAGCATCTCAAGAGTTACCACAAGTTCTATTCAAATACTGTAACAAATCTAAAACGATGTATAAAAGAAATTAAAAAAATAAAAAAGAAACAGTTTTTAAAGACGATTCAGCGCCGCTTACCTAATGCGCATGCGCTGCTAATTCATTCAGTTCTGACTTCGTGATAAGGCAAAAATGCATAAAAATTCAAAATACTTTCATTAACGATTGAAGGATACAGAAAAACATAAAACATCAAGTACAGTTAAAACAATTAAAAAAACAATTTTTGCAATTAAAATTACAATTTGTAGGCAAAAACCAGCCATAACTTAAATAATAATTCCAGAATGAATCAAGCATAATTTAATTCGCAATAATAAAAGCAGACATTACATGCTGTTGCGCAGCTTAGTTTCTCTAGATTGGCAACAAATCCACTATTCTGCTAAGCTTCAAATGTAAACAAATATCGCTGATATCATAACCAAGAATTAGGCTTAGCCGAACTTAAAAAACTTTGAAATTGTTGATAATTCCACATTTATTGCATGCAGGTTAACTAATGGCATAAAAATCTTAACCGAAAGATAAAAACAACATAATTCAATCACTTTTAAAGCAAAAAATGCACAATTTACAAACTTATAAGGATAAAGAAACTGAGCTCACTCAGCCGAGTAACAGAATGGATACTTATATACATACATATATTTATGTACTTTTGGTGCGGCTGATTGCAACCAAAATGCGAGGTGCGCATCTCCATGTTATAACAACCCTATATACAAATTTGAACGTGCTGAGGCTACTTGCTTTTGAGTTATGTGAGATACATACATACGTACGTACGTACGCACAGACGCCACGAAAAAAATCTCTTCAGAATCCATTTTAAATCAGTTTTATAATTATTTGGGGAAGAGAGTCATTTATCCTGTCGTTATGTACGGATGTCACTCAAAAACATGGTTAAATTGCATTCAATATCTGTCAAAATAGATATTTTCGTTAAAATACCGTATCCGAAATTTTTTGCGATTACAATACATCCTTTTTAGTTCGTACAAGGAAGTAGAAATCGCAAAAATAGCCATAAGCCGATCCGTATACAATTTCAACATGTTGTCAAATAGGAATTCCTGAGTAAAACTGCAATATGTAAATTAGTGGCGCTCCAATCAAAATACGGCATCTGCTAGATCCATAAATTCGCATGCTCCACAGTAAGCCAGCAAATTTGGCTGTGATACTGAGATAAGAAGTTCTGATAGCCAATTTGTAGCAATGACCTACAAGTATCATTTGACCGAGGAACTGCGATTGAGAGCTTTTGGGAGACTAGAGGCAGGACAAAGTCAGACAGAAGTAGTCAGATGGCTAAATTTGAGTCTTTCTGTGACTCACAGACTTCGGCAGCAATTTCGAACAACAGATTCAGTATTCAGGAAGTTCCGCCAAGGATGGCCAACTACTGCAAAGAGCATTGATGACCGCACCAGGGGGGGATGTTCTTATGCGTAAGATGGAATAGAACCTCAGCTTCGACTCAGCACAGGTTCCTCCTTTGCTGCAACCGTTGGAAGGTTGGTGTCAACGTCAGCTTTGAGTAGAAAGGCTTTACGAAAGAGATCTGTAAGCGAAACAACCAGTCATTTGCGTCTCGCTCACGTCACGTCATAAAAGAGAACGTTTGAGATAAACATGTCAACACATCCACTGGGCAGCTGATCAATGGAGGGCTGTTCTCTTTACGGGCAAGTTCAGGTTCAGCCTCCAAAGCGCGGCATTATTTGATTTGAAGAAAACCTGGAACCCGTTATCATCCATCAAACATCCGTGGAAGTGATTCATACGGAGGAGGCAGTGCCTGTGTTTGAGGTGGTATCTCCTTGGGTGAATGCACAAATTTCTTTCCACTTGGAAAAGTGAATGCTCAGGCCTATAGAGATGACATCATTGATGCTTATGTGTACCCTTTTTCCGGGGCAGTAGATGATAATTTCGTGCTACAGGGCGATAAACCAATACCACACAGGGCTCGCATCGTGGATGATTATCTTCAGCAGTAAACAATTCAGCGCATGGAATGGGCAGCTCAATAATCGGACCTGAATCTTATCCAGCATGTTTGGGATGCTTTAGGAAGACGTGTAGCTGCTCTCAATCCTCCTCTTTATACGCTTGCCACGCTTGAAAAGCTTTGAAAGAGGCTCTCAATGGCTCTCACTTCCTACGGATCTGATAGACTGCGTAACTGATAGTATCGTACATCGCTGTATGTGTTGTAATGCTTAGAGGCGATCATGCTGCATATTGAAGGTAATTTTCCTATACAAAACTGACACATTCGATTTGTTGATTTTAGACAAATGCTCACTTCTATAACACCGTATTTCTCCAGTAATTTATTTTCATGTTATTTTATACTTTACTATGTATTGTAGACTGTGGACCAATTTCATTAAATTCTGCGTGTAACTTTCTGAGTAATTGCCATTTTCTGACTTTTTCTTAATTAATGATAACCAGTGTATTTATATTGCATATGTCTATATTAAATTTCAACCAGAGGTTGCGAAAGCATTATACGAGATTGTATATAGAAGTTCCATATAACTTGTGGGATTTATAATAAACATACACTGCAAATATTTAATAAATAAATAAAAACGAAATGCATGACGATGCTATGAAATCATTCTGAACAGAGAACATGTTTATTCCACGTAGGGTAATATTAAAATATTCAGAATTATCAGCTTGTTCTTTTAAATGCTCTGCTTTTAACCAATCATATTTCTTTCTTAAGATCAGAAGCGCCTAATTTCAATTTGTTTGTTAATACAATATGAGTACAAGTTTCAACTACATATTTTCAAACGCCAAAAATAATTCCTTCTCGTCGGAACTAGTTTTCACGCAATCATAATGGTATTTTTATTTGAATATATATTGATTACCAAAAGATGTCACTAAATAAAGCACTTAATATTTTGGCATAAAAATCATTTCCGGTGTAAAAGATTTCCGAGACTTCAAAAACTTATTAAAAACAGATTAATGATAGCGATAAGCATAAATATGAATAAGAAGGACAATGGTTTTTTAAGGTAGGAAAATATTGACTAAACTTATCTTTAATAAAGATTGCTGAATCATATTAACAGTAATGATCACAATCAAAACAGTACTGAAAGAATTTATTCACATGTAAGAAACCCCTTACATTTCATTGTCATAAATCGTGATGCTATTGTTCAAAGTATCTGCCAGCACAAGTGACATGTGATATTCAATTGTGTTCTTAGTATGATCATTAATGTTGATATAGAAAGCATCCTCTATCAGTGCAGATTCCAAGTGAGAATTCCTTTTCGTACGCATTAGCTTTTGTGAATTTTTTAAATGTGCATTATGACCATACTCTACGTTTTACAGTGGTATCAGTATCAAAAGATTTTGTTAACAGCAACATCAGTCCATAAAGTTTTATAGAACTGCAGAAAACAAACTGATAACAATTACAGAAATATTGCTAAATAAGGTCTTCTTAACACATAAAATACTGGGGATAAGTGAAACAGAAGAGAAAATAAGAAAATTTATCAGTTTTTACTTCCTTGTCCGAAGTAAAAAGGAAGTATTGTAATCGCGAAAAATTTTGTGTATTATATTTCAACGAAAATATCCCTTTTGACAGCTATCGAATGCAATTTAACGATGATTTTGCGTGACATCCGTGCGTAAAATCAAAATAAAAAACTCTTCCTCCCTCCCAAAAAAAATTATAAAAAGAAAGGTTCTTCGTCGTTTGACATTTTTCGTTTTTTCGTTTCTGAAGAAATCGTATCAGGTCGTTTACCTTTATCATACTTCGTCTTGCTTTTGAACTACTATAAAAATGCAAATCATTTTGTATAAACTGATTCGCAATTGTCGTTATACACTGGTGTGCAAAAATTAAGGACGAGACGGTTTTTTCTGTACAAAAGTTTTCCAAATCAACACATTTAATACCATAAGATCCCCAATACGTAAGGACATGAGTAATGTAAGCAACACTTACTAAAAGAGAAATCAGAGGGATAAAAAGAAGCTTTATTGAAAAAGTAGCATGGAGCGCAATGCGACTGAAGGCCGAAACATCCCTGTGATGGGTGTCCAGCAAGAAACATCCGGTCTTTAATAGGGGATATGATCTCCCCTGACTGCTAGGCCGGTTTCACATCATTTGTACATGCTGGATATGTGGTTGTTAATGAGCTGTTGAGAAACTGCTGCTCATTTCTCTTGTAGCACCAATCGCAGTTTCGGAATCGTTACTGACGATAAGTTACGTGCTGCCACGGGTCTCCCTAGTAAGTTCCGTACATGCTTGACGGGATTTAGATCCAGAGACCTTGCCGACCAATCTATGTGTTCAATATCTTCACTCTCCAACAGCTCTTCGACAGTAACTGTGCGATGAGGTGGAGCGTTGTCGTCCATGAAGAGGAACTGAGGACCCATAGCCCTTGTGAAAAGACGCATGTAAGGAAGAAGAACCTCGTTACAATAACAGTCCCAGATGACAAACCTCCTTGGGGGATATGAAGGTCGGTCCGGCTACCCAGCATTATGTCTGCTCGAATGAGAACTCCGCGACCTCCAAAACAGTCCCGTTTGATGATTTTGAAGGGGTTATTGCGTGTTCCCCGCTCTGTACAGATGTGTATGTGTCTAGAATCGCAACTCAGACTAAATCTGCTCGCATCTGTAAAGCGTACTCGTCCCCATTCATTGTCTCTCCAATTCCGGTGTTCCCGCCACCACAGAGAACGCCTTCTCCGATGGGCAGGCGTTAGAGGTACACACCGTACAGGGCGTAGGGCAAACAGATCACCACCGTGCAGTCTTCTGGCCACGGTAAAACGCGATATCGGTCGTCCAGTCGCCTGTGTCGTGTGTCTAGCGATTTCTCCCGCTGTCTGCCGCCTGTTTCTTCTGGCCTGTAAGGTCATCTGCGACTGTGGTTCCTCTTGGACGACCACTACTAAACCCCCCGGATAGCTGTTCCTGTAGTTTGAAATTGTCTCCAAAGTAGTGAAAGGATGCTGGGAACAATTCCGAACTCTGCAGCCACACTTGTCACACTGCGGCCTTCGTCGAACTTCCCAATGATTCGACCTCGGGTAAAAGCATCCAAATGTCGTCTAACAGATTGATTATTCGCCATTTCTCGCTGAGGCAGCAACTCGGTGTGATTTTAACTGCTATACGGCGTGCAATCTCTTTGCCAGAAATACTGATCTTACACCGACAACATGCTTCATACTACTCAGACACTCCCCCATTACGTCTACCTGCATATCTGCGCATGTGCTACCGTACATCACCTTACTTAATCTCCTGATTGGTCTTTCTGTCCGCTCTGTCTCTTCGTTCAGCTGATATGCTAATTTTTCGACTTCGTCCTTAATTTTTGCACACCAGTGTAGTGGTTAAGCTTTTTTTAAAAAAATCTGTTGAATGTTCATTTTTCTTCTCATCTTGGAAACGCTAATTTCGCCTGTTATGTCGTGAGCAAATCACTCTTACGTCTCACACTTGACTGCAACTGGCTGCGACATAGCAATGAATACTCAACATCTACAAATTTAAATGCCATTTCAGAACTTTGATGATGTATTTAATATAATTCTAATCACATTTATATTTGCAAATTACATATAACCTCAGTAGCATAAAATTGCACTTATCTGAACAACGAGAATAAGTCCAGCGTAACTTTTACTAACCTTGAGACAACTTTTTTCATTTAAATATCGCAAAACCTAAACATAGGTGTCCTCAGCTTCTAAACCGCAGCTAATTTGATAAATATCACTACTATCCGCACTTCATTCACACCCAAAACTCAGTTTCGTAACGCAATTCTCTCGCCTGCCGAATTTTTCGGGCTTTCAAAAAAAAAATCTTGAATATATGCTCTGTTGCCATTCCAGCGATGCATAAATTTTCTACTACAATTGTTGCCAGATTTATTCTTGATGTATGTGAGACGCACAATATCGCCCTCTTCGTAAACCTTTCCTTCCGCTACTTTTTCAGATCGTTTCTGGAAAGGCTTTCGCAGTTATAACTTGTAATTTCATTCTACCCAACAATATTCTTTTAATGTTCTGACGTATATTATCCAACCCTATTTCATTAGCTAGCTTGGCAATTTTGTCGACATCAATAATAAATTCTCTTCTGTCAAGATCCTTGCTTAGTTACGGGCATATATTATTCGCTCTTTTCAAACATTTCTCTGCCACCTCATTCCAGGAAAGATTGATGTTGTCTACAGCATGCATGATACTGTAGTTTTTCCAAAAATTTCTAATGTGTTTTTCTTTTATCTTTTCTGTTGGCTTTATCAATCAATCAGTTTTCAGAATATTCGCCTTAGATAATAAGCTTTAATACTTGTAATTACACCTTGATCCATTGGTTGTATTTACGAAGTTGTGTTTAGTGGCAAGTAAACTACTTGTGCTGCAATATACGCTGTTCGGACAAACGTTTTGGATGGATTGGAGCATTATTAAACAAAAATAAAGCTTTCACCTCCAGTTTTTTAAATTCGCAGTAGCGTTTAACAGACAGGCAAAAATGTTCGTTAAACCACTTCTCGAAAATTTTTATATTGGTTCATGACCTTTCTGTTAAACTCCCAAATTATTGGTAAACATGGTTTTAAAATTCCCTTCAGTGCTGTTAGAGTTTTGAAATGATAAACAAGCACTAAATATAATTAGCGTTACGACCCAGTAGAAGTATTAAACGATCTTTTGCAGCTTTAAAATGACAAAAGAATCCTGTAATGCCGATACCGCGTGCAGTTTCAGGAATTTCCAATATTATCGCGTAATACTGAAACAGCGTTAAGCGGGGTCTTACTTTATTGATCTCTCTCAAGTTGCATTGGCTTTCACATGATAATGGACCTTGTCTGTTACACGGATGGCGCACTCGACTTTTATCGTCTTTAAATGGTAATTTTGTTTAGGTCAATGTTTCTTAAGCGTATACAACATGTTAAACCCATGTACAAAAGGTTAAGTTAGATTCCGACTTTTATTTCGTTTAACAATATTGCATACGGAGTCAATCCCCACTTTCTCTCTTCTTTTATATTATGAATATGTTGTGAAAAATATGATCATCATCATAGGTAGCAGAAATCTATTACGCTTTATGTTCTGTTGAATGCTACTTTCAAAATTTAACATTTAAAATATTAACAACAAGTGTTCATTTAGGGTCTAAAAGGGTCTTTTCCCTTAAACAATAAGTATTGAGCAAAGCAACAGAGAGAAATAAAGTAATACTTAACAAAGATGTAATTTTTTTTTACAGAACGCAAATTAAGAAACGGGATAAAACCTTTTTATATAAAAACTTATTCCGATGACCGTTGTATTCGTTCAACAGAAAAATTTGAAATTTCAACTTCCTGCTTCCAGTTTTATGTGATTATGATAAATGCACTTGCTTAGGAATATTAATTCATATAACGTGTTCGAACAGAGTGTTTGAACGATGTTTGAACACTGTCACAGGTGTTTTAAGTAGTACCACTTTACCTCCACCTATTAACTTAAAGAGGCAGAATTTTGTAAATAAACCGAGTAAACCTTTAATATTAACCTATATATGCAATAATAATATGCAAATATTAATTTATTTGAAACAAATACCTAAATTACAGTCAACTGTTATGACACCCTTTAAACTAGAGGTCTTACTCTCGTGGCTGCGAGCCATGAGTGTTCTGCCGGGAATTTTTGTTCAGTTAAAAACGAAACTACCAATGCAACTCTCTTAAATTCTTTGCTTTTCTTCAATTTTCCCTGTAGAGAAGTTTGTAAGATGTATATCTCACTCAAAATCTGCTTTTGTTTAGGAGTAATATACAGGGTGGTTATAATTAAATTCCACTTTGAAGTGGTCATAAAAGGAAAACTACTGGATCAAACGTTATCAGATTTCGTAATCGTGTAAAAGAGGTCATGGGAATTTATTTCTCGTGAAAACAAAGATCAAAAACCTCACCACAAGAGGGATATGACTTCGTATGCAATATTGTTAAACGAAATAAGAGTCGGAATCTAACTTAACCTTTTGTGCATGGGTTTAACATGTTGTATACGCTTAAGAAACATTGATCTAAACAAAATTACCATTTAAAGACGATAAAAGTCGAGTGCGCCATCCGTGTAACAGAGAAATTCATCCGTGGAAACCACAAATTAACAATTAGAAAATGTGAGATCGCAAATCATTCACAAAAGTCTGCGCATTCTGGAAATCGTTTTCTTACAGATTACTATTTTGTGATTTTTGAAGCCTGAATTCGGCCCTAAGACATGAAGATACCGCTTTAAAACATTTTTAATCGTTTCTAAAACAAAACTGTTTGTGGGGTTGTGGAAAAACGCAATGGCTTGTAATTGGCTAATGGCAGAAAGAAGCAAATGATTTACGCAAATTCGCTTTACATGGCATTTGATTTTTCGGATAAAATTAAGCGTATTTATCAGGGTTTTCATTGTTACGAATCGACAATGTCTCTAACTATGCAAGACCATGCTTTTTTCTTGAAATGTAATTATTAACGCGATAGCAATCAACAGCGTGCTTTTCAAAGTTATCGTTCAGTAAGAGGAATGCACCGAGTGCCAATGATCTCAAATCGCGTAGAAAAGTAAGGAATACAAAGCTACATGAAGACAAAATACCTGCTGTTACAGACAGCAAATCAACGTAAAAAAAAATTATTCTAATTTGAGAATAGCCTTGGCGTAGAAATGAGCAATATAAACCCGAAAATGGTGGCTGTATAGTATAGGCATGCTAATAAATCGATCAATAAAAATTAATAAGATACTATTAGCTTTTTATAAAAACTTATTTTTATTTTCTATTAAATACAACATCCATTTCTATTATTTCCTTTAAAGACATCATTTAAACAAATTTTGTTATGTGTATGGCTAAAAGAATATTTGTGAAGATAGAAAAGGTTTATTTTGCAATATTCTATAAGCGGCTATTAACCTTGAACAACGCTAAGATTACATAAATTTACGAGTGTTAGAGGAAAAAACGTAAACAGGATTTTGGGGTATTTAATTTTTGAATTTAATAGTTAAAAATACTTTGTTTCTTTGCGTACTACCTATTTTTCTCTTGCGTACCCACCGCTCGAGAATCGCAGCCCTATATATTACATGTAGTCCTGTGTCCTACATGTTATATTAGAACACAGCTAGATTACTAATTGCATTATTTGACAACGAAGTTGGATTTTTAATGCCCCATAAATATTCTGGAAAATTTAATGCCATAAAAATAAAATTGTAAAAATATTTTCGCTACTCTGTTGCGAATTGTATGCACTAGCGTTTCTTAAAATGTGGCTCGCGACTCTAAAGCGAAATGTTGGAGTTGCAAAAATTTAATTCAGATATCTTGTTTACATTACATTAATCGATATCAATAACATTAATTACCCGCCATATAAAGCTCAAAAGTAATTTGTTGACCTATCTAATGACTCAAAATTCGAATCTAAGTTAGAACTGGATTTACCATAATTTTTTATATGGCACTGCTCTCCTGGCTTTCAGCACCACATAATTATGGAAACTATTTTTTCAACTTTAACGCTTATTAAATCCAGATCTCTTTCAACGCTGAAAAATACTAAAGAGGCTTTACGTTTAACAGTGTCAAATATTACATTTAATTTGTTATGTATTTAACATCAAACATATCCACCTTATTAAAAACTTTATTTTCTTTCATTAATTTTTGCATACTTGAAACAAATCCAAAAACTACTTATTTTCATTTGTATATTGCTTATCAAGAAATAAATTATTTATTAGAAAATATTTATATCTTTATTTATTCTGTATTTAGTACCTAGGCTCACGAAAGTATCTCGATGATAAAAGGGGTCATGACCGAAAAAAAAATTTTAAAAAGCACTGGTATACACGAACATCACAAAATAAACTTCACTTTATCTCAGTAAACAAGTGCCAAAAAGGAGAGAATGGACCTCGATTTCTTTTTTTAACGACGCCTTTTTTTATCTTACTCGGTTAAAAATAAACTTGTCACCCGTCTCTCATACCCGCACCTCACAAAGCACATGCTCTTCTTTTTGGTATTATGAAGGATTTCATTTAATATGCGTCGGTCGAACTGTTTCTAGCTTTGTTTATTTAGTCATAATCTTGAAACTCTGCCCAAAGTTAAGGTTGGCTGACAACTGTCTCCAATGCTAGAATTTCCACGTTATATTCGCATTCGCTCAGCAAAAGCATTGAGATACTACTGGAAATCTTTGGCATGATGCCTAATTTTAAATTTTACTAGTTTTAATTAATAAGTTACTAATTGTTCAAATAATTACTAGTTAATATTAGTAATAATTAGTTTACACTGTGTTACGGCTTTAAAATCAATTATTATTAGTTTATGAAGTTACAAGAAGGTTTAAATTATTCCCATTAATGAATGCCCTTCCCCAATTCTAAAAAACAATAACATTTCGGAAGCTCGCCTCCTCACAGTGAAATAGTTATATTTAATATAGGTCCACATTTCAAACATATATTTCAGTAATTAATTTAAGGAGCAGTTTAACTGATATGCACTAAGCAATGCAAATGAAATAATTTTTTTTTACATATTCCGTGTTCCGCCCTTAGATACTACACGGAAAGACGGATGTCCGTTTCACTTTCCAAGAGAAACTGGCTCGTATCCAACGTTACACATGGAAAAAAATACGAAGACGCAAAGCTCCAGCCACGCAGCCAGCTCGTTCGCCGGGACTCGAGCCCCAGACTAAACGACCAGTGTTCAGTGGCTTTTACCGCTCGGCCGTTGGTGAGCACGAAATTATTTGAGTGAAGAAAATTTGAAATCAAGAAGAAACATTTGAGTGCTTTTCTCGTTAAATATGTTTTTAAAAAAATCGGGGGCAAGTTAGGAGATTAATTAGAAAGAGGAATTAGAATAAAAAGCAATTAGAAAATAAATAAACAATATTCATATTTTTTCTGAAACATTTATTTAGTGATTTTTTTCATTTAATATATCATACATGATGATGATGCAAACATGTAGTGCATCATGTGCCTTCCATGTTTACTATGTTCATGTTACATGTTTACTACTTCCATGTTTTTCTTTTCTAATGCTTTTGACTTAAACAGGTGATAACTAAGAACAATCAACCTTTTCCTTATTTTCCAACATGATAAAAAAGGACTGAAATACGATTTTTTTTCTCTTTCTCACCTTGCAATACGTGAGCTTTTCTACGACTAACCCTATACTATTAAAGCATGCAATGGCAGATGAGATAATTCAGTATATCATCAGTACCTAACGTATCTTATATGCAATATATTAATTTGCCTCTACTATGTCCAGAAATTATAATCCAAAGTGACACTTAATTTAGTATCCATATATCTCTCTGAAAAAAATAATTTAATGTAATTCAAGCATGCCTTGCTTTTGTATAATTACACTATTTGCTTCCTAAGAGTTTTTAACATTATTAGTAAAAACAAAAATCCTTTCCGAAACTACATCTCTTCTAAAAAAATATACTCTATTTTTAATATGTCATAAAATCACACATCAAAGATCTTGTTTAACACATAAATATGTGCAACTATCAATGAAAAAATAAAAAACATGATATTTTAAGCAATGAAAAATTATTTAAATTTTATATTCACCTTTCTTAGTAGCATCGTAAACATCTCCTCTGGTAATTCTTTCTACCTGTGCAACAATTCGGGGTTTGGGTTGAATTTTCTTATCGCTGTTGAAGAAATCAACTGCAATTCTAAAAGCAAGTTCTTGTTCTCGGTCTTCAGTATCGAACAACCCACCTACAGCAAAACGATAAATATATGAATAAACAATAAAATGTAAAAATTTGTTAATTGTTGCAGATTAGTGTTAACTAAAATGCTGAGGCTATGAATAATCCAATAGTTTCACATTTTACACATTTTAAAATAATGTGAATTAATTATATTAAGCCTGAGGATATTCTATCCCACGTTCTATCCATTTTGTTTCATAGATTTCTCTGAAATATATTTTTTATTTCGTACAGCTTTATTAAAAAAATTAAATAACTCTTCAATTTGACATATATAAATTAGTATGACAGATTTGAATTTAATAAAATTCAGATGCCTCAAGGCCGGGTGATTATAACTGAATACTGGTACTCGACACTCTCTCAAAAACCGGCGAATGGGCTAACTGCATAGGATAAGTGTTTTCCTCCATTTATAACGTAAATACAAAACAACTCACCGGAAAATGTCTTCCATGAAGGCATCCTTCTCCTTAGATAAACGGCCTCGTGTATTTTGCAATACTCAAATAAACAAATAGCTTAATTAAGATTATATGTGACTTTCACCATTCTATACTATCTACCTTTTATACACACAGAAGAAAGATATTGAGCTATAAATGTTATACTGACAATAAACTGCATCGAAAGTTTAGAAATGTATGCTAGATACGTACGTATGTTTTGTAGAGTACGGCAGTCGGTTTGTTGAGCTCCTGTTAGCTGTTTCTGTCATGAATGTGTACACGCCATATATTTTTATTGTTTTTAAGTGCTAAATTCACAGCAGTTACTGCGCTTCCATTGTATTTATAAGCTTTAAGTACAGTAATTAGTTCAATATCATGTAAAATGAAAATAATGTTATAAGTAAAATGAGTAAGCAGTTATAAGAATCTCAAATGTAAATAATTTTTGGAGAACAGGGGGAATTTTTGGAACTATTTAGCACGTAAAATGTGGAACTGTTACGTAAAGTTTCGAAATATTGGTTTAAATTCCCTTTGATCAAACTACAAACTGTACATTATGTAATGAGCAAATGGAAAATTTAAAAGGAATATATTTCCGAAGATTTAATTCCTTTTTAGGTTCATCTAGGATA
Organism: Stegodyphus mimosarum; assembly: GCA_000611955.2. Lineage (NCBI taxonomy): Eukaryota > Metazoa > Arthropoda > Arachnida > Araneae > Eresidae > Stegodyphus > Stegodyphus mimosarum. Next base: position 16,655 of record KL821487.1, read on the forward strand.
TTTCAGTTCACTATATTTAAAACTCATTGGCTGAATAATTTCTTAAAATACTTTATGTTACACATAAAAAGTTTTTGTAACTGTATTACGTCACACTGTCGGCGTAGCGTTTTTTTTATCTCCGGCAAACATGTTGCCAAGTTTATAAGTAAACAAAACACCACTGCCTATGCTAAAAAAAATAATTTGCTTAAATGCTTCCTGAAATATGCGAACGCACTTCCAAAACAATTTTGTTACAAATTTATAAAATTTCGTGGCAGTGAAAGAATTTGTTTTTCAGTTTAGATATCTGTGTTTTCAACATTTCAAGAAATCTTCTAAAAATAATTTTAATTAATAAAACATTTATAAGAAAATAAGCAAAGTAATAAAATGAAGTAAACCCCTGAAATATTTCATGGAGTTAATGATAAACCCGATGACACTGTTTTATATTTTTAATAGCAAGAAAATTAGTTAATGTTTGATAGAAGCATCAATATGGAATTTTCATATGACTTAAGATTCCTCGTATACTATATGTGCAGTATTTGATATTACATAGCGAGAATCATGAAACAAAATGAAAAAGCAGTTAAACTACTGCATAAAATTTAATTTATATTTAAGATCAATGTAACTACATTACACGGTAGTAATTACAGAATTAAAATACATGGAACTTTCCAGTTGCTTTTAAAATCTTCTATTAAAAGTATGTAACATCAAAACAAATTGAAAATAGCTTTCTCATAAGAATATGAAATTTTTTTCTGGGAAGCTATGATAAATTCTCATATTTATTTATTTTTATTAAGAGCAGGTATAATTCTTTATCACCATGTGATCCGAATACGTTGCACATACAGGTAGTCTTCAAATTATGAAAGTCCAAATAACAACGACTCGCTTTTACTACAGCCAATAAAAAAGGTTAAAAAATTCTTTAATTTAAATTTGCGACAGGCATATTACATTACTAGAAAACCCGGCGGTCATCCAAAATAAACGCTATTCTAGATATTATAAATTGTAATTAAAATTATTTGTGCAAAGGTGTCTGCTAATTCAAGGTTAGGTTAGGTTATTCAATTATGGCAAAGCACACGAGGGCTATCTGCCTAAAGGAAGGGATGCCTTCGTGGAGGACTTTCTAAAGGAAACTGGCTCGTATACACGTTACACATGGGGAAAACCACGAAAACGCCCACGCAGCCAGCCCGTTCGCGGGATTCGAACCTCGGACCGAATTACCAGTGTTCAGCGACTTTACCGCTCGACCGCTGGTGAGCTGTATACTACTTCAAACTGAATTACCCAGGGCAGGCGGTGAAGACGCCTCTTTGCTTACTGCCCCCTTCTACTTGCTTAAAGTAGAGTGCAATGAAGGAAATCACTGGCGGTACATTTCTTTCTTTGCTCAGTGGTTTCTTTCTGTCGAGAAAGCCGTTTTTGTGCAGCTTTAGCTCCTCTTCTCTTCTCTTCAGTGTTGTATTTTCTAGGAGGCATTCTTAAAAGAAATTACGTTAAGACGTAATTTTCATGTAAAACACACGATTGCCAATGCAAAGAAATGTTCACCTTTCCCCAGACACGCTCAATTTGCATTCAGTTGTAAACCATTTCAAAAACAGATGATTGCTAATGCAACAAATGTTCACGTTCCCCCTGACACGCTCAATTTGCGTTCAGCTGAAAATTCAGTTTAAAGTACAATGTCGGAATAAAATCGGGCAAAATTTTAAACTCTTTACGCGAAAGGATATTTAGTATAGGAGTTTGAGTAAACTTACCTGATGAAATGTACTACTCACAACTCGTTAGTTGGTTTCTTCTCCTTTAATTTCTCAATGTTTGCAAGTTTCTAGGTAGTTCATATGTAAATATAGTTAAATGCATAACAAGCAACAATTGTATGAATTAAAAATATTTAAATACCATGATAATTTATTTAAAACAATGATAACTATTGTGATAAAATTTATTTTACTATTTGAATGTTGTGGCAACTTCACCACTTTGGCTAGTACAGTTACAAGCAACCAATAAACTATCAGCGACAAACAGACACTTAAGCCGCATATAATAAAGATATACGCATTGTTTTGCATGTCTAATGGATTGTGACAAACTGTAACAGCAAATGAATCATTAGGAAAACAACCAGCTGGTTATTATTAGAGACTTCCTCTTTCGGACTAACTTAAAGAAACTCATTTTTAGAGCCCAGGTGTAAACGGTCTGCAAGGGAGATGTCCTGAAGGCTAATGGGTCTCTATCCCCTAATGCTTTTATGATGCCGACTTGTTCACGGCTGTTCGCTGCTCTTTTGTGAGAAGAGACGAAGCAGTGGAGTTGAATGGACATGTAGCCAGGAAAAGGCTGTGGGAAACTCGCTCTTTCCCTTCTGTAAGATATAAAGACAATCCTGTCTTGCTATTTTTCCATAAAAGCTCGGAAACGTTACAGCTATAATAATTTGGTGGCAGCAGGTATGATGAAAATCCACGAAGCAGTTTTAGTTTGGTCATCGAACGAGAACTCTTGTGCTTAACAAAGAAAGAATACGGACGTCAGTCCGGGTGAAAAAAAGGTCCGTCAGGCTCCGAAATTCAACTCTGTGTTTTTAAGTTCCAGACGTCAGTCCGGGAGAAAGAAAGGGCTCCGAAAATCAACTTTGTGATTTATAAAGAAGATTCCAGACGTCAGTCCGGGAGGAAGAAAGGACCGTCAGGCTCCGAATTTCAGCTTTGTATTTTTAAGTTCCAGACGTCAGTCCGG
>KK120854.1:0-22354 GCA_000611955.2 Stegodyphus mimosarum
AACTCACTTAAGAAAGCAGTGAATTGACGCTGATTTAAACCTCGAGATCTTAAAAATTTATAATTTTTTTTTATATATGACAAAACATTCTCCATATTTAGTACTTCTATTACATATTTATTCTCCATATTCGTGCATAGAACTTCTTGATGTATAATACAATCCATATGATGAATGTTTGAACCGTGAATTTCACTAAGTTTTTTTCTTAGTAATGCTACGAAGCCCTTGTTTTTCCCGGTCATTGATGGAGCGCCATCTGTAGCTACAGAATTTAATTTTGCCAAAGGTAAATTGTATTTCTGCAGAAGTCCAAAAACACAAGTAAATATATCTTCTCCTGTGGTAGTACCAGGCATCGGTATTAGTTCCAGTATATCCTCAAAAATGTTAAAATTCTAGTCACAAGAACGAAGAAACACTGCTAATTGAGCTTTGCCACTAATGTCCGTGCTCTCGTCACAGGCAATGGAGAAACTTTCGAAACTAGATGATTTTGCTTTGATCTGATCACTTAAATTCCCGGCTAAATCAGTAACTCTTTCCGCAACAGTATTTCGAGACAGTGAAATTGATTGAAAAGCCTTCCCATTTCCAGGACAAACAATTTCTCTAGCTTTCATTAGGCATTCCTTGATGAAGTCACCGTCAGTAAAAGGCTTCGAATGTTTAGCTATCAACTCGGACAAGACGTAGCTTGCATGTACCGCCGCTTTACTTTCTTGCAATACATTACTAAACATGGACTGTTGCTTTTTCACTCCTAACTTGAGCTCTTTCAACTTTTTTTCTCTCATTAATCCTTCATAATTGTTATATTTCGATTTGTGATGTTCGTAATGACGTTTAATATTATATAACTTTGGTACATTAATAGTATTATTACATATCAAGCAGATTATTTTATCTTCTATTTCACAGCAAAAATATTCCAATTCCCGTTTTACTTGGAATATTCTATGTTCGTCAGCGATATTTCGTTTAATTTTACTACCACTTGGTTTTCATATAGACATATTGAATACAAAGGGCTGGAATAAACACAGTTAACGTTTAAAAGTTAACAAAAATTTATTCTTTCCACAAGAGATAAATCAAAATGCTGAAATATTTCTTCAACAATATTCTAACAATATCACAAAATGTCAAACGTTTAGCAAAAATTATTCAAAACAGAGAAACTAATTCTATCTCACAGCGAAATCGCTACAAATCAATCACAGCATTAAGTAAACAAACAGTTCGCTAGAACTACAGCTACTACTGAGATGAATTGTTTGTTCTCGGCTTTTATAAGCTTTATAATTTATTTCTCGATTATACTGGAAACGTCTATAAATATCTGGATTTTTGTGGATGGCAACAGCAATTACGAGATATTTATTTATTAGGTATTAAATGCTGGCGCTGTTCTATTTTTAACCTTCCAACGCAGCTGTCTTTTCAAAAATCGTCTGCGTTGGCAAGATGAAGCAAATCTAATTGCAATTCTAAATAAAAAAAAACTAAATAAATAAATAACTATGAAATCCGTAACAATATGAATTAAGTAATAATTAATAATAAAGCAATATATCGTACAAAATTATGATTGGAAAACTGAGACCATGAGTTCGGCCACATTCGGCTGTCGGGGGATGCGTACGAGTTCTGAGTGCACGTGTCCCCCAAAAGCCGAAGGTAACTGAACCCAAGCTACTCACACGCATTTGTAATTTAAGTAGTGTGTGTGTCAGCTCGCTGTGAGTAATCTAACAACACTGAATAAATTATCGTTAATTACTTAGCAGTAAACATTTCCTTTTTTTCTTCGTCGATATGTTATTTTATTATTATATATTATTATTTGCCGATATATTGGCCGGGCCGCAAAAATATTTGTTGTGGGCCGCATGCGGCCCGCGAGTTTGACATCCTCGTTGTAAAGGAAGTATAAATTTTCAGGACTCATTATGCGCTTTTTTGATGCCATTAAATATAACCTCAATGTTTTTTTTCTTTTTTTGGCTATTGATTTTCGGGTGTAAACATTTTACGCTTTTTTTTCTTTTCTTTCTTCTCTTTCTCATTGTTATTGTCGCATTTTTTAGAGAATCAATAGTATTTCGTACAAAATGATTGAAATCCATGCAAATACCCATTATTATTAAGTCATATATTTTTCCACCGCACCTTGTCTAAGCTTTCATTTTTTATCTTTCAGTGAAAGGTACACATTGATATGATACACATTTTTATCATTACTATAAATTCCAGGTTGCACTGTGATTAATATTAAAAGGAAACTAGAAGCGTAGTAAAACAAACTGAAATTAAAGTAAGGTAATGTTTGATAAAAAGAAACTAAAATGTTTCCTTTTGAATAACCTGCATATATAACTTGAAAATCAACATAAACTCACTTTCGTAGATAGAATTCAGAATTATCAAGTAAAGTTATGAAACAAAAAGTACTGTCGAATATGTACCTGAAAGCAGAAAAAATGAATGTACAAAAAATATATCCACTGTTTTAGATAGAGCCTCTCCTTTATTACGAAATGTTTGTTGAAAAATATTATCAATGAATCTGGTACTGCAAATAAAAATTAACCAGTTTCATACTTTGGATCATAAAACAGAAATAACATTTTTTTATCTTTAGTTCCTTGCAGTAAAAATGTATCTATCCTATGAAAATTCCCAAGCAAAAATGCAACTTACCTACTGTAGCTTCTTCATCACAGTTAACCCCAGTGTAATCACTGTCACACCTAAATAAAAAAAGATTAAAATACTATTATTTCAATTTATTACTATTATTCACTAATAATACTATTATTTCATTTATTTATTGCCAACTTTGAGTAGGCATTAAGACTATAAAATAACATGATGTAAGGAAATGGTTACACATCGTTAAAGGGGAACTGAGAAAATGAAATTTGACTTTAAAAATAGCATAAATGACATAGAATGTTTTAAACATATTAGTTGAAAATGTTATGTAGAGATTGTGGTTTCAGGTTTAATTCTAGATGTCGTGCGATTGCTTAAAGTTGAGGGATAGGTGATTGAGAGGTAAGATGAAGGTTCCAGTAAAAGTTTCTGTGGCTGTTGCAGAAAGAATACGTTCTGTTGTTTTAATGTGCAACGCGAGTAGCAGAGGAAAAGACCGTGCGCTTTAAAAGAAGTGTCCTCGTGAATTATACGAAAGCCTGGAAGAGAAAATTAAAATTCTTTCGCTGTAGGAGGTAAACAGATGTGGCAGCTTTGAAAAAAGTCTGACTTTAAGAATGGCGCAATTTATTGTTTAGGTGACTGCCAAAGAAATGAAAAGGTAGACAAACTGCCTACTGATTATTTCCTGTAGAGACGTTTTATTGAGCTCAAGATGTGTTGGAGTCTTTACTAGACGAATGAGATGAGCGAAATGAGCTAGTCATCTTATAGAGTTTTACTTGATCTGGGTTAAGTTAATTAGTCCAAAACTCTAACGTTAAAGCAAATTATCGCTCTATCTGAAAGTAACTACATTGAATTGGAAAGGTTTAAGATAAACCTTCTTATTTAAACATGAACTTTAAATATAAATGCCCGTTCTTGTAGTAACAAATCAGCCACAACTCATGGTGGCACAATTAAAGTAACAGACAGTTTCAATTTAAAACATAGTAGCAAAGACTACGCAATTTTTTTAAAATTTAATCTAAAATGGCGTAAAGACTCTAATCGGTGTCTCAAATTCAAATGTCGTCAGCAATATGGCAAAGTCGAATAATTACCAGCTTATCAGAGCTGGCAGGGATTAATGTAACGGACCGCGAAAGGCAGTGTCTTACAAATCTCCAAACCTCAAATACCATCCAACTAATTTGAATTGTGGTGCGGAAACTGAATGTGAAAGTAAAGGCGGAAAATATAAATAATTGGTTAGTTTCAAATACATTCATGTCCATAAATTAAGGATAATGCCAGCTCCGGCAAATAAAGATTCAGAAACAAAATAAACGTGACTTGTTTATGAAGCCCATTTATTAAACAAAAGATAAAGAAGAAAAAAGATGGTACATATATGATATTATTCATGAAAACTACGATTTTTGTCCCGGGAACAATCACAAAAAATATCTCCCTTACAAAAACTTAACATTACATGTTTGATATGATGGTTAATACATTGTATGTCTCTCAGACGATGAAATACGGTCTGTACAATGCTAGGCATGCTGAGTATCAAATTATCCAGCTGATGTTGGGGAAGATTACTCCACTGAGCAAGCAATGCTCTCCGAAGTACCGGTATGCATGTAGGAGGTGCTTGACGGGCTGCAATTCGTCGGCCAAGCATGTCTGACACATGCTCTATCGGATTCAAATGAAATGAAAATGCTGGCCATTCTATACGAATGACATGCTCAGATGGAAGCATTCCTTTACCATATGTGCACGATGAGGACGGACGTTACCATCCATAAACACAAATTCTGCGACTATGGCACTCCTAAACAAGTGTACAAGTTGTTCCAGAATAATGTCCCGATAAATGTGGCCTGTCATGGTTCTGATCTGAACATACAGATCTGTTCTGGAGGCCACTGTAATTCCAACCCAAGCGAGCAATCCTACACCACCGTAAAGCTGTCGTTCAATGATGTTGTCTTGGTGGTAGCGGGTACCTGGAGTTCTCCATATGAAAGTCCGACGTGAATCAGACTGCAAGCTAAACCTGGACTCGTCGGAAAACATCATGCAAGTCCATAGTGACGATGTCCACGATGCATGTTTTCTGCTCCAGGCCAGCCCTTGGCGACAGTAAGTTGCCGTGAGCGGAACACATCTGGCAGCCCTGCGAACATATAAACCAATCTGTCCCAAACGTTTGTACACGATTTGCCTTGAAACTGTCGTATCCGTGGCCGAAGGTAGGTGACGAGACAGATCTGATGCTGTGCTCCGTCTGCTTCTTTTGGCAGTTACTGCCAAATATCGGTCGTCATTCGGCGTTGTAACTCGGAAGCGACCTGAACTGTAACATTTACTGACATTTCCGTCATTTTGGAATTGTTGCCGAAGCCTAGAGAAGACACTTTGGGCTATTGCAAAAAGCTAGGATACTTCCGTCTGAGTACGTCCACATTTCAGACGGGCGATAATTCTACCACGTAAAAATATCACCACACGCGTCCTCTTTGTCACAACTATTCAGCTGCGGTATTAAGCGGTTTACAGAACGCTTGTGAACAATTTTACTTCTTTGCTACCATTCCTTACATACGCTTCTCTTACATTCTTGTCAGTGTGACGTATTATCGGTGTCATCTGATGGCTTCCTGTAATTTGCACATTATTCTTGAAGGTGTATTCGATAATTCTACAAGTTAAATTTTTACTTCAGAGTTCGATTTCCGTGTGATTCTGAATCATCCCTAATTTATGGACATGAGTGTAAATATCATTTACAATCTTTTCTGGGGGGGAGGAGAAAAAAGTGAGTAGGTATAATTTTATTGGCTACCTGATTATAACTGGTTCGAAAAAGGCTGTGGGGTGACTGAAAGTGACCAATAGTGAGGCGGAGTTGCATCAGAAGATCGATTTTCTTCAATAATTAGGTCAGAAGTCAAATAGGAAAGATACTATGGAGGAATGGCTTTTTCTTTTTGTCTTTTTATTTGGATGGTGAGAGAGTAAAAGATGAGAAGAAGTGGAAATGAGAGCGAAAGGGTCCTGCCCTACACTAATAAAGTGTTCCAGTTTTACAGAAGCTTAAGAAATGACTGAGCGATAAAGGTTCTGCCCTAGAGTGAAATGATCCAAGTTACTGACATTTGAAGACAGACTGTTTCCAGAGAGTCTTCGTGATATTGAATCCGGTTTATGATTGGGACGAGCGGCATTTAGTGTGAAAGGTCCTATCCACAAAGTCTTATTCTAAGAGTCCTTTCGAACTATCATCTTCCTAATTCAAGAATTCCATCGGGGTTCAGGTTCTGTGACTATTTGTCACCAATTGTGAGACGACCGTTTATAATGCTCAAGTGTACGGCTCAAGATACAGAAACTGGTTAGGACTGTTATTTAGCGTGCTTCAAAAAATTTTGATTTGTTAATCAAAAGTCATTTTGGCTATCCGCATACCTAAGTTTTCTCTTGTAAATACTGCTTAACTCCTCCCCGCATGTAGTGATGATGATTATATAAAACTAAATGTTGGTATTTAATATGTATTAAGGAGTTTAGTTTCGAGATTAGTAATGTTTTGGTATATTTATTGCGAATTTAATATGCTAATATTGCACATAGGGAATTACATAAAAATGAATGTTTATGTCAATATAATTATGTGTTTATCTGCTTATATGATTATGCGTTTAACTGTACTGTCGACGACAGTACAGTTAAAGATCTTTAAATTGCTTTCTATAATTGAATCTGGGTAAAAGTATTAGCGGCTGTACTTTATCGCGAAAACGTTATTTTGGAAGTAAGATTAAAAAATTTTGATTATCAGTATTACACATTATTACTCATTGCACCACCTATATTTATTCGGTACAAAGTATGTACTACTACTTTCCTAGGTATTATTTGTAGACTGTCCTATAGCCTAGCGTCATATGAATTATTATTAATACCTAATACAGAAAGATAAGGTTATAATAAAGTAAGAGCACTCAGCTTTTCCAGTAAAATAAGGAATCATTCCAAACCCGGTCTTAGCAGAGATAATTATTTATCCTTCAAAGATTGCACGAAACAGATGACGAGGACTGACTGTACAAAACACATATTATTTAAGTGGCAATTCAAACTGCATGTTTGTGTTTTCAACAAGAAAGAGTCGATAAAAACTACATAATTAAAATTCTTCAGTTAGCTGACTATCATGCTCTTAGTAAAGAGACTTATTAATAAATAAATTTTTTTTTTAAAAATTCCCATTTATATACTTTGAAAGGGATCTTTAAATAAAAATTTATCGTCAAATGAATGTGGAATGTCGATAAGTTAAGCTGCAATATTTCCTTAATGTTCATTTGAATTAATAACAGTTTGCTCTTAGTTTTATTCCTAAGCTTGCAGAGAGGATAAAAATTAAAATAAATCGTTTAGGATTCTGTTAACCGACGATTGATAGTTTTGCAGTATGTTTTGCTCTATGCATAAGCTACTAATAACTAAACCTGGCAAGCATATCATTCCGAAACTCGGAAACCTTTTTTTGCTGGTTTATGGGAATATGATATAGCTCATGAGGACCAGCTTCTGATGGGAAGGAATGGTTTCATGGTAGACTTACTAAGAAAAAAAATGATTCGTATTTTCGCTTCATACCATTCATTACAAGAGAAAACAAATAGTAACACTTATAAGGTGAGCTGAGGGCGCAGCCCGGTCCTCCTTGCAAATCGAAATTTGCCCTATGACCTATTTGGGCCGCGCCAGTTCAAAAATCCACAAACGAACGCATACAGCGACCCAGCCATATCCCAAGCAGTTAACTAAAAACTAAACACCGGGAAACCAGGCCCCGAGTCCGAGTAACTAAAAAGGTTAAATAACGCAACAAAAAGAACTCAAAATATACATTCAGTTAGCATTTCTTTACATAGCTGCTGAATCTTTTATTCTTAAACACACAAGGAAAGAAGAAAATAAAATAACCATAACTAAACAAAATGAAGAGTTAATAATAAAAATAAAATAAAAGAAATATTAATATAACACCAAACACACAATCACCCACACGCACAACACACAAACATTTAACCTATGCCTATAGCTTCTCTCTTTCCACTTATAATCTCCATTATTTTTTTGGCAGTTTCCTTTGCCTTTCAAATTCCTCTTCTCATAAACTGAGGATTTGCACCAGTCACATGTCTTGTTAATTTACACTGTTCAATGAAATGCATATGGTCACCACATTTATTACATATCAAACATTTATCATTTTGCTGTAAACTGAATCTCTTCAAATAACTAGGAAATCTGCCATGCCCGGTTAGAAGTTGATTAAGATCAATATTATTTATAATTTTCCTATTGTTAACCGGGACAAATACTTTTAATAGATCGGTATTGCACAATGACAGATCCCATCGATTTTTCCATTTTTCATAATACCAATACATTTTCTTCTCGAAGCTGGAACGTCGATAATCTCGGCGTCTTCTTTCATTGATGCTTCTTTTAAGCATTCGCCCTCTTATTGCCCTTATGTCCTAAGCGAGCCTTAACCCAATTAAATAAAATATGATGTTTTTCTTGATTTGAAGATAAAATTCCTTCACTGTTTGAATACTCAAATTTTGTTGGACGGGGTTGGAGAGAGACTGGAAAACAGACATACAGTCCGAATTTATAACAGAGATACCGAACAGACATGCAGTCCGAATTTAAAGTCCCTTATAAGGTATTTCTCCCCGCCTTTTCAGCATGCTTTCGTGGTGTAGTGGCCAGTACGCTCGGCGCGTATTCGAGAGGTTCGTGGTTCGAGTCCCGGCGAGGGCATTGCTCATTTTTAATTTCTTCTGCTGTCAAAAGTACCTAATGCCTCTACAGTGGCTCCCGAACTAAAAGGATGGTGGATGATGATTCTCCACCACCAGGATTTGGCGATTGGGTCCCCTAATCTCCAGTCGCCCTTTAAAACGGGGAGTATATAAGGTATTTCTCCCCGCCTTCTCAGCATTCCTTCATGGTGTAGCGGTCAGCACGCTCGGCGCGTATTCCAGAGGTCCGTGATTCGAGTCTCGGCGATGGATTTGCTCATTTTTCATCTCTCCTGCTTTCAAAAGTACCTAATATCTCTAGACCCTAAACGATTTTTTTACGTTAAAGACACTACATTTGCTTGTTTTATTACATTCTATTTCGGAAAAGTTTTAATTTCTCGAAACAAACATTTGCAGTAATATCTGGCACTTTATGCAGAAGACGAGTTAGTGGTTTCAAAAACTGAACTGTGCACTAGCTGAACATCAGTTTAGAAAAACTGTATTAGCAGAATGACTTGCTTTGCAGATTTTCCTGTTAGGAACTGGATTTTGATACTGTGACTTAACTACTTTGAATTTTGTCTTCAGTGTTGAACAGAGTATAACAAAATTAGCTACCAGTAGGTGATTACTAAATGGTATTCTTCAAATTAATTGCAATAATAAATATTTTAATTCTGTTCTATGAATTTAGACTTTACAGTTTGTTATAGGCTATATTAGGAAACTGAGGACTCATGTATTATTTCATATGAATTTTAAGTTTAAAGACTTCTTTATAATTTAAAATTTATGAACTAAAGTAACACATTTCTAAACCAATAATACAGATGACTTACTTGCATCGAAACTGAGCTCCAATTATCTCACACGTTCCATGCACGCACAGCTTTGAATCACATATTTCTATAAATAAAAAGGCAATACACAAAATTTAAATCATTCGTCTTAAAATTCTACTTAATTCTTGCAATAAAAATTACGTTTTTATTTATTTAGTTACCATATACCGTAAAGGTACTCGGTAGTCCTTATAATATAAATTTTAATTATTAATAAATAATTTTAATATAATTTTTAAAACAAATGTTTTGTTATAATAGTGAATGAAAGCGAAAGACCAAAAACATTTCAAACTCTTTTACATGAAAGGAAAATTATAACTAATGATTATTGCAGCATAATGTCTTATCAAAAGTATGGCTTATGGAATGGAATTTTATAAATGACACTATAAAAATAAACTATGCTTTTTCATGCAGAAGAGTAAATATTAAATTTTTTGTATGATAATTATGTAAGCAATACCACCGCCCTCTTTTTTGTGCTGCAAGAAGCTAGTGTGTCCAACTAGAAATGGGAAAGCTGTGGTTCGAATCTTAGCGAAAACAGCTAATTTTTCTTGTGCCTTTCTTCCAAAAACTATCTCTTCAAACCACAAGGGATTCCAATGAAAAACGACAAATATCCCAAAACTTTAAGAAAGATGTGTTTTTAGTCCAAAGGGGCTTTGTCTCTGAAGGACTATTGTTTTCGTTTTGCGATTTTACGTCGGAAACATTAAAAGTCTGAATCACTTTTAAACTGTTGCCACCAAATCTTACAGCGCTGTATTATATTTAAAGAAATTAAATAATGAAGAATCTGCATAAATGTATATATATTTCTCCAAACGGGATAAAACAACGGTACCTAGAGCCATCCAATTTTGAATAACGTACGTTTCCACCCGAATATGCGCATCTAGAAGCCCTAATTCGAAATTTGTTTTATGACCTATTTCATATTTTGTAAAACTTTAAGTAACCTTTGATGAACAAACTGAAACGATTTAAAAGCGAGCCATGGCAACATTCTACGTGAGAAAAAAACCTTTTTATCTAAAGCGCGCGGAAATGTTTTCAGCAATTCTAAAGCTATACTCATTTTAGAATTATTTTGCGATATTGTTGTTGAACTGAATTTTATGGTTTTAATAAATAAAGTAATAAAAAAAGCGTTGAAAAACACCCCTTTGGACGTAATTTAAAATCTGAAACTTTTCAGATTTTTTTTCTTGATTTTTATGACAAAATATGCTTGTTATTTTATACCTGTGTTTATGTACGTACTTTGTACCTGTTACTTTATATTCGGATACCTGTATTTATGTATAAATTGCTTTAATTTCTTGGACATATTTCAAGCGTCACGTAAATATACTTCCTTCGAGACATTGCAAAAATATTCTAGACTATATATATATATATATATATATATATATATAAGGCCTTGTCGGTCAGAGGGCTAGAGTGGCATATGAATTAAAATCTGTGGGAGGTCAGCTGGATTTGGTTGACTTTTTATCAATCCTATGTCAAGTCGCTCTTTAACTGGGGAAGAATGCGAATATTTCGCGAAATGCGATGTTTCCAGCTCCGCTGAGTTTAATCTTAATGGGCACTTGATGCTGAAATTCGGATTAGTTAATTCCCAGAAAGGAGAAGAATTGCACAGATTCTATTTTAAATAACATTAAAATTATTTTATTTAGTTTGCGAAACCAGCAGGACATAAGAGAATTAAACTTGTTTACTTTAAGTATTCCTGTCATCTGAAATATATTTAGGAGTTATTCTAAAAAGAAATTATATATATATATATCACTTAAAAGCCCAATATACATTGTAGAGACATTAGGTTATTTCGAAGCAGGAGTCATGAAAAATGAGCAACGCCTTCGCCGGGAATCGAACCACGGACCTCTCCGTTACGCGTCGAACATGCTGTTTTAAATATTATGTGACTTTGCTGTTGACACCTTTTAGTAAAAATGAACAAGACTGAAATATTTATATAATATTTTTAAATGTTATTTTAACACATTAGAACAAGTTAAAATAAGACCATTTCACAAACTTGAATTTCAAAATATTGAATTGAATTGAATACTGTTGAATTGAATTGCGAAGGGCATGATATTTAATTGATAAATTTAACACACAAAATGTTAATAATAAGAAGACAAGAAAAAGCTTTGCTAGTCACCTTACTAAGAAAACTGAACATTCATATGATGAACTGACAAAAACTGAAAAATATATAGAAATGTATGAGAGCAAATATATGCTGCTGTACCGTTTTTAAAAATTTTGCAGTTTTATTGTTTAATTGTATTTGGCATGAGTGCGAGGAAAATGACGCTTATTGATAAAGATGAACAGATAAATAAGGAAGTGGGTTGGCAGGAAAAAGTGCAACAGCAGACTGGTATACTGCGAACTCAGCGAGAGCGTAAATAAACCTTAACAAATCCTTTTGGGCGAATGTTAAAATCTGAAACCTCTCAGACTTTGCCTTTTTATTTTTTTAAATCAGATTATTACTCTTTTTTATTATCAATCATAAATCGTATTTTAACTAAGAAATTAATCACTGTTGTCTTACAGGTAAAAGGAATAGATATGAATTTAATAGGTCGTGCAAATCGCAATCACTCCGGTCCTCAGATGATTCAATTTTATACGATATTAAGCATACTATCCAGACAGATTCTTGTTAGAGCAACGAAAGACAAACGAATACATGCATATACACTTCAGCTATCTTAATATCTTCTTACTGGTGTAAATAACTTAATTTTCGTCTTGGTTGAGCTTCTTTTTTTTTCCTTGCCATTTGTTTTAGATATATAGGGTACACTAAGCCCCCCCCCAAAAGTCAGTTCTACATCTCCCGTTCTAATGTGCCGATTGACAAAATTCAAATTGCGTTTTCCGTGTTTCGGCTTAGGATATGTATTAGATTTATATATAGCATCATTCTAATATAGGTATTTTGACAAAAAATGGAACGTTTTCTGAAATGAAATGCAATTTTTTCCATATTTCGATTCTACGACTCAAAATTTGCCAAACTGCCAAGTTTTGTAAAAATCGCACGAGTAGATTTTAAAATATTAGCTCTCAAAAGTTTAGCTCCTCAATGTTAATTGAGTTTGCTATATATTTATTAACATCTATTTTTTTATTACTCTTACTTGATTCCTTCTTTCACAGTTTGAAATTTAGGTTCCCTTGAAAATAAAGTTCAACTATTTTTTATGATTTATTTTTAAAATTTGTATTTTTAAATAATTTTTATAAATTTTTGGAAAAAAAATTGAACTATAACCTATAAAAGTTTTACCATCAACTTAAAGTAAATGTATTTCTAAGTATACCTGCGAAACATTAGAGCTTTTTATTCAAAATTTTCGAACATATACCATACGTGTCATTTATATGTTGGCGCGTTTCGAAATTTAGCACATTTGTTGAAAGCGATAACAACATCAAATGTGGTTTAGACACTTTGTTAAAATTATTTGAAAGTAGAACGATGTGACTTTTTTTCCGCTCATGCACAATGTAAAAAGGTAGGAACCATGTGACTTCCGCTCCCGCACAATGGAAGGGACAGGAAAATAGGTTGCCATGTATTATGAAGTTCGCCAAGTGAATTATTCTTGGCGTAAACTGAAAATAATTCGCCAAGTTAAATTTTTGAATTTCACCTTAAATTTCGCACCAAATTTACAAAATTTAATATTTAGGCATAATTTGAGGCGTAGAATCGAAGTATGGAAAAAATTGGTGTATTATTTCAGAAAAAGACCTGTTTTGTGTCAAAAGGACAATACTATATAAAAATCTAATATACATCCTAAGTCGCGCTTTTGAGATATGAAGAATGCAATTTGGATTTCATCAATCGGCCCAGTAGAACTGTCCTTTTTTTTTGAAGACTTGAAATCGCAAATCGATGTAGGATAAAAGAATGTAGCGTTCATGCAGTAGTGCACACAAACAGCGTCAGAAATGAAAGGAAGTTCTTGAAAATGAGGGAATAGAAATAAAAATGAGGTTTAATAAAAATGTTCATTTGCAAAAGTAGCCCAATTCAGTGAAGATGGTCGTAGTATCCTCGACGCGTTGTAATTTAGGCCTCACACCTGCAGCGCCGAATATTTTGGAAGATTCCAGGTATATCTGTGACTTCCCAGACAGATACACTGATATATGCAACCATTTTCTTGGCGCTGTCAACTGAAAGGCTATAGATCAATGTTTCCATACCTACACCAAAGAAGTAATCAGATCATGACAGGGTCGGTTATTGAAAAGCCCAATGCAACAGATCCTCACATCCGATCCATTGTTGGTCAGATATAACGTCTAAGGAGTTACGGCTAAAATGGAGAGGATTCCATTGTGCTGGAACTATAAGGAACGCATGCAGAAAGCATTGATCATCCAAAAGTTATGGCAACACGTTCTTCAGAAATTCAAGTTTGTGGAGTAACCTTATTTTAACTTGTCCGGCATTAGAAAATATTATGCTCATTATTATTTTATATTGCATAAAATTGTGTAAACATAATATTTAAAAATATTTTTGTGTGCGTATAAGTTCGTAGTAGATTGAATGTACAAGTTCGATAAAAGGTTAATAAAATTTATCGTTATCGCAAGAAATACAACAAAACGCTGGAGTTTTCCTCAGAGATATTCGTAGAATATCACCATATCACGCAATATAATCAGTAATTATCCTTCAAGCTACTAAAAACGTTAGAATACAACGCAATGCAAAGAGAAACCTAATCCGATCTCACCGAGAATTCGAAAAAAAAAAAAAAATAACAACAGCAGCCAACTAAACAACAACAGAGCTCTCCGGCTTTTTAACCGGTCTCGAGAAAGTTCTGGTAATTTCTACTTTTTTGAGATTTCTAGAAAGCAGAAAGAGTAAAATTACGGTTACAGCTAACACAGTAGTCAATTACATTTATTCAGTTTAAATTTAATTATGAGATATCTATTTATTAAATGTTAAATGCTTGTGCTCCTGTATTTTTACTTTTCCGGCATAGCTTTCTCTTAAAATATATCACGTGCTGCATTGCAAGGGGAAATAAAACAATTTTAATTATAACTCTACTAACATTAGCTTATTATATACAAAATTTGTAACAATATTATATAAATATTTAACCTTTGTACATTTTTACTAAAAGGAGGCTCGGAACTAAAATTGTCATACTTTGATAGCTTATTTATCTAATTAAATTTTTTAACAGGTTTTCAAGTGCTATTTAGTTGTGACATCTTTCTGAAATACCAACGCTGTATGTAGCAACGCTGCATATAAAAAAAGAAACTGTGGCAACGATGGCAGTGTGGTAAACCTGCCATCAATGATCGATCTCTTACAAACCTTGAACTGGTGGGTATATATTCTTACCTGCACAGCCAACGATTTTAGTATCCAAACTTTCCTTGAGAGGCTTATATCCTTCTTGGCAAGGGCATTCGAAACTGCCGTAAGTATTTAAGCATTCTGTCCCATTCGGGCATGCGTTGGGCAGCAAGCATTCATTGATATCTGAAAATAAGATTCGTAAGGATATCAAGAATTGATGAAATTCTGATTAAAAATATCAAGAGTTGAATTAGGGCTTTTAATGTAACATGGCATACTTTAAAAGCAATCTGATGATTAATAATAATACCTGCGAGACAGCGGGGCTATTAAAAGAAGTAAATCAATATGCAAAACAGCATCATCCAGCACTATTTCTAAAAAAAATCTAATGTGTACACCACATGACTTCCTTGTACGGATTGCATTTTATTTAAACTTTTTGGATTGAATTAAATCTACTTCATCGATAGCGCATAAACCGCAATAGAATAAATGAACTCTTTAAAATTGAGTATATTTGTTTACCACAGCGACACTGGCACTAGCTTCACTTAACAGCGTTACATCTCATTCATTTTATAACTCATCAAGAATGCAAAAAATTATGTATATCATCTGGAGAAATACCTAATCGTTGCTACATGTTCTTTTCAATACTATAGTAAATCTAAAACAATGTGTAAAAGAAATTAAACAAATAAACAAAAAGAAAAAAAAGAAAGAAGGAAACAGTTTATCTCAGACGATTTACTATTTGTCATTCAATTACTTCAGTTCTCACTTCGCGACAAGGCAAAAATACATAAAAAAACAGCAAATACATCAAAATATCTATATTAAAAACTATTAAGTAAATCTTATTTCCTGGAATAAATTCCGGAGTGGATTAAGCATGATTTAATTCGCAAGAATAAATGAAAGCGGTATCTTTGTTGTTGCGAAGCTTAGTTTCTCTAGATTGGCAACAAATCCACTATTCTCCTAGGTTTCAAATGTAAACAAATATGTCCGCAAAGAAAAAAATGATTAGGCTTAGCCGCAATTAAACAACTTTCAAGTTGATGATAATTCTACAAATCTTGAATGCAGATTTACTACAAGCATAAAAACCTTAACCGGAAAATAAGAACAATATAATTCAAAATTAAAGCAAAAAATGTGCAATTTACCAACATATAAGAATAAAAAGACCGAGCTCACTGAGCCAAGTAACAGAGTGGATATAAATATAAATAAATTTATACACGTTGAATTTCAACGTTCTGAGGTTACTCGTTTTTGAGGTATGCGAGATACATGCATACATACGTACGTACACACAGACGCCACGAAAAAAATCTCTTCAGAATCCGTTTTTAAATCAGATTTATAATTTTTTTTAGGAAAAAGAGTCCTTTATTCTGTTCTTACGTACGAATGCCACTCAGAAACATCGTTAAAGTGCATTCGATAGCGGTCAAAATAGATATTTTCGTTGAAATATGATACCCGAAATTTTTCGCGATTACAATACTTCCTTTTGACTTCGTACAAGGAAGTAAAAAATGGCATGGTTTTCATTCGAAGATCATAACACAAATAAATGAATACATAAAATGACATCCGCCTTGCATTACGTCTGACAGGCTTCTTTCGAAATATTTTAAGATCTAGAAGTGCTTATAATTTTATTGACGAATTATTCTAGATAGATTGATCTAACACCCAAGGTAGTACAAATTGTTTCCACATAAGTAGTAAAAATAAACCTTAATTCAGTTATACATATCTTTATCTTATCAAGGCTTGATCAGCGTTTCCGTTCTTAGTAAATAAATAAGAAATCTGAGTTCTCTATGTTTTTTGGACAGTTATTATCCCAACCAGAGAATTAAAACCAAAATTACAACTTGGAATATGTCCGGAAATATGTTGTGAGGTTTATTTTATAAACCTAAATTAGAATTCGTAATAAACCTGCAAACATGTTGTGAGGTTTATTTAATTCACATAACAGTTATTTTAAGGAGTCTTCACTGTCACTTCTTACTTTCCGTTTTCTAGCCAGAATGCAAAGTAGTTTGCGTGTTTTTATGTGATTGTTTGAGATAGTTAAGCCAGAGCGTGGTCTGCCGTTTGAAAGCAACGTGACTAGTTTTGCTGTTCTAGATAAGAGTTCCTCTCCTTGTTCCATTACTTCTTGCTGGTAGTTAAACTCACCTTGGTGAACTCCAAGCCAATTTCGCGATTAAATTGCTCTGTGTGGCCTTTGACTATCAGCTATTTAAATTTAATTTTACATTTGAAATTCTGCTTGATGTTTCTCCCCATAAGTACTGACGGACTTTGTAAGCACCTGCAGTGCCTTCTGTTCGTCTACTTGAGTTTGAAATAAAAGGGTCCTGTACACCCTTTCTTAGGTGTCTGTACTTATTTGCAAACATTGCGATAAGTTGCTTTAAATCCATTGAAGGGTTAGTAACATTTTATAGAAGATAGATGAAAAATAAAGATGTTAAAAATGATAAAGATGTAAAAGATGTTAAACCACTCACAACATGAATTTTGCATAGTTAAAATGTGCGAAATATTGATGGCAACTCGAAGTCTGATAAAAGAAATATTGCCCCAAGTAATTATTTATAATTACAGAGCAATACTAAACTTTGAGGGATTATCAGCAATTCTGATTAAATAGTTTAGTGACCAGACTTCATTTCAAAGAAATTGTAGTTTTCCAAACATTAATGGCAACTGTAAGTTGGTATAGGTAAGAAATGTAGGCAGTTTACAACACAAGGCTTTTTTTTATTCATAGACATTAAAATCAAGATTTATATCATTACCAATCGAATATTTATTTACTAATTATGAAATTCTTTTATATTTAGTAACTCATTTATACAGTAATGCAGTGATTGTTAGAAAAGAGCAGTACGGAGTAAGATGGAAAACATAATTGTTATCAAACATGTAAAACATTATAAATATATGCCGAAACGTTTTTAAAGACAACAATATTATTTCATAAGAAGAGGCCGTTAAAGTGAGTCCTAAGCTTTCTTGAGAATTTCCTTATCCAGTTTTTTCCTATTGTTTCATACCATCCGTTTGATTTACAGATTAGAAAAACAATGTTCGTACATTAAAACTCAATTGACTCAGCTAGTACTAAATGCAAAATGCAACAAAGAACAGCTATACATACAAGCACCTCTATCAAATATAATTCCTATCATGTGAATATACTATCATACTAGATGTTTTAAGATTGTAAAATTATTTCATAATGAGTCTCAATATTATTTAATAAGTATTTGCTATTTAGCATCTCCTATAGAGTAATGTTAAAATACATTATTTATGTTCTAGACGAAGAAAATTATAATACTGTTAATTGATTTATAAAGTACATTAGTTTATTTAATGCAAGTGAACAGCAAAAAAGAAACAGTACAATAAATTCTAATCGAAAATCTTTGAACGGCTAAATATTTATATTTAAATGTTAAAAATGTCCCCTTTTTTAAATTTTCTAAGTAACTATAATTGATATTCAGACTTATTTATTAGAAAACTTTCGTATTATGAATTTCAAATTAGAGTTTGGAATCATATCAGAAACAGCTTTTAAATTTACGGGAAAATTGCGAAGGTTTTCATTCTATCACCGTCGTCTTAGCACTATCAGTTGAAATGGGAGAATATTTTAAATTAATAAACAGAAATTAGATTTTATAAATGCATGTTTAAAGTGAGACGATAAATGTGTTGCAAGTCTCTGCGAAGATCAATGTTTGAAACATTTCCATCAAAGGTATTGGTGAATAATTTCCTGACTAATATCTTGAACGCCTTTTTTGAAAGAGGGTATTGACCTATCAGCATTAATTTAATTAGAAACCTAAAAAGGATCTCCGCGAATCCAGATAATGTAGTATCATTTAGAAAGGTATGTTAATATCATTCTAAATGATCTCCAGTAATCATTTAAATGATTATTGTAGAGCTATATTCATTAATCATTTAAATTGGGAGTAAAAATAAATTATCATTCAATTAAATCAGTTGCTGTATAATATCGGTTGCATGAAAAAGCAGCTTCGAATTTATAGGACATTACCAAAGGCCAAGTGGCCTTCGAGAAAATGTGCAAAATAACAACATAATATAAGAGTCTTAAAATAAAATAGCGATTCAGATTCTAGAATTTTAGGCCAAAACGTAGCAAAATCGAACTTTCGTTTTGATTGCTAATCTCTTGCTATCACCTTGAATAGCCATACTAATAGATAGTTTCTTATTTACGTCAATGATCACTAAATCATGAGATAATTCCACGTTCTTGAGATAATTTTTAAAATTTCTTTCGCCTAGAGATTCCGTACATTATACTTTTACAACGTATATAGTGATATTTTCATGTAACTAAACTTAGTAGCTAAAACCAGTCTTAGCAGAGAAAATATCCTTGGTTTTCAGACTAAAAATCAACATTAAACAATATCTGACACAAAGTGCTCCTGCGATTCGTAAAAAATTAATTTTGGAAAAGGAATTTAGAGCTCGCTTATGCTAAGCACGTTTTTAACATTTTATACATTTTCAACCTTATATCATTACAAACTTTTGAATTATCTTGAATTTTAGATTTTCGTGTTATTATGTGACTGTTATTTGTTTGACACATTTGTGCTCTTTACATTTCATAATTTTCAAGTTATACCAATCTGGAAAAGGTTCAACTGAATTTTTATAAACTGAAATTCAGTCGCTTAAAAGCAAAGATGCGATGGTGCGTAAAAAGATGAATACTAACAGCAGAATAACTCTATTACTTGAAAACGTTACCACAGAAGTCTAATTGATCTATACCTAAGAACAGCGCCGGCTGTTTCTTATGCATCAAGGGTTTGGGTAGGTTCTTCACTGTAAAAAGCAAACTGGGAGCTTCTAAAGAAAATTCAAAGAAGGTTTCTTTTAAGAATTGTTTGTGGCTACATAACATGAGTTACAAGACACCTTTTGTAGCTGGTATTCAACCATAGATATTGGCACTTTGAGCAAAATTTCGAAGAAGAAAAGCATTTGCTGGTAATCCTAATCAAATTTTCTTGATTGTAGCCTGACAGTTACTTCTATGACGTATCTTTTTAACAGGAGTCGCCCGAATAGCCAGGAATAACCAGAATCGCCGGAATAACCTGAGTAGCCAGTTGCTGGCTATTCCGATGCTCTTCCTGAAGAGTACAAATAAATTTGTTTTACAGACGGAAGTATGATGAATGATAAGGTTGGCTTTGCTTTTATTATTTATGAAGATAAACAAGAAAGAGATTTCAAACAGTAATGAATTTAAATGCTCTATAAGTGCTCTGTTTTTAAGCCTGAGTTTCTGTGAAATTGATTCGAAATTCTTGCAACGGTTTGAGTTCAATGCGCATTTCAATATGCAGCCATTCTCGCTCTTCAGTATGGTTATTAAAAGAAATTAGTGTTTCAGTGGAACTTGCTGTAGAAATCCGGGTTTTTACTAAGGCCTCGCAAGATGTTGGTATCGGCATTAATTTTGTTTATATTTTTTGGGGACACTGGAAATTCTGTAAATGAGAGGCTGATGTCCTAGCGAAGCTCGTCACGAAATTTCACATTGATTTAAATCTCCGTGCTCTTATTTCTTATGAGAAGAGCTTATATAGAAATGATGCTATCTGTATTTGAAGCACAGAATATCTGACTTCTAAAATCTATCTATCTGAATATCTAAAAGCACAATGGACCAAAAGTTTTTTTTCTACAACTTTTCACAGAATAAGATTGATAATTTTTCAACAGATTTTAAAGTAATTCAACTTTAACTGGGCATGTTAATTTTTAGAGGTATTTAAAGCTATTTGGACTTGCTTCAAGTGTTTTGTAAGCTGCTGCAGCGACGATGATGTCTTCTTCAGCGCGTTCATCATATCCAGCAGAGGAAGATATGTCAGGCAACTTGGAAGCGCCTGTCTGTATCTCGGCCACCAGTTTTTTTTTAACTTTTTCGGGCTAAATTTGCTTTATGGAATTTCATTCTTAATTTGCATTATTGAATTCTCTTTATTTTATTACTTTTTATATAGTATTTATTTTTTTTAAAAATAATTTTAACCCCATTCGCAGTAGTATTGTACACTTGTTAATTTATTTCGTTAGTGTTTAACTTTCTTGTGTAAGCCTCGTAGTATATTTTGTGAAACATGAGGAATTAAAATTAGGGTTATAAGCTGAATTTAATTTTTCTCGACAAATATTTCTTCGTCCCAAGTCTACAAGTATACAAAAAATGCAAATTCTTAATATTTTAAAGAGATAATAAGATTTATTCCCAATGAGAAATGTAAACTGAGTCAGATGCAGATATCCCTTACATTTGTTATCACAGGAACAAAGATTTTCATAGTCTACATAACCACTGATACATTAAAGATATTAAAAATTTCCTTATAATACTTTGAAGACATGATTAAGTCATCTATAATATTAGCGTGCCCATTAGCGGCTGAGCGGTGAAATCGCTGAACACTGGTAGTTCGGTCCAGCTTTCGAATCCCGGCGAACGCATGGGTGTTTTCACGATTTTCCGCATGTGCAACGTGTATGCAGTATCTTGTAGATGCCTACGTTGTGGATGTATACGTGAATAAAGCGGACGCAGTCCCGTCGGCTGGCGGGCTTGCCTGCTGCATGGGTGTTTTCGTGATTTTCCGCATGTCTAACGTGTATGCAGTATCTTGTGGATGCATAAGTAAATAAAGGGGGTGCAACCCGCTCAGCTGGCGGGCTCTCCCGCTGCATGGGTGTTTTCGAGCTTTTCCGCATGGGGAGTGTAGCTGGCGGGCTTGCCCGCTAGTTGAAATATTATAATTAGGGTAAACGAAAAAGCATTTTGGGAAAACGATGATAATGATGCTCATTTAAATATTTTTTAGTTTTTATACTTATGTTAAGAAAGGATAACTGCCTGAAACACTTATTTGCAACTATTTACAATTGCAATCTAGTATTTTGAATTTAAGCTTCTTTCTATGCAGTTTACTCCAACAGTTGTTCTGCTACTCCAATAATTGTTTTCTTTATATACAAGGAAAGGGATGATTAGAGAGCTAATGTTTTGTTTTTAATAAAATCGGATATATTTTACTTTGGAGCATTATAATTTTAATTGTTCTGGTTACTGTTCATTGTTTCTGAGAATAAGAAGTGTTACTTGAGTTTCATGTTTAAATCAAGTATATTCAAGAGACGACTTGTAAAGATTTGCTTCCATAAAGAATCGGAATTTTTATAAAACACTCTGCTACTGCTCCGTGGAATCGCATTAGTCGAAACTCTTTTACGATATTTTCTCGGTGTTTTCACATTATTGAAGAGGAGGGAAGCTTTAAACTTCGTCTCTTATATTAATTATCGCTGAAAATATTTGCTTCTATTTTAAATCAAAACCAAAGTGTCAGGTTTACAGACTGCATGTCGTCCAACCGGGATAGTGAGCAGTGACTTTGACGGCCGTATGGAAGGGGCCGGGGTCGAATCTCGGAGAAGGCATGGATGTTTCTTAAATACGTATATAGTATCTGTGCAGCATCTGTGCGGCACTGAAAATATGCGGCGAACAGCTAGTCCTTTCG
>KK120854.1:29159-52921 GCA_000611955.2 Stegodyphus mimosarum
TAGTGTTTACTTGAGTGCTTGAACTATTATTCTTAGAATACATTAATAACGTTGCAATGGACAAGAACGAACGACTTGTGATCCGTAGCAGGACTTGAAGTATTTTCAGTCCCTGGTTTTGTACTTATAGCTGCTTCTTTTGCTGAAGCTGATGTGTGAGAATTAGGTCCTGATAATGCTATTTATTAATTTTAAGACCAGTACTGGAGTTAACACTTATTTTCTTTCTTTGCGAAAGAGAACAAACGGCTGCTACTTTTGCTTTTAGTTAATTTTGTACATTCTTTACAGAGGATGTATATTTTTTCTTTGTATTATCTCTAATCAGTATCCGAATGAAATGCAAAGGATCAAGAAAAATCCGCCTGTACATCAGAGGTGAGCAAGAAACGTGTACCGGATAGAAAGAAACACAAAGAGGAAGAAAGATAGACACGCTCTCGAGGGAGATAGAGAAAGAACTTTGATTTAATTTTGATTTTGTAAGCAAATTAACTTATTCTCATATTAAACTGCTTGAAAATAGAGATAAATTTGTAATGGTGTTTTTCTCCTAGTTGTAATACAACGTAGATTATCATTCTTTCCTGCGTTCTTTTGAATGTTTTCAGATTAACTGCGATTTTGTTTTAACTGTAGACATCATTCCCGATATTACCTTGGCTAACAGGAAGCTCACTACAGAACGATATTTCACAGATCTACTAAATCTCAGACTATATAGTTATTGACAATGAGTTCTTGATTTCTGAGATATAGTATACATAAAAAGGAAGATAACGATAATAAAGGAAAAGGTCTTTTCTGGTTTTGAAAATTAAGAGGTTTTGAAAAGTAGGAAAATCAAAAGCAAAAGACATTCGTAAATGTTCGAGACTGAGTATTTAATGCTTTTCATAGGAACAGGTAAGGAAGTTACAAAAGCGAAATCTTTGAAGTAAGGATAAATTTGATTATACCATTTCTTTCATAGACAACAATTTATTCTGTAAGATTATAAGATATTTTCTCCTTCCATCAACATGCCTTTGTGTTGTAACGGTAGCACACTCGGCGTGTATTCGAGAGATCCAGGTTCGAGTTCCGGCGAAGGGCATTGCTTATTTTTCATGTCTCCGGATTCAATAAACCTAATGACTCTACAAATGGCACCCGAACTACAAGATGGTGGGCATTAATTCTTCATCACCAGGATTTTGCAATTGCTTTTCCTTAATTTCCAGTCGTTATTTTAAAATCCACCTTTTAAATCGTGAGTATATAAGGCATTTTCTTCCTCTTTTCAGTATGCCTTCGTGGTGTAACGGTCGCACACTCGGCGCGTATTCAAGAGGTCCAGGTTCAAGCCTCGGCTAAGGCACTGCACATTTTTCACGTCTTCTGCTTCAAAATAACCTAATGACTCTAAAAGATGAACTTTTAAATGCTCCATGGTTATACTTGGTATACAAAATAACTTTCTGTTTCACTTTTACTACGATATTCGCACAAAAAAGTACGTAATGTTTTGTGATTTATTGCGTATTGTACATCCTGCTGTAAATTTCCAGTTTCAATAATAATATATATTTTGATCTTCTCAATGAGTAACTTGAACATGAGTCAGTTGCCCTTAGAAAGATATTCAGGAAGGCATCCTTCTTCTTAAGCAGTTAATCATTGCGTCCGCTACCGTAATTGATTCAAGAAATAAACAGTATTAATTTAACTATTTAATCCTTGTTTCTGGACAATCTTTTAACCGAAATTATATGTATTTAAAAAGATGTAATTATAAGAAAAGCAAAATTTCCCAGAGTTGAATGAATGAACTTGTGACTTATTTAGCCAAATGATATATAATTCAATATGTTTAATGTTTCTAATTTCAGTAAGAAGTGTTTTAAATCATATGTCTATGTAAATACAAACATACTCTGGCAAGTTAACAGTATTTATAATTCTAACTGAAAGTTTTATTTTTGTATATAATTTTTTTTTTTATTTATTCCTTTGAAGCGCCTTCCACCATTTTTTGATAACTAAATGTAGACTTACAAAAACGTTGCAAATGGTCCTCGTTTATGAATGGAAAATATACACGTACCAACACGTATTCCGTTTTCTGTCTCTAATGTTTTTTCATAACAGTGAAAAATATCTGTGCGTCAATTTGTGAGTAAAGTAAGTTATGTTTATTTTCATGGACTTAAAATTATCGGAATTATTTGCTTCGAAATGTCTTTTAAACATCCTACAATAATATTAGATGAGCTAAATAATAAATAATACTACAATAATACGAAAATAGTATTAGATGAGAGATCTGATAGTTGAAGGGACAAAGTTTTTTTCCTGTTAAACATCAATCTAAGGTTTTTTATACAAAATGTTGTCATTAAGGGGACTAAAATTCAGAGCAATTAAAGTTAGCTATTCGGTTTTGGTATTCATTCTTTTTTCAATGTCAAACACATCATGTGGCCTTCTCAAGTTTTTGCATTGTTTTGTGATACAATTTTAGCTTAAAAATGCATATTTGTTTTCAGCTATTTTAACTTCGGACTTTTTACAATTACTCTTTATAAGCGTAAAACATTACTGTATAAATATTTTAATCTTGCAGCTCAACCAGGATTGTGGTTAGCGAAGCTGACTGCCGTACCGAAGATCCTGGGATTGTATCCCG
The DNA here is from genome assembly GCA_000611955.2 of Stegodyphus mimosarum. NCBI lineage: Eukaryota > Metazoa > Arthropoda > Arachnida > Araneae > Eresidae > Stegodyphus > Stegodyphus mimosarum. Next base: position 31,828 of record KK120854.1, read on the forward strand.
GAGAAGGTTGTTCGTCAAAAACATCGCGGCAAAAACATCGCGGGCGAAAACATCGAGAGCGAAAACGTCGCGGAGAAAACAACGCAAGGCGAAAACGTCGTGGAACAAAATATCGTCCGAGAAAATAAAACAAAGAGAAAATATCGAAGTTCTAAAACATAGTGGTACAGAATATCGTCGTCGAAAATAACGCGGTTTAAAAACTTCGCAGTTTAAAAACATCGTCGTCGAAAATATCGTGATAAAAAATAAAGTACCTACAAATCATCGCATGCCGATAACATCGCAGACACGCGTTTTTCAGGTTTTAATAACTGTAAAAGGATACTCGCAAAATGATTTATGAGCGCAAGATGGAAAGAAGAATAATTTTTTACTTATACTTTTTTTTAACTAATAAATATTTGTTGAAAATGTAAAATGGAAACTTAAGCATAGAAAATTAATGCGACTTATATTATTTAATAAAACTTTAAATTGACATAGTTAACAAACAAAGGTCATTAATAAATTATTTTTTATAAAGTTTTACTGGTAATTTTTCATGAAAGTATAATCTAAAAAAGAATAGAAAAAGGAAAATAACTAACTGCATAACTTTATCTATAAAAACATTTCTAATTATGGGAGATTATTTACGTAACTTTTGCTAATCTAATACTCTTATAGTGAAAATTATTTCTTGTTTTGTTTAAATTTCTTGTTCTGTTCTTTTTAAATTTATTGGTTAACAAAATATATGAATTTAAAAATCATCCTTTTTTCCATCTTGCTCTCACAAATCATTATGCGAATATCCATTTATAATTATTTACAGAAACGCATGTCTGCGATGTTATTTTCATGCGATGATTTGTAGGAACTTATTTTTTACTATGATATTTTCGACGACGATATTTTGTATCGCGACGTTTTATAACTGCGATGTTTTCTCCTTGCTTTATTTTCTCCAACGATGTTTTGTACCATGACGTTTTCGCCTTGCGTTGTTATCTTCTCGATGTTTTCGGTTGTAAACCTGAGAAGGCATGGATGTTTGTAAATGTATGGTATCTGTGCGGCATGGGGGCACTTTAAATGTGCAGCAGGCCGAAAGTCCTTTCGAGAGGCTGATGGTAGGGAAAAAGGAGTGGGAGACATTTGGATCCGCCCCCCGGGATGCTCTCCATCAAAAAAAAAAGTTGGAATTGAGCAAAATCGTCTTGTCACCTATATGGTGCTGAAGGCTATTTGGCAACCTTAGGCACAATCTTGCCTCCTTGCCACGACGAATTTCGTGGGCTTGTTCTGATGTTACTGTCAGACAAGTGAAATAGGTCACAATAACAACACATTTTAGTATGAAACGAATTTTAAATTACAAATGTTTATAATCAAATCACAGTCAAACATTTACACTAATTAATACCGTCAAGAATACTATTCATAATGCTTAAACTGGATGCATGTGTCTTCTCAGATGAACTCATTAAAATGATTTTCCTACTGAGCAATTAATAACCGCAATCAGTAGAATAAGACTAAATGGATTATATAAAGCTTAGCAATAGATTTATTGGATTGAGTGGATTTGCTGTTAAATGATCAATAGATGAAAATAACAGAGTGAATTTCTTATTAATTGATTACTAGATGCATAAAATAAAATGGATTGCATACGAAATAAAGTTTACAACATGTTATAAAAGTTTGTATTATGTTAGTAAATTCGTATAAAGTTTACAGTATAGTATTAGGAATTTAACAGGGAATCTATATTTTACATCATTATATTTTGATTGTATTACGTTCGATAATTTGTTACGATCATTTAATGTAGCATAATCACCGAATTATTCTTCATTGCACCAATTTTATGCATTAGTTATTTAAAATTGCAGTTTTGCATTTTTACCTGGTTTGATTTCTTTCTTGCGTAGTGTTAGAGCAGGAGGTATAAAACAATCCTCTGAGTTGGAAGATATGCATGTTCCTGGTTGAGTGATCAATTGCACCTGCTCCTTCGGATCAGAATTGAACTGAATTTCCACAGTGCACGTTAAGGTCTTCGAGGAGTTGCTGCATTACATAGAAAGTTAGAAAACATTGGGTATCATAATGCTAGAAATTTTAGCCATTGAAATATAAACAAACGTTTTTTTCCTTACTTTGCTGCATTAAAATACTCACAAATCCTAAAAATTTTCTCATTACCATTAATTTGACAACAATTTGTGTTTGTGTATTACTAGTGGTAAGATTATTGTAAAGATCCTGCATGATAAATTTGAATATTCTACAGAAAAATTATTCCTTTATTAAAAAAACTGGTTAATAAAACAAAAAAACAGGACTGCCGGTTAAACATCTTGTGACAAACACTTCAGTAGTAACGTATGGTAAAAAAATCATATGGCAGAGGAATAAAAAGTTCGTTGCAATAAATGAATTTCGAAAAGCTGGAGTTTGATTTACAATGTCAATAAACAGAAAAAGATAAAATTTTCTTAATCTAAAAGATAAATTTTACTAATTTATCTTTTAGAAATCTAATTTAAAAGATAAATTTATAAAAGATAAATTTTTTTTAATCTTCAGACCACTTTCTCTTTAAGGAAATGCTCTTTTTTCTATACTAATCGCAACTTTCTAGACTGCACTTGCACAAAAATATATGGTGAGAGCTATACAAATAAACATATAAATAACAATGAGTTTATGGTATAATTACCGAGTAACGAGTTTGCAGTTCCTCGTTAGTTTTACATTTGAACCTGTAAGGTATTTCTCCTGCCTTTTGCGCATGCTTTCGTGGTGTAGTGGTCAGCATATTCGACGGACAACAGAGAGGTCCGGGGTTCGATTCCCGGCGAAGGCGTTGCTCAGTTTTTATCAGTCCTGCTTCCGAAATAACCTAATGTCTCTCCAAACCTTTTAATGCATTTTATCAAGTCAAAAATGCTTTGCTATCTGCATTTTAATTTTTTTCTTTGGAATGCCTGTTGAAACACTTTCTTTTTCCCTCCGATGGAGTCCATTTTTCTTTTATTATTTATCTTGTCTCACCGACTGAGTCACATGACCGGCGGCGGAAAAGGAATATAAAACTTTTTTTGTTGTTGTTAATTTAAGTGCGACGCTTGAAAATGATCTGTTTTTGGCCGTATGGCGGTAATCAACAATTTGGTCTTAATATTAATACTGATAATATTTGTTCTTGATAAAACTAATCTTGGCACTATGATGGAGAAATTAATAATATATATAAATTTCGTGTTTGAATAATGTAAATAGTGTACATAGTGTCTTCATTAAATACTACTATGTTTCAACTGGAACTTTTCATTCTTGAATTACTTGAGTCCTGTACGTGAAACTTTTTCTGGAATAGATATATTGACTCTTAGATATACTTGTATATTCTCGATGTAGTTGATGCTCTCCCAAACTCGTGAATAAAATAAAATCATGAAACGTGATAACAAGTGCAATTTTACAATGCCTATTTTAGCCTACATCCGTAAGATTATTTTTATACCTTCCTAGTTACTTTGTGCAGAAGGTAAGCGTTTAGCAGCAAGAAAACACTTGAAAATAAATTATGCTTTTATCTGGAGATGTACTTGGAGCCGGATCATTCCAACAGAATAGCAAATTAGAACAAGGTTTTCTGTCAATCCCTCTCTACATACTTTTCAAGATGGCTTTACACAAGGTCACTAACTTGAGTCAACCAGGTCCAATCTGGTAACGAAGTTCTATTCACAGTTTTTTAATTCGAACGCCAGATATTGATACCAGAAAGGTTTGGAACGAGTATTGTTGGAAATAAGTCATTCTTTTAATTACGGCCCAATACAGTATTTTACAAGTATTATCCAATGAATGAACTAATAATTTTATAGCATAAGCGCATAGAAAGAATTTCCGCTCTTTACCACGGTGTATAATATCCCACTTTAAAAAAAATTACCCCTAAGGTCATTAGCCCAGAGAGCTATTGATCCCAAAATGGCATTTTGTGTCGGTTCACTACAAATGTCCGTTTCACTTTTCAAATTGTTGCCACCAAATATTATCGCTCTGTATTATATTTAAACAAATTAAATAATGAAGAATCTGCATGAATGTATGAATATTTCTCGCACTGTGAAAAAACAACGATACCTAGAGCCATCAAATTTTGAATTACGTAGTCCTCCAAACAAATATGGGCGCTTGGAGGTCATAATTTGGAATTTCGAGTTTGATTTATTGTCTATTTCATATTTTGTAACACTGTAACGAATTTTTGATTTACAAATTCAACGATTTCAAAGCGAGCAGGGGCGACACTGTACTGAATAAAACATTTTTAGCTGCAGCTCGCGCGAGACTTTCTATCGGAAACTCTACATATATGCTGTTTTTAAATATTTTGGTGTTGAATCGAATTTAGTTTCGGCGTTAGAGCCATGAAAGTGATATTTAATAAATAAACACACGAAACGTTAAAATTAAAAAGACAAAAAAAAGTTTGTAAAGCCATCTTAGTAAGAAAATTGAAAATTGATATGATGACCTGAGAAAAGACTGAATGAAACAGAAAAGTCTATGCCAACTCTTAATGCTGCATTGGGAATTCTAAACGTATGCTGATATGCTGCTTTTAAAATTTTTGTTATTTTGCTGTTGAGCTGTATATTGCTTAAGTGCGAAGAAAATGGCGCTTAATAATAAAGCTACAAAGATCAAATAATATGTTACTTGGCAATACTGTAACAACAGGCTGGTAGACTGCGAGCTCAGCAAGAGCGTAAAAAAACCTTAACAAGCCCCTTTAGGCAACCGTTAAAAATCTGAAAAATTTCAAATTTTTTATTTATTTATTTATTTAGTTTTTAAATTTTTGAAATAGGTAGCGTGTTTGAATTGAAAAAAAATTACAAACATCATAATGATCAGAACACGAAGCAAACGTTGTAGAATAAAAGAATGAACTTTTTTAAGTTGTATCACAATTCAATGCATTAACTGAATAAGATTTTTTTCAAAGCGGTTTATTACAAAAGTTAAGTCCAAAATTATGTAATTTGCTTAAAAATAATAGTTTTTCGCTTCTTACATATATATTTTGACTACGCGCAATTGAACAACAATTACTCTATTATTAATTTGAATTGCTAAACTTTATATAAGTACGGTAATGATTGATGCACAGTGCTGGATATTGCTAATCTGCATTACCAGATTTCAGATAAATAAACTCATGAAAAGCTGTCATGAAAATTAGAACTGAATTTCAAAAAGAAAAAGTTGCAAAAAAATGAGGTTCAAATTTCGTACTTACTTGCAGCTCAGAACATCTGCAAATTTGTAGTTTGGTCCAAACAGAAGATGCATCTATAAATACGAAATTCTATATTTTAGAGAGGTACTTTCTGACTAAAGTTCAATCAAATTATTAAACTGATACTTACTGAGGCCTGGAGATCCTTCGTGATAGCGTCGTAATCTATAATAGATCCAGATTCTGCCTGAGAACGTGAATATTGGAGATTGGCTGTATAGTGAGTTGAAGCAATTGGAAGAACTGCTGTGTACGAAGCTTGGGCTTGTAAGGAAATGATTTGATATTAAAACATACATAAACACAGATGTTATGCAGATATTCTACGAATACTAATTTCTCTTAAACTATCTGTGATTGAGTTTTATTTTTATTAATTAAGAAAATTAAGAAAGAAATTAATTAAGAACATAAAGGATTAATTAATTAATTAAGAAAGATGCTAATTAAGAAAACTAATTATCTAACCATTTAATGAAACATCTATACATTTTAAAATGAAACTCTTTTATATTCATTGCAGAATTTTAAAAAAATAGCTGCAGTCTTGAAATTTTTCTGTAATATATAAATTTCAGTTACCGAGTTATTTCAAAGAATGTAGAAAGTTTAATGAAAGGAATTTCAGCAGAGCACATTGAGGGATTATTTTTAAGAAAGTTAAGTTTTTCATAGTTCGTTGTGAACAAATTTCCGTTACTAAAATATTCATTATATTTTAATAAATTCAGTGTCTTTTAGTAACATAAATTAATTTCAAACTAAAACATTGGGAGCAAACCATTGCTCCATCTGAAGTTAAAGAGAGAATCTTGGGAATGTTTTAAAACAAACCTTTCTGTTAGATCAGAACTTTAACATAAAGGCACGATTTGTACTTACAAATCATTACCCATTTGTGGCGATTAAATTTAAGTAATAGTAAATTCAAATTTAAGACTAAGTATAGTAGCTGAAGGCTATGCAATTGATTTAACGCGAAGTTGCCTCAAGCTTCTCACTGACGTAACAGTTTAAATGCCGGCACAAAAATACGTAACCAAAGAATCCAAGCTTATCTGGTATAGCGAAACCTAGTAATGTGGCCTCAAAGGGCAGAAACACGCTCTGTGTTACAATCCGAAAACCTTACCTTAAATACTTTTGAAATAATTTGCATTCTGGTAGGGAAACGGAAAGGAGAAGCGACAGTAAAGACCTAAATCATAATAAATGGTCAAATTAACGTAAAGGAGCCGCACAAGGTTAAATACTTCCTTATGTTCATACTTTCATAATTTCTGCATATTACATGTCTATAATACTTTCAGTGATCAGCAACAAATTTAATACGAACATTTTATTCATTATTGCAATCACTAAAAGAATCAACTTTTACTTTGCTGTTGATTCCTAAATTTGACGACAAAAACTATGTAATGTGCTGATAATTGGCAATCAAAAGATATGAATGAAATACTTTCGAATATAATTTTGAATTTTATAAAGGGAAGAAAATTTTTATATTTTTCGCATTAAAGCATAATGAATATTTTGCTAGTTAGAATTCTTGCTTTACAAAGGTCATATTAGATGTTAAAAACCCCGTATGTTACATATATTTACATATAAAAAGTTACACTTATATTTACAAAAGTTATCAACCCACGGTACTCAAAAGGTTGTAAGGTTTTAGTTTAAACTAACAAAGTTTTATTTTTAATTTTCCTTTCCTATGATTTCTTATTTCAACTTCCCGTTAGAATGAGCGCGCGTTTCAGCTATATGCTAATTTGAAGTGGAGCCAAGTTGGTATTTAAGGTTAGCGAGGAACTTCTCAGTGTGAGAGAGCTTTTAGTCTCAGATCACTGCTGCTCTGTTCGACGTTCGCCTGACTAGCTAGTATTTAAATTCTAAGCCTTAGCGCCGTTACGCTATTACTGATTGAAATAATCTAAGTGCGTTAGTATTAGCTAAATCTTGCTGCGCACCATTTATCATTTAGAGGCCAACCTCGCCTTCATAGCTCTGTGAGCAACGACGATTTAATTTCTATTTAACTTTAGTTTAAATTATTTGATTGTTCAGTTTAGACCCAAGTGCGGTCCTTATTTTCTGTTATCCCTCCCGAGTTGGGAAGTGGCTGTACATAATTGTGGTTTAATAAAAGAGGATTTTATATCCTTCTTACGTGTAGTTCTTCTACCACTTAACCACAGTATTCTACAGCAGAACATAGCTGCATTCAGCTTCCTGTTCAAGATCAGGACTTCAATTACCTCACGAACATGTTCGCCAAGAATATGCATAGAACACTCAGTCCTTACAAGGTTTCACGAACTTGTTTACCTTGTTTTCAGAAATTTCGCAATTGAAAGAACTACGCTTAGATTAATACTTAAAGAAATAAAGATAAAACCATATTTTCTGATATACTATATAAATACTGGCAGAAATTCATGAATTTTAATTTTATTTAAAATATTAAAAAATATTAAAAAGATGCGTTATTTATCGACACTCTGGTAAAATGTTTTAAAGGATTATTGCAAAATGTGAAGTTATCAACGTAAATATAATTTGATTTTCAGTCACTTTCCATTCATTGTAAATAAAAATATTGTTATTTTAAATGGAGAAATGATGCTAATTTAATACAAAAAAAAGAAAAATATGAAAGGTTTCATATTTTAAATTATGTCCAAAGGGGCGTTTCTTTAACATTTTGCGTGTTGGCTTTATTTATTAAATATCATGATCTTTGCACTTAAAACATAAAATTTAGTTTAAGAGCAGTATCGCAAAATAATTTTAAAATGAGCCTATCTTTAGAATTTCTGATATACAGTCTCACACGTTGGAGATAAAAATGTTTTTTGTGTACAACGTCGCCATTGCTGGTTTTGAAATTCTTGAGTTTATTCATCAAAAATTCATTCAGCTTTTACAAAATATGAAATCGATAATAAAATAAATTCCAAATTTGAAATTTGGACTTCCAGATGCCCATATTTGCAGCAGGATTACGTTATTCAAAATTCGATGGCTCCAGGTACCGTCGTTTTATCACAGTATGAGAAACATATATACATTTATGAAGATTCTTCATTATTTAATTTCTTTAATACAGAGCGATATTGTTGGTGGCAACAATTTGAAAAGTGAAACAACGCTTTTAGTGAATCGACGCAAAATGCCAAAAAGAAATTAATAATCCTTCTGGGCAGATTGCCCCTTTGGACTAATAATTTATTTTATAATAAAATACTAATATTTTTCAAATATTATTGTCTTAGAAATAGATATTTTAAGTGTTATTTTAGCATATTTAAAAAGATTGTTTTACACTTTCAAGTTATAAAGTTTAATAATTGCTGAAACTTAGATAATCTATGTGTGTGAACGAAATTTTAAAATTAATTTGATACTGACAGCGATCGTTTGCAAACAGCATGGATTATAACTTTATTTACTATCACTTTCTGAAAATTGTTTGTTCTGTTTAATCTTTCGCTTTGTAAAAGACTGTTAATTCAGAATATATAACTTATTTATATTTTAAATATAATAAATAAATAAATAAATAGCGTGCCTAAAACTTAGAATGAGGGATTAACTTTCATTGTTTAGCAGGACAGCAGCAGTTGAATTAGTGCAACAGAAGACACATAAAATTTTATTCAAAAGGTTCATTGAACAATCTTAATACTCATTGCTCTCGTTTATTTATTTATGGTTTTTTACGCGTCAATGCGGTTTTTATTTTCAGAAAATTATTGCAGAAAAGATGATTATGAGAATATGCATTTTCAGAAATGAAATCTCAAAAATAAATTAATAAATACAAAGAAAAAACATAAAATTAAATAAATAAAATAAAAAATAAGGGGTTTCTTTTTGATTTAATCTACAGAATCACTTTCCATTTCGATTTCGAATTTTTGTCAAAATTTTACTTTAATCCTCTAGCTTCAATACTTTTAGAACAGCAAATTGGCATTGAGAGTAAATTAGAAAATGTATATGATTTAGGAAAATGTATATGATTTAGTTAACATGCAATTATGAAGAATAGTTTGAAATTATTTCTTTTGGAATGAAGTAGTGAGAAGACCACAACGATTTAATTTTGATTAATAAACATATAATATGTAATCTAGTATAACATTGTACTAGTAAAAATCGTTTTAAATAGGAATAATAACTGGAGTAGTTAAAGATACAATAATCAACGTAATATTCATAAATTTCAGGACTAGTTTCGAAGGTTATAACCTTTTTACATATAATTGAGCAGTCAAAATGCAAAAGTGCTTTCGTACCCAGCTTAGAAAGTGCATTTTCTGCAGTGTTTTTGCTCTTCAAGATTTGAAGAAAAGCTTTTGGACTTCTACAGCTGAAAAAGAAGGTTCTATATTTAAACTTGCGAAAAAAGTTCCGCAAAGTTTTTCGAATATTATGCTGATTCCTCTTGTTTTAATTCCTCCAATAATCGCTATTCGGCATATTATTTCTACTCTATTAAACTCTAATTAAAATTATGCGCGTTCATATAAATAAATTTAAAAATTAAAAAAAGATCACTCAAATTTTTAAAAGCAAATTACATTTAGTTAAAGTTCAATTATGGCTTTTGCAGAAAAACCTAACTTTGACATTTGATTTCAAGTGTTGAAATAGTCCTCTGTTAATTCAAATCAATTTTGTGCTTTCACACACTTTTGTAAGGTTTTTTTGGGAAGTATCTTATACACAGAAGAATAATTGAATATATTATTGCACTGGAATAAAATAGAAAGGAGGTAATTTTTATCAATGACTATAATTGACTAAAGGGAGCAAACGTATTCCACACTTCCTTACAGCTGAAAAAAGTAACAATAAATTAGTAGTTATTGCAATAAATAAATAATTGTGATTAAACAGATAGTAAATTAGTATAAAATTAACTTTAAGAAGAAAATAAGTACCAATCACTGTACATCGTTCTTGATCATCAAATGCGAGTAACGGTGGGCATTTGCAGTTCTTCAAGCCATTTATGTCACATACCGCTGACCGCTGTTCACATAGTTTCTGATACTTCTTTAGTTCACATAGTTCTGAAAAAGAAAATTATTAGTTAAGAAGATTCATGCGAAGGAAAATTATGATTTTCTATAAATGAAGTTGTATAGAAAACTATGAGCATAGTTGTAAACATAATTGTCGCTAGTTCTCTATCTCACATTTTTTCTGAAAACGAAATTATTAGTTATGAGGAGTCATGTGAATGAAAACTATGATTTTCCACAGATGAGGTTGTAGACAACTATGCACATATTTGTCGATAATTCTGTAGTTCACATTTTTCTGCAAAAAAAAAATTATTAGTTTGGAAAATTTATGTGAAAAAATTATGTTTCTTTACAAATGAGGTTGCAAAGAAAATTATGCAAGCAGTTGTGCACGTAGTTGTCGATATTTCTATACTTCACATTTTTCTGAAAAAGAAAATTATTACATATGAAGATTCATGTGAATAAAAATTACGGTTTTCTACAGATGAAATTGTACAGGCCATCAGACATTTTATTTTAGACCAAGAAACGCGAAAATTGAGTAATGACTTCGCCAGGATTCGAATTTCTCACCTCCTGATTATTAGACATACGTACACCCAATTACACCACAGAAGCGCGCGGCAAAGAGGGAGAAAATTACTGTTACGAATTTTGTATTTAGTTAGCTATTTCTATTAGAATTATAATTAAAACTCTGGTATATCCCTGGGCAATGTAGCACGAGAAAAATATTAAGAGAAAGCTCTGCCGAAAAATTAAAAATACAGAAGCAAGTGCATTTAACATTTAATTAAAGTTTATCTCGGTAATTTATATTTAAATTGAATAAATGTAATTGACTACTGCGTTAGCTGTAACCGTAATTACATCCTTATTTTGCTTTCCAGAAATTTTGAGAAGCAGAATTTACTAGAAAGATCTCCTGTGGCTGGTTAAAAGCTATTTAAAAACATCTCAACCCAGTAGTTTAGTTACTGTTGTTGCGATTTGAAACTCCGAGCGAACTGAGATAAATCTGAGTTAGCTTTCATGTTAGATGCACTGCGTTGTATTTTAATGCTTTTAGTAATTTAAAGTATTAATTTAAATTCATGCGAATGTACGCCATTCGAGTTCGTTCCTTTTACTTCATACAAGGAAGTGCTGTAATCCTGAAAAAATTCGGGTATCATATTTCAACGAAAATATCCATTTTGACCGCTCTCGAATCTATTTGAATGATGTTTTTGCGTGGCATCTGTAGATACGGACAGAAAAAAGAACTCTTTAAAAAAAAAAAAAAAACGGTCTGTAAAATACGGTCTGTAAAAATGAAAAATGGATTCGAAAGAGAATTTTTCTGTGACATCTGTATGCATATACGAACAGCATATGTATCTCGCATAACTAATAAACGAGTAAGCGTAGAATTTTGAAATTTTGTATATGGGACTGCTATAACATATAGTTGCGCACCCCTTTTTTTCCCTGCGCTCAACCGTTAGAGAGAGAGAGAGATAGATAGATAGATACGTATTCTACTTGTTTACTATATGTATATATATATAATTCCTATTCTGTTCCCCTGCTTGGTGAGCTCAGCTTTTTTTATTCTTGTATGCTGATAAATTGAGAATTTTTTGCTTTAAAAGTGATTGAAATAAGTTGTTCTTATGCTCCAGTTAAGGTTTTTGTGCCTTTAATTAATTTGCATGCAAAAGCTTTAGAATTATCAACAATTTAAAAGTTGTTTAAGCGGTACTAAGTCCAAAGAGACTGTCATTTGTTTACATTTGAAACTGTTAATAGAGTAGTGAATTACGTAAGTTGGTGCACCAAATTCAATGCCTTTTTGACCAGTAAGCCTAAAGTTAACTTTCAGTTTTGTGCATTGAAAATTTTGTCTTCATACCCGCTGGACGAAATGCTTGTTTTTTGCGTAGAAACTCTAATTTTAATTGTAACATTTTTTTTACTGTTTTGAACTATGTTTGATGCTTTAAGCTTTACTGTATTTTACAATTTTTAATCAAGTTGTTTTGAGTTTTCATGTATTTTTGCCTTTCCGCGAAGTGAAAACTCAACTGATTAAATGAGAGAGATATCTCTAATGAAATTCGAGGAAATATGCTTAAATAAAGTGCAGCAAGAAATATGCATAATTTATTACGCCGTATAAGGAAGTTACAGGATGTCCACTCACGTATGTCTACTTTCTGCTTTGGGCTTATAAGTCAGAGGAATACACGTCCAGTGATAAATTTCACTGTTAAAACTACCACAGAAAGAAAAAAATGGAGAATAAGAGACTTATATCCGGTAGCTCAAAATATCCAGTAGCATTCATTTCAGACTTCCAAGCCTATCTGAGTGCGGAAACCTAAAAATCTAATACATGTTTCTTTCTGAGAAAGTATTTTTGCAGCCTGAAAGTTACTCTAAAGTGTGTAAAATGTTTTCATATGAATGTTATCGACAAGCAGCCTTTGTAAGTATTTTGTAGGAGAAATTCTTGTACATTTTCTACATTATTTCATAATTCGCTTTCATTCTAATGCTGAAATACTGTCCCAAAGTAATGGATTCCAAAGTAATTCTTGGTTACCCATGTCAAATTGAGTTACTAATATTGAGGTACTATTTGTTTATCACAATGAATGGCCTCCGCGGTTCTGAAACAAGAAGGTCTTGGAGCAAGTTTTTGATACAACGGACATAAACCTGTAAGGATTGGCCTCGTTTTAAAGTTTAGAGATTAGACTTTAAAGTTCTCAGAAACGTCATTTAGACCTAGTTTTCGAACTATTAAGTTCTGGGGGGGGGAAATATGTAAGGAGTTTAAGTTTTACTACCGTTTATTTTATATTGAAACTTTGTTATCCTCTCTTATTTTCCATTTCCGACCAGAATAAGCGAAAGTAGATTTGTTTATGTGAATGAGATTGAAAACTGTATGAGTATTTAAGACATGGCTTATAGCCAAGAAGGAGAGAGAGCGACTTCCTGCTACTTTACCACACGCGTGCTTTTCATGTCTGCCTTTAAGGCCAGAACTTAGTTCTCGCTGATATTTGAAGACATATTGTAGTTTTTGCATTCCGCTCACTACATACGTAGTACATACGTACTACATACGCAGTGAGCGGAATGCACAGATTGGCCTCTTAGCACATAAAGCGAAGATTGGCCTCTGCTATTCTCTGTAAAGCATCTAAGTTTAGTTCTTATTTGGTTTAGTTAGTTTAATTCTTATTTTCTACGTTTTAGACCATAAATGCTGATCTCTGTACCCCGAAGTGCGGGAACGGCTGTACGCTGTGAGAAATAAAGGGTAAATTTAACCGTTCTTATCTTTGTTGTATTTTCTACACAAGTACGAATAGCTTTGAGTAAGCTCCCTGTTTCTACTCAGGACTCCAATTATGTTTGCAAAGGCAACTAGAAGGAACAGTAGTCCTGACAAAATCAATGAATTATGAGAGTGAAAACAACACAATTCTGATTCACACTAAAAATTTGCAAATAGTTAGCTTTGCAGAATGGTTCCAGTTGACTTCATGCCTGGGTCTATCGCTTATTGCTTAACTCCTTAGTACAAGCAGATATATATCTTATGTACTTTTAACTATCAATTTCAAATACTATTTTGAATATGCCAAGAAAGAATAGAAAAACAGTAATCAAATGCATAAATATTTAAGGTAAACATGTTTTATTTTACTGATAACGTTATACTGTTCTTATTGTATAAGTCAACCCTGGTTTAAGAAGTTTTAATTAACTTTTTAAATTAAATCTTGAAATGATCAGAATGCGCAATTCGTGAGTACAGCAATCTCTGCCACTTGCAGGTATTTAAGATAACAGCTTTGATTTCAGATTGAAAGTTTCGTAATCAGAGACTACATAAATTGGCCTACCTAAAATGGTTCAAATCTTTAACTGAGTATATTCACGTCGGCTAGCAAAAGAGCTAAAGCCGGAATATTAATCCATAGAGTTGGGAAATAGAAGATAAATCTTCGAGTCTATATCTTGTCTCTATCTGTCTAAAATCTCTATCTCTACAGCATTCAAAACCTTGCCTTAAATATTCTGCAAGCTCATTTGCATTCTGACGAGACCCAGTGGAAAGGAGAAATTGCTCTAAGGTTTAAATCACAGAAATTATTTAATTAATATTAAATACCTTACAATCTACATTTCGTCAAAGTATTTTAAAGCATTTCTTCTGACTAAGCAAGAATGGAAAGAAATATAATTTATAAACACAATTCTGAATAAGTTCTTCGAACAGAATATGTTATCAACTTATTTGCAGTGTTTTCATGGCTGAAAAAATATTTTTTTATTTAGAAAAAGACACCTTTCAGCACTTTGAGAGGAGGTTTCAATTGCTCTGAAATGCTTTCTTTACTTATAAAATAATTTGCAGACAAAAGTCTTCCTTTTAATATTCATAAATAAAATGTCATTGCTGGCCAAAAGAATTTTTCTAGCACTAATGAGTAAGTGTTGATAGTTTATTGTTTTTCACTTTATTAAAAACTGGATAACTGTTTTTTACATTATTAAAAATACTTTTATTATTTAGAAATAAAGTTAAATCAGTTCATAATAAAATTATTTTTAACATTTCTTTTTTTGATGAGACTACGGCTTTGCTTTTGCAAGGCAGTATATCCTAACCCTGCTTTTACATATTATATCAGCAGTATACTTTTTAAAATAGCAGTATAACTTTGACCACGCAGTATATCTTAACATGACTTAGCCAAAATTTACTTCTAAATAACGTATTTTTCATAACACATTTTCTTTGCTCAGAACCATACCATTTAATTATTCTCCAGTCTTTTATTTTGTATTTCTCATATATATGTTATCCTTTTAACAGGCTTATTAAATGAAATTTTCTTTAATTTTCATAAAAATATTTTTATTGATTATCAGTGGTAAGAATTATTAAATTGATTTTCTTGAATAATTAGCAGAAAGGCAGGATCTTTAGTTTGCCTCTCAAGAATTCACATTAAAAAAGACTTTTAGTATTTTCTTCTACTTTACTTATTCAGACTTTCAGTATTTAGATAACACGTTTGTTCAGATACGCACATTGAAACTCCAACTGTTATTTTCTTTATGCCGAATTCCTTATTGTATGATAGAATTAATATTTTTTATTGTCTTTTAATAAAAATGCAAGTTCTTAATCTTCAAAGATTATAATTATTGATATGTAATTTATTGTAACCATTAGATCTATACTGTGAATCTCTAAATTATGAACTTACCTCTGCATACACCCCCAGCATCCTTTTCTTGATTTTTACTACATTCGCATCTGTATCCAGCCGGAGCATCGAAGTCTTCTACGCAAACGGCAGACTTAGCTGCACATGTTTTGGTCCCATTGCCTTCGCTACACATCAGTTTTTCTGTTAAAATGATATTATGTATTTA
The DNA here is from genome assembly GCA_000611955.2 of Stegodyphus mimosarum. Classification (NCBI taxonomy): domain Eukaryota; kingdom Metazoa; phylum Arthropoda; class Arachnida; order Araneae; family Eresidae; genus Stegodyphus; species Stegodyphus mimosarum. The sequence continues at coordinate 47,620 of KK120854.1, forward strand.
AATCCTTTGAAATAGAAAAGTTAAGTCAAATGATTTCTTTTCATGCACTTATATTAACTTTCTTTTCTTTTAGTGACAGTCTGTTTAAAATTGCTAGGCATTTTACGCATTATACCAGTTGCAACAACAAATCTAGAAATTCAATTAGGTGAATGTAATTAATTCCTACCAAAACAGAGGTGCAGATCTACATATTTCACGTAGTCAAACTGCAGATTGGAAGGTTATGCTACAAAAATTTTCCTAGATGAATTCAGATGCTTCAAATATTAGATTTACATTAATAAAATATTCCAATATCGAACACGTGTAAGTTTTTTTACATTTTCTAAGAAAAATATTTCATTCAAGTTTCGTACGTTTTCTGTAATAGATTAGTTATTCAACTATGGCAACAACACGAGAGCTATATATCTATTTGAATGGTTGCCTTCGTGGCGGGTACTTAAAGGTAATCTAGCTCTAAGTTACAACTAGGGATTATATGGCAAATGCTTATACAGCAGCTAGTTCGCCGGGTTGTTCAAATATTATAATTTTGAGTGAAATATGCAAGGTAACTTTCCGCATGTCTGCATCTTATCAAACAACCGTTCATGATCAGAAATATTTCACAATCCATCACTAACGACAGGATACTGGTAAAGGTTCCCAAACTTAGCAATTAATAGCCTACTGGCGACCAGAAGCCTTATGAATACCACAAATTAAATCAATATATTAATAATTAAATATTAATTATTAATATTTATTATGCATTATTATTATACGTTTTATAGATTGTATTCTTTCAGTGAAATTAGTAAGAGAAATAAAAATGTTTCTAAGAAGAGAAGATTAGAAGAAAAAAAACTATTTTACAATGCCTCACTGTATTTATTTAGCAGTATGGTAAGTTCATATCGTCTTTTTACGAAGAGATATCTAGCAATACCTATATTGAGTTCTTTAAAGGTTACAAAACGTTATAATAAATGTCACATGCAATATTTAATACTAGATATTGAAATATTTTGCAACAAATGAAATGTTTGAAAAGTCTATAGAAAATATACATCAAGTAATTCAACTTAAAATTTTATGAAGTTTTTGTGAGCTTTCTTTAAATCAGCGCCAGGAAAATTCTACTTACTTCATATGAGAATTGATATATTGTTTAACGTTTTGTTATTGTTTAAGATTTATAATAACATGTTAAACACAAAAATAAACACGGAGTTCTGAAAATAATAGTCTATTGCAATGATCAGTTGAATCAAAGAATTGTTCATGAGGAGATGACAGCCATATTTGAAGATGATGTGGACAATATTTGAGTTCACCCTAAAAATTAGCAATTGAAACGTGCATAACTCAAAGTTCATTTACGATGGCGATGAAAAATTATTCTCGAAGGAGAAAAATATTGGCTTTATAAGCAAGAAGATTGTTCACACAGGAGTCAAACTGTTCAGAAAAAGTTGTTTATCTAGAATAAAATCTATAATTTTTATCATTAATTTATTAATTTGGGAAGTTGTATCAAAAACAGTTATAAACATGCATTTCCAAGTACTTAATTATTTTATTTTGGACTACATTTCATGGTTAATTTTAAGAACTGCTTAAAATTTATCTTTCTGCGGAAAATATTATCTAATCGGCATCTTGAAATCTAGGCAGACTTACTCGGTTTTAAATTAATTGTATTTAGGAATTACTTCTACAACATTTTAAAACAGGATTTCTCCTAGCCACGAAAAAAAATCAGATTTACGCCTTTTAGTTTTTTTAATATCTACAGGATGTTTCATATTAAATGAGACAAAAAGAAAGCATATTTGTGAACGGTATAATTTTATAATTTTGATAAATCAAATTTACAGTGAAACTATAGTTATCCAGTTTCGATAGATGTCCAATGTATGCTCCTTCGGTGACATGCAAATATCTATGCGATATTCCATTTCCCGCTACACTCGTGATATAATAATCCTTCCTTAGTGATTCGGGATATGAATGGTCTAGGACCGAAATAGTCGGCCTTTCCGTAACACACGCTATACCGTTACACGAGGCACAGTGAATTCAGAACTCGTACGACATGTTGATTTTGTAGGACTTCGCAAAAGCGTTTCACTCATTTTTCAACTACTTCCGTTTTGGTTACTGTTCGTCCTGAGCTGGTTTTCTTACATAAGCAGCCTCCACCTTTCGATGTTGTAACAATGGGATAGTTCTTTACCAAATTTCATGAGAAATATCTTTGAATGACGATAAATGATGATTTGTTGGCGTATTTCAAAACACAGCGCACTTTGTCTTGCATGGACGCTGTCATTTGATTAACACTGCCTCTAGCCGCGATTTCGTAAGACCTTTTCGATGCTGCCAGATGCAACTTGTATAATTGTAGTTTCAAAATTAATTTGTTCCGGCTTAATAAATCAATTACAGAATTTCTACTATGCTATTGTTTTTGCCTCGTTCATTATAAAACACCCTATATTTTTTAATTCATAATCCAGCATTAATATGAAATTGCTGAAGCAGGAATTTCATTTTATTTCGAAGGCACCTCAAAATCAAACTGAGAATTGGTTACTGGTAGAAATTACTGACTTACTCCTGCAGGTGACACCGTTTTTATCGTAGGTTAATTTCCCTTCGCATTTGCACTTGAAACCAAGCTTTTCGTCTGGTAAGCAGGCTTCGCCCGGACAAATTCCTTTTGGATGTTCTTTAACTGTACAGAGATCTGAGGGGGAAAACATGTTTATTTTTTAATCATGGGTAATAAGTAGGTCATTTCATATTAGTCCACAACATTAGATCTTTGACATCTAAAGAAAAATCATTTATTATTCACTTTAGTTTCCAATGTTTGTGCAGAAAGAAACGAAGCAACATTTGTAACATTACTCGTAAAGTGCAAAATCAGAAGTAGTTTCAACCAATGTAATTTTTCTACATCAATGAAGACAAAAAAAGTTCATTAGACTTCACTTATAGATATGTTACCAGTAGTGTATAAAACTCAGAATTCTATGCCATATTTAGGCATTTTATAGAACGCCGAAAATTGGCGGCAATGTATGAAACGATTAATATTTCATACGTTTCCTAGGCATCCTCTGATTCGTTTCGAATATCCATATAATTAATACATTCATATATTCAATATATTCACACATTTAATGCATTCTTCCCATAATTTTATATATGTCATAAATTTTTAAACATTGTTTTTTTTTTTTGAATAAGGAGGGGAGAGAGCTATAAATCTTGTTTTGTGCAACTTTTTCTTTACAAGTTTTGAATAAAAGTTTTTATTGCCACACTTTCATTATTTTCTCAGAATAGCATTTATATTTTTCAGGAATGCACGTCTATTACATAATAGCGTAATTTCCATACTTTGCTTAAATAGAATTTGTCATTTTATAGAAATTCTGTTTGTGATTCTCTAAAGCGCAGGCATTTCATATATTGCCGGTAACCTGTGTATTTCAAACTAGAGGAAGTACCCGATGCCAGTTAAGTTAGCTTGAGAGTAATGTATATAACAACAGAGAGAAAGCTACCGCTGTAATCTTTCTCTAATAACGATGCAAAAAATACTATTCATAGTCAGACATTTTTCAATCTGATGCGATATGGAACCCACATAAAAAATTCCAATAGAAAAATAATATAATTCTTTCTCATTATATCAGCAACAATGGCGCACAGTTTTTAACGATTTTCATCTTTCTAATCGAATGGTCGTAAAAACTCAAGTTCCACCCAATATTTCACCTATGTTCAAGTTTACTCGATTAAATGTGGCAAAAAATTGATCCTAATTGATCAGAAATCAATAAAGCGAACAAACAAACAAACACACAGGTGACAGGTGACTTGGAACGGGGACGCCTGACATATGACATAGGCAAACAGGCATGTGTCCCGCGCCCTCCCCTATTTAGAAGCAACAGCTCCCTGGAGCCGCAGGGAGGCCGCACCGGGAGCCTGTAAAGATCTTGAAAGTATTGACAGGGCCATACAAGGGCAGATGGTTACATAGGATGTTTGCTTAACAAAGGTACATATACATCCCATATGAACACATACACGAAAAAAAAACTAGCAACACATAAATTACATACATTAGCACATACATAAACGCATAAGTAAACACATAAAGTAAACACATAATGATACATATATAAAACACATATGAAAATACATTTAAGACAGATATAAAACACACAGGAAATGCACATGTATAGTTGATACAATAATATGCGTAAATACATTTATACGCTGCACTAATACACAATAAATACACAGAGTAAACACATTACAACACACATTATACGAAACATAACAGTACATGATACAAAGTACACACAATACGACATTAAGCAGCATAAAACATATATAGACATTGTTAAGCGCTACATTACTGCTACAGTTACACTACACACTACATTATTCATACAGTTAGAAAATACAGTAATACACGCCCAGCTGTACAGTATTCGTTGGTACAGTTAAACGTGCGAAGTGACATTATTATATTGACATTATTATTACAATCTGCCTGGCGCAGAATGTACACGATACCCACAAGTGAAACACTTGCAGTATACAGCATGCAGCATGTGTTGTTGCACACAAACAAACACACAGACAAACATTCATCTTTGCATGTATAGATTTTGTAAAACTTACAAATTTTTGATTAGCAAACTGCGATTTGAAAGCGAGCAGTAGCGAGCAGTAGATTTGAAAGCGAATCTTTTCGAAATAAAAAAAAATTTATCTCCAACGCGCCAGCCTGTTGCCACTCGGAAAAATGAGTACGAAAATTAGTGCTTTCAGAATTTTTAATTAATATTTCGGATGATTAAAGTCGTACGAAGATTGGAATCGTCAAAATGGCTTCCCACGAATTTTTGGAACCGGGAATAATGTATCTATGTTTGGCAATGCTATTTTTATTTAATCGTAAAACTTAGAAATTTTTTATTAACCAACTCTAGAATTTGGAAGCGAGCAGTGGCAATAACTTTCAAAATAAAACAGATTTTCATCTCCAGCTTGCAAGAATCTTTCCACTCGGAAAAATGAGGGCAAAAATGATCGTTTTTCCAAGTTTTTAATTAATATTTTTGATTTTAGCTATTTGTTTTTTGGAAAAAAAAGCGGGCCGACCTTTTTCAGGACCCAGGAAAGAATAGTAGAAAGTTTGGTGACGATAGCTATAGTAGTGACTGAGTTCTTAGAGGACAAACCAACAGACTTTCTTCTTTATATATATATATATATATATATATCG
>KK120854.1:54148-120030 GCA_000611955.2 Stegodyphus mimosarum
GTTGCACTGGTTGAGGTAAAAAAATTTGACCAGTAACGCACGTTCGACTAAAGAAGGAGATATGGCACATAAACTTTCAATTCGATTGATTCGAAACGTAACACATTGCCTTTTAAAACCCAAGCAGCTGGCACTGTGCCAATGGATGTAACTCGAAATTTGAATAAAGAACTTCTTGTTCTGCTCAGCGTACGTGATTATTGCAGATCACGAGACTTTATCGGTGTTTATGTAGATTTTAAGTTTTTTTAAAAGTGTTGCCATATTGCACTTGAACTAAATCAGAAAATGCGCGTAATAAAAGGTAATTTTATTCGGCATTAATTTGCATTTGTTAAGCGGTGCGGTTAAGCGCGTAGGGGTGACTTTTGGAACTAATTTGTTTTTTCGCGGAATCCTTCGTCCCCCGTCTTATTTAATCTTCCTACAAAATGTGGCGTCATTCTCGCAAATAGATCGCGCTACAGAACACTGTGAGCACTGTGAGTTTAATTATGGCCACCCGGTATATTATAATTTTACTATCTCTTTAGCAAGAAACCTGATTAAATTATTCAAGATGGGATTTTCTTAACAGATCTGACATTAGTTCATATTTTCAAGCGGTATTTCCTATCGTATTACTATGCTTACAAAACGACGTTTGTTGCTTTAAAATGACTTCCTGAGAATAATAAGTCTCATATGCATATCTTAACATTTAGAACACATATAAAATTTATTTGCCCATATAAAGCATAGTTCATTTTTTATCGCTAGTTTTGTGTTATACAGTTGTGTTATACATTTAGAAATCTCATGTACGTAGCTGAATATTTAGGAAATATATTAATATAGTTTTGTATATCTAATTTTTACGCTAAAAAGTGTATTTAATTTTCCCTTAGAATAGGCATTTAGTTTTATTATCCTCCTTAACAAACGTTTTTAGCGTGTTATATGATCTATATGTATGTTTACAATCATTAATCGAACATCCTGAAATAAACACTTTTCATCACAGAATGCACGATCGCTGTATAAGCGGTTAAGCACTGGAAAGTGCTCCATCCCTACTCACTCCATTTTTATCAAAGACAGATGCACGCAGAGTCGTCTTCTTAATTAGGTGTGGATCTGAGCACCTCTGGGAGGCAACGGCGGGAAAGAGAAGTAGAGGAACGAAAACACTGTCTCGTAGCCAAAACAGTTACTTCGATGACATAAGCGAACTTGCATTAAAATATCAAAGTCATCACTTGAGAAGCCATATAATATTCCAACCGGACAGCATGTAAAAACAAAATGTATAAAAAAAGAGGAAATGCGAATGTAAAACTAAGAGGATTGAAAGATAAATAATGACGCTGCATGCTTAAGTCACCACCGCTTTTAACACAACATTGGGTCTTTGATTAGCAAAAGATTTCGTGTGAAGGGAAGGACAAATTTTTTCAGCGGATGTGAGATCGACGCATTCTGTAATGAAAAATATTTATTTTGTGCTGTTCTATCATCTCTACAAGTTTGTTCTATTACTTTTGCAACAAACTATTCATATAAAATGAAATACTTCCACTTTTTAAACTTTTGTGAAACATTTTCAAAATATTGTATAGGAATCATTATGAAACTTGTTTCCTGCTTTTCTGATCTAAGTTTTTATTTAAAAGAAAAGCTGTAGTAGAGCAGAAATTTATTAACTAAATAGAACTAACTAACTATAGAAAATTTCTATGCTTCTAGTTATTATTTCCTGTGGAATCAGAGAGTACAAGTTTTGATGAAGCCAATGCATGTTAAACTTCTATTAGATATTCGGTGAAGATTAGATTAAAAAATATCTTTTCTTGTGTAAAATATTTATTAAAAGAACCATTCCATTTGTTTCAGGATAAAAAAAGGAATATTTTGTATTTCAGAATTTTAACAAATTTTTAAAGAATTAATTTTCTGTATAATATACCTTAAAATTCAAAAACTCAAAAATAAATATTTACATTTCAGCTTTTTTAAATGCTAAATTAACCGCTTTAAAATAAGCTCAAAAGCGAATTTAATATTTCATCAAAATGAAGCTAAAGTCAACGGCAAAGCGAATGCTTTTATTAATTTTGCAAATTACATTTCTATATATCCATTTTCAGTTTTTTTTATATTTGTAAGGTTTATCCTAAGTTTATCAGCAGTTATTTTAAGTTATGTCCCTTTCTTATTCATTCTAATTCAGCTTAAAATTTCCTACCAGAAGGTAATTTCAGAAACGCAGTGAATGAAAATGAGTAAGAGTACTATTTAAGTCGATGCTTCACCGACTTCTGCAGAGAAAGTCTGATTTTCCTGACTAGCGCGCGTTTGCCATATGGCTACATTCTTTCTTAGCTACTAGGCTCGGCCATACTTTAGGCCCTTACTTGGTTTCGACGATTTAATTAATATTTAGGGGCCAACTACTTAGAATTCTGATAGCTTCGGCTGTATCTTTCAGATAGCTTTAGTTAAGCTTATTTTAGTTTAAATTCGTTATTATTTAAGTTCAAGACCAAGTGGAGGCTTTGTGTATACTCCGAGTTAGGAGTTGATTGTATTTATTCTGAGAACTAAAGGGTAGTTAACCCTTCTTAAGTGTTACGTGTTTGTTCACACACTTAAGAGATTATTAGCTTGTTAGTGTTCGTGAGGTAGATAATAAGATAAGATAGAACATTGGATTTAAATAAGTAAAACCCCACATATTAATGGAAGTAGTAAGGTGTAAACTAAATGCCTACTTAAGCTTAGACGCAATAGCCATATATTCTTTTCCGAATTCCTGTAGCTGCCCTCGAAATCGATTTAGTGTTTTTAGTAAATGTACGCCAAATACAAGGTTGTTTCAGCGAATTTTAAATGCAGTTCTAAATACTAAATAGCCAAATAAATATAAAATCCGTAACAATATATATTATTTGATAGATTCGTTTATTTCTTTACAACATCTTGATTATTACATTACCATTTTAATCTCAGAATGAAACATACCTATACATTTTAATCCCTTAGCCTTGTGCGTTCTTGGACATATGCAGATATCGCGTCCTCCTGTCGTTACGCAGGATCCAACTCCACAATTATTCTTTTTACATTGACTCCCAGAATTAGAATTTCCTATAAGGTCAAAAGAAATATGTTAATGACTTAAAAAGTTAAAACTATATGTAAGTTCATCAAACATAAGCTTAGCTAAGACAAACATATTCTAATAACATAGGAGAAGAGATTTGTTATTGAAAATAATTTTCATTTCTACAATCCCAGTCAAATGGAACAAATTTTTTAAGAACTTAATTTGCAATTTTAGTCAAGAATCATTTCAACAATCCTTTCTATTAAGTAATGATATAACGGTAACCATTGTTAAAAAAACCCATCTGAAGTTTTTAAAAAGCGCAGCCGTGCGAGTGTCGGCCAATAAACCCAAGAGATACACAACTCATAATAAAACAGAATCCGGTATTATTTCATGAGTAGGTCGATCTCCAAAGGCATCCTTGCATCTTAAAGAGACATCCATTTCTTAAAGAGGCATCCATGAAACGAATGTTAAAAGAAATAGCTGCTTTCTAATTTACGATATTGTCTTAAAATGGTTTAATAGATGCAAGGAAAGAAGCTGGAAACATATGACAATTGTGTTTTTATAGTGTTGTAATTTAAGTATGTTTTTATAGTGTTGTAAAACGACCAAGATTATTGACGAATGATCTGCTTTTTGAAGTAAATGTTATATTCATATAATGAATTTATGAACCAACGCACAACCAGTTTTACACTGTTCAAAACGCAAGCTTTATAAGTTATTTCTCCCGCCTTCTCAGCATGCCTTCGTGGTGTAGTGGTCAGCACGCTCGGAGCGTAATTGAAAGGTCCGTGGTTCGAGTCCCGGCGAGGACATTGCTCATTTTTCATCTCTGCTGCTTTCAAAAAATACCTAATGTCTCTACAGCTTTATTAGACACATAATTTATGAATTAACAACTGTTTTCTGTAGTGATCTGGCGGATATCATTGTGCAGAAACTCCTCTTTTGTTAGTTCAAAATAATGTCAAGTATAGTGTCTAATAACCAGACACTGATTCACCTTTTGTTAAGGATGATAATGAAAATCTAGCTATTCAATGGCACGAGTAGCACAGGAAAAACGTTACCATATTACTTCTGAAGAATCTAAAAAGATTATACCATGAGAACAATTTCACATTTCACTTGCAATGTTTTGAATAGGAATGAACCATTTATCATAGAGCAAATGATTTATTTGTACACATTTTGGGAACAACGTAATTTCCCGAACAAGAAGCGTTCCATATCTTTTTCATGCATTTAACATAAAGCAGCTCCATAACACCTTCACTTGAAGCAGATTGAGAAGGCCATTTTATTGCGAAATCCAATAACAATTATGTTTTTTCACGGAGGAACCTGTGAACGTCGAGAGCTTTGCAATTGTTGCACGCAACATACAAGAAAAGTATATTTAAAATGCGTAATTATTCCATTAGTTATGTGTTAAAATTTGATAAAGCTTTGTTACAGTGCCAAACTTGGATAGTCTTGGTTCAAGCACTTGTTGTATTTAAAGATACATAATGTCGCCCAAACGGTATAGGGGTTAGGGTAGCATGCAACGGTACCGAGTGGCCCTGGTTCGAATAGAAGACATGGATGTTTGTAAATGTATAGTGTCGGTGCGGCATGGTGGCACTTTAAATATGCAGCGAGTCGAAAGTCCTCTCGTGTAGAATGGTGGGAGAGAAGAGACGGGGAGGTCCGGTCCCCCCGGTTGCTCTTCCCAAAATTGGGGGGTGGAAAATAGGAGTCCAACCTCTCTTTGGAGTAGGCTCTGGCAACCATTGTTCCATGTGATAATGGAGATGACAACAACAAATGATACATGATACACATACTTAGAAGTGTAAATGATAGCAACTTTTAACCTGATTTAAAAATTTATTAAATTAAGTTATAAAAATTTAAACGTATACTTTTTCAATACTAAAAGCATTTTAAGAGAATTGTGGGCTCTTTAACGCTCTAAGTATTAAGTATTTGAGTAATTAACATTATAATTTACAAAATTGGCTACTCAGTGTTAATAACCTACAGATCTCTAAAGACTAGTTCAAATTACCTTGGCGAAACTTTGCGAAAAAACATATTATCAGAAACCTGCCATAAGCAATCTGGTATAATCTAGCCATTATCTTGCAATAAAATCTGCAAGATAACGGCCTGATAAAAAACAAAAAGCATATTTTAAGAATTATTTGTTTCTTTTAGAAATTATGTTTTTAAGTGCTGTCAAAAGAAACATATCTACTTTCATTTATTCTTAATGTTCAATGTAATGCTTTTACATGTGTAGTGTATATTTACATGGTAGCAAATGTTATAATTAGCTCTTAAAAATAAGTTAGTTTTAAATGAAAAAAATAAAATGTCCATATATATGTGTTAACATTTTGTTTTATTTAAAATACTTTAAAGAAATTATAATCAGAGCCAGGCCAACAAGAGGACGGGAGAGCGCGTTACGCTTTGCTCCTTAATATTTGTACCATCAAAATATAGCCATTTTATGTTTTCCACCTGAGTATTCATACAGACGGATTTGTCCTGCAGAATAGGGATATATGTCAGCGTGATTCTTATTTGCTTTGTCAAAGTACATAGATTCCTCTTTTTCAGCGTATGCCGATATTCGTGTAGTAGATGTCTGTGATGCGGAAAAATTCTTATTCAAAGAGCTTCTGATTATAATATTACTGATATTTAAGTACGTAACCTTATAAAGAAATATATTGCCCATAAAGGACTTTATGGGCAATTGCAAGGATAAGTACTGCAGTACTACGATTTGAAAGGTAAACGAAATATCTGATGTCATATAAGCAAGGTTTTCAGCTTTTAATTCAAGTGTTCCTAAGGTTTTACTGCTACGAAAAGGCAAAACTCATACTGGGAAATAAAAAGCTGTAGTGAAACATTATGTTTACATTTGGAACAATTATTCTGAACCCATATAATTAATCTTGTTCCAAAGTTTAACTTACGGCATGTTTTTTTGTCAGACTGAAGGGTAAAGCCAGGTTTACAGTCACAGCTTTCATCTGAAGGATCGCAGATTTGAGAGCATCCTAGAGTTCCTGGTAAGTCACACTTGTTAACTGAAAATACAGAGAAAGGATGAAAAAATATGGTTACTATTTATTGTCAATTCTATTATAACTTCTGTAAAATACTGATATGCATAATTGGACGCATACATTTTTGAGAACTAGATTTTGTTATCTCGCGACTTGAATATAACATTTTACTTACTTTGCCTGAAATATTTAGCTTACTTAACTTACTTTATGAACCATATAACATTTTATAATTTTTTTAATAAAAAATAATGAAAGTTAAAGAAAATAGATATTTATTATAAAATTTTCATGTTACAGAAACTAATGATTCTTCTTCTCCTGGAATGAAAAAGATACTTATTTAAAGTACGTTTTTCATTTCAGGAGAAGCCTTATTCTTTGCTAAATTTTCCTGAATTTAAGTCTTACCTTTTTCACAAGTTTTGCCGTTGAATATATAACCGTCCTTGCAGGTGCATTTGACATTGCCAGGATCATCCAACAAATCTTCACAGAATCCATTTTCACCACACGGGTTTGATTTTGTTTCACAGAAATTATCTGAAATGAATTTATATGACATTTACTATACATATAGGTATAATTTCTAGCAAGTAAAGTTTTGCTTTAGAATATCTATGAGCTTTTTCTCCTACGAAAAGTATTATTAATTAGCGTGAAATACTGTTAACAAGATTTGGGAATTTTTGTAACAAATGTTTAATGCATTGCAAAAGAAAGAAGCCTTTATTTCATCCTATTTCGAAGACATTATTCAAATGTTTATTAATAAATGTGTACGGAAAATATAAAATGTTCGACTGCTCGCGCCATTTTAATCCTTCATTAAAGTAACACTTGGTCAGGAAAATGTAAAAAAAAAAAGAACAAAAAGAAAAAAAAATACTTTTTTATTTAATTTTCCGCCGAACTGTTTACACAACTCGAGCAGAAACCTCCTCTGTTTGAAAGATTAGCAAAATACAAAAGTCTAAAGCGAAAATGAAATACAGTAATGTCCACCTATAAGTTTTTGCTCAAGTCCTCGATCTCGATTCAAGCAAGCAAACATAGCTACCAAATTCTAAAGCCAATTCAAGTCAATTTAGAAGCTGGACGAAAATAACATTTAGCTGGTCAGTGGTAGTAACCGAAGAAGATGAGAGATCATCACTTTGTAAAGAAGTTTTCGACATGATGTAATTTTTGCATCATCTGTTACTTGTTTTCTAAGGCAGCGTTTCCCAACCATTTTTGGCCAAGGCACACTTGTCGCGGGGAAAAAAATCACGAGGCACACCACCATTAGAAAATGTTAAAAAATTAACTCTGTGCCTATATTGACTATAATAAAGTACTTCTCTTGAATAGGAATCAAATAAGCACAAAGAAAGTATTTTATAATTACTTTATTATGAAATATTAAGTAAACAGAATAGTGAAAAATTATAAAATACTTTCAGTGCGAAACCTGGGCCTGTTTGGCTGAACACAAAGCTGATATTCTGGCTGGAATCGAAGAAAGACACACACGTAGCTCTTCGTCAACAGTTCTCAGTCTCTCTCTGTATTTGGTTTTCATAGCAATCATGCTTGAAAAGCTAATCTCACACAGATATGTAGTGGAAAAAGGGAGCAATGTCAAAATAGCTTTGTTTGCCAGAAGGGGGAACTCCTTGGCAGTATCCAACCAAAAACTGTCCAAAGGTAGATCAGCAAATCTTAGCTTGCAACCACGATTTTGTCTCAGTTCAATTAGTTCCTCCTGCTCCTGTAAAGTCATTTCCTTTCCAACAACTGATGCTGAGCTATAAGGGTCCCTAACCCAGTCAAGGCATTCAGTGGAGACTGAAGAGAAATAAAATGACAACTTCTCCTCAAGAGTTTTTAAATGCTTAACTATTATCTCACACAGTGCAGCAGTGTGAACACCTTGCCATTGCATGGTGAGTGTGAACATTTCAAGATTGCCACTTTCCACGTGTTGATGCCAGAGTTGCACCTTTGAACGGAATCCATTTATTTTATCTGTACTTGTAAGCAGGTTTTCATTTCGGCCTTGCATTCGGGTGTTCAATTCATTCAGATGATGAAATATATCTGCCAGGTATGCCAGCCTTGCACACCACTCATCACTTGCAAGCTGCTTTGCGTAATCTGACCCCTCATTTGTCAGAAACACTTTAAGTTCCTCCCGCAGCTCATACACACGAGCCAAGACCTTGCCACGCGACAACCACCGGACCTCCGTATGAAACAGCAAGGTTTTATGCTTTGCTCCCATCTCCTCACACAAAGCTGCAAATATGCGACTTTTCATGGGTCGTGACTTTACAATGTTTACCATGCGCACAACATCATCCAACACATGAACTAAGGCTGATGGTAAAGTCTTGGCTACGAGGGCCTCGCGGTGTAAAAAACAATGCGTAATAATCACATCTGGATTTCTTTCCTTCACTCTGCTTACAAAGCCTTTGGTGCGCCCGACCATGGCTGCAGCTCCATCGGTGCAGACACTTGTGCAGTTTTCCCACTTAAGTCCTCCTTGTTCAAGGTATTCTGATGTGACCCGAAAAATTTCTTCTCCTGTTGTTTTTTCTGGCAATACCTTGCAAAAAAAGAAGTTTTCTCTAATTGCATCACCATCAACAAAACGCACATTAGCTAAGAGTTGAGCATGTCCACTGATATCAGTAGACTCGTCAAGTTGCAATGCAAATTTCTCACTGATACGGATCTTTTCCAAAACCACACTTTCGATGTCTGCAGACATGTCATTAATACGTCTGGAAATTGTGTTGTTTGAGAGAGGGACTTTGGCTATTTCCTTTGCTGCTTCAGGTCCGAGCATCTCCTCTACAATAGCTTTGCAGGCAGGAAGTATTAATGTCTCTGCCACAGTGTGCGACTTTTTTGTCTTGGCTATAAGTTCAGCAACTTGATAGCTAGCTTTAAGAGCTCTTTCATTTACCTTTGTTGTTTTTCTCATAAAAGTTGCCTGTTTCTCCATGTTGTCACGCAGGCGAACAAAATAGTCCACATTCTTGTTTTGAAGCAAAGGGTGTTTCGTTTGGAGATGGCGTTTAAGTTTGCTTGGGACCATAGCACTGTTAGCTAGCTTTTCACCACACACCACGCACAGTGGAGTTGGTTTGTGTTCATCTCCAGTGAAAGTAAATCCAACTGAAATATAGCTTTCGCTATATTGCCTTGCGCCAGAGAATTTAACCATCTTTGCTTTCTTTTGACCCCCACTCATACTCGGGCTCTCATCTGGCTCCAGATTTTGTTCAGAGTCCAGTTCTTTCCTTTTCAAAAACTTGTCCATCACTGCAGTATCAGTGTCTCTCTCCTCACAGCAGCCGTTGTCTCTCTGACACTGTGTGAGGCGTCTGCCTGCGGCTCATGGGGGCGGGGACACGGCGGACACTTGTCAAGATTGGCAGGGGGAGGAGTTATAGCACTGCACAGCGCCGTGACCACCTATGACACCGACGGGGGGAGTGACGGGAGGAGTTATAGCGGGCGAACAGCACCGTGACACACAGACCCGGCGGCACACCACGGTGCTTCAGACGGCCCACTGGTGTGCCGCGGAACAGCGGTTGGGAACCGCTGATCTAAGGTATCAGATGCAATGTCTTAAAATCTGATCGATACGGAAGGGCCTGTTCTAAGGAGTAAATAAACTCGGAAGAGAAGATGAACGTAAGATAAGCATTTCTTTTAGCTCTGAACTGGCGGTAATTCACGTAAATCTTGAGACAGCAGTTTGAAGTTATAATACCATTTCACACATAAAATATGAATGAAGCGAATGCTAGTAAAATGCAAGGTCTGTCCCGAAAGTAATGCGCCCCATTTTCTGTCCGTCGCAAAGCGTTGCTCCTGGTACGGAAGGGTGGGTGGAGCCTTGGAAACACAGCGCGACCATCGCCAGTCGACTCAGAGCTCTTGAAGAGTCACAGTGCCTGCTTCAGTGAATCCTTGTGGGAGTGCTCGGTCGAAATCAAGATGGAAAAACCTTTCGAGCAGCGATACGTAAAGTTTTGTTTCAAACTTGAGAAAACGCCGTCGGAAAATTTTGCTTTGCTTCAGTCCTGATTTGTCTCCGCCCGACTTCTTTTTGTTCCAAAAGGTTAAAAATTCCCCGAAGGATAGCATATGGGGACCCTGGACAACATCAAGGCGGCTACGACAAGTTTATTAAAGCACATCCCTGTGACGGACTTCTAGATGCATATAAAGCATGAAAATAGCGTTGGAACAAGTGTGTTAAAGCTGGAGGGAAGTAATTCGAAGAATATTGAGTAATTGTACAAATCGGTTCAATAAATGCCTTAAAAAATAATGGGCGCATTACTTTCGGGACAGACCTTGTATCAAGAGAATATAAATAATACATACAAGTCTCATTTCTAATTTGCGTTCGCAATAGGGGTGAGCGACATGTTCAAATCCGTGAAAATATTAACTTAAATCTTGCACTGAATACACGGCACTAATAAAATGCAGAAATTAAACAATGGAGAAGATAAAGATTTATAAGTCAATAAAATTTATTCATGAGCTCGTGGGATCAAATTTGAGACGTCCTCCATTTTGAAGTGACATCGATTTGTCCTCTCGGCTAATAAGTACAGCCGAAAATGAGAAAATTTACCAAGTGCTTTCCACGTGAGAAAGATTGAACTTTATGAGTTTATATTATGATATACTGATCTTTCTTTCTTGTGAGGCTGCTCAATGATGTAGTCATAATTTCCAGTATTACGGACTATTTCATGGGAGTGATTGTCGCATTTTCTATAAAACTTGTAAGTAGTTAGTTGCCAAAAGCACTGTGCTAAACTCAAGAACTCTGTTCTTACGTACATTAACTATTGTCTGAATGCCCATCTTCTTAAAATTCGACTTAACGACTCTTCAGTCTGTACTCCTTGTAACTCTAAACAGTCCATGGATAAGGAGCATATTGACGAATGCCCTGTACCATTATCTTTTAATTCTATTGTTCTTAAGTATTGGGAAGCATAACCAAGACTAATGACTTTGTGGTCAAATGTCTGACATTTGTATAAATAAAAACATACGTTAAATAGTGAGCATCTTGACGGACGTCGACAAAAGCAGAAACGATAATATAAGCTAATAAGATGATTAGTTAATAAATGTAAAGCTCTATAAGCGAACAAAAAGTATTCAGCTCGAGGAATTTAAACGTCTAGTACTATAAAAATTTTGTGACTCTAGAACTTTGAAAAATAGAATAATACACTTTCACAAATATAAATATGAGTGTTAGTTATAATTTCATACGATGATATAAAACTAAAATATTATTCACATTCTCTTCAAGATCGTATAAGCATTTCATTCAATTATTTGCAATACAATATTCAAAGAATAACATCGATGAGCTCGTTTGCTCTTTTGGCCATGGCGACAGACCCACAATAGTAAATACATAACTCCATTCCAAAGGAGGGGAAAGTGAACGGAACAACAACGGGCTGAGATTAGCCAAACTGAGACAGCCAAGTTGGGGGTGGTTGGGACCTTGCGGTGGAATCCTTTTCTGAAACCTATTTAGCTGAGCGGAAAATAGACTGAAGTAGCTGAAGGCAGCGGCAGTACAGAGGGCAACGTAGGATTAAAGAATATGTATCGTTAAGAAGGAAAAGTTCTCCCCAACAGGGAAGTAGCTCCGTTCCAACGTAGAGAGAAAGAGCGCGAAATATCTGTCGCCAAAGCGCCCAAGCTCGAAGCCGGTGTCGAAGAGTTTATAAAATGAATATCGTTTAAAATTTCTTTAAACTTTAAAGGAAAAGAAAACGTGAGTTTGACGTGCCACGTTTGCCCTCGTTTAACAAACGTTCCGTCTCCGCGATCTGTACACATCGTGGAGATTGAAATTCTCGCCTCTAGGTTCCGTAGCCAAATGCCTTGGCGAATTCTCCCTCCGCTTTCTAGCGGCGTAATAGTAAACTGTTTTACATTATGTCTGTAGAACCTTTCCTTCTTTACATAGACGTTCTTTGGTAGGAGACCCCAAGTTGCCCTGTTTCGACAAGCTTCGTTCATCGAGATTTACGTAGGATAAACGTCTGTGTTCACTGCAGTAGTTCTTGTCAATAAGGACTGTTATGTTCACAAGAACTTTCGTGCATTGGAGATCCATCTTTTTTATAATAATACTTTTAAGGTATGAGACTTTGTATATTTTGTACTCAGAAATTAAGCTCATATTCTTCTTATAACGATTTTGGTTTATTTCCTAGTAACCGTGTTTATTTGATAAGTAATATATATGGTTAAAAATTTAGCATTTACTACTGTTACAAGAGAATAATAAAACCTTAAACCATTTAAATGCTATATTTGTTTCGAAGATCTGTTGTTTGGTTGTTCTGTTTTATTTGTATGTCTGTACTAACCACTATACGAAAATTCCATGATCGTTATTTAAATACACAAATTAATTTAAAACAAAATTTAAACGGCACAAGCTAATTTTCTCCATAACCTTGAATCTTTGAAATACGAATAATTCTTGCGATTAATGTTATTTATGGCTGCTTATGGTTTATTAATATTCATAATACATTGAAAGCAATTCATTTTGCACAGAGCCGTTTCTAGTGGGAGTGCAGCGCGTAAAAATACGCGGGCGTGCTCTCGCTATACCACGCCTAAATATTTTAAATCTATTAAATTCATTTAAGTCCTAAGTAAGTATTTACTGAGTATGAAATGAAAATTTGAATAATCATTTAGCACTTTTTTAAAAAAAAATCTGGGAGCTGCAATCGTAGGTACGCGGGCAGTCTGTGGCTTAGGAACGGCCGTGATTTTGTGTAAAAGAAAGGCTTAAAATTTATAAATCTCATTCGAAATGAAAATTAATAAAAATTTGAAGCAGAGATTAATTAGCTCATAGTTAAATTCCACGGGTATAACCTCAGCTATTTAAAATGCCTTCCATTAATTCTTGACTATATTTCGCTAAAATTATTCATTAAAAGTACTAGCTAAAATTCTTGTCTACAATTCATTAATTTTGGAGACTAACAATAGGATACAAAAGTATTTACGAATGCATTTCTTTTCACTGTTTCTTTTGAAATGTTCTTTGCACTGACATTCACTGTTCCTGCATTCTTCATTGATTCCTCGACACTTTGTTGTCATCAAGGGGCATTTATCTATAACTGGAAAATAAAGTAAGATATCAGGCATAAGCACTCTTCTAAAAGAGTTGCGCGTTTAAAAGCGCATTTGTCATCACGATGTATGTTAAATACAGTATATAAGATACAGTCTGATTTATGAGATAAGAAAAAAGAAATAATGCAATTCATATTCATTCTGGGTGCAATATTAGAAATAGTAAGTGAATTCAGAAATAGTAAGTGAATTAATATGCAAAAAACTAATATAAAATTTACGTAACATTATTTATATAAAATAATGCATAGGAATCAATAAATCCGAACATTAGAAATACATTTTGTTATAAAGTTATTAAACTAAGTTTGTAACAGATGGCGTGAATCATTCTTCAAACATAGCACCTGCTCTAGGTCACGTGATGCGTGATTCATCCAATATACCCATTCATCTTCCTATTTACAGGTCATGCGACAAAATGAAATTTCGTTAGACCTTGAATTCTTCGCGCCAGTAATTGTGGCTTACATTTTTTTTACTTTTATTCTTATACATATTGTTACGGATTTCATATTTATTTGGCTATTTATTTAGAACTGTAATTAAAATTGCTTTATATTTCCCGTGCAACGCAGACGATTTTTGAAGAGAAAGCTACGTCGAAAAAAAAGAAAATAAAAATAAAAGAGTGCGTGCATTTAATGTTTAATAAATAAATATCTCGTAATTACTGTTGCCATCCAGAAAAATATAGAAAAACCGAGATTGTCCTACTGATAACTAAAAAGCTTATAAAAGCCGAATTGAAACACCTCATCTCAGTTACCTGTAATCAACTTCATCACCTGCAAGTCGTTCAGAATAAATTCCTTCGAATAATCATAGATGCCCATTTTCTTATAAGAAACGAACTTCTCCACAGAGATCTCAAGCTCGAAACTATACAGGACTATATAAGGAAATCAAACGATAAATTTTTTAACAAAGCTGTGCAGTGTGACTTTATGAATTACTCCCAGATATTCAACTATGAAATCCTTTCAGAAGACAAATTTATTCGTCCATTAGCTGCTCACACAATCATAGATGGAGTCTGACAAGAGCATTCAAGACAACTCCTCGATTGGTAGTTGCTTAACTTTCTTTCTCATTTGTATATAGTTGTATTTTTCTTATTTTCTAATATCCTGCTTAGTTTTTATAATTCTCTTATTTGCATCTCCTTTGTATTTGTAATTGTACCTGTGTAATTATATATTTATACATATCGTTTATTTGAGATTTAGTAGCACCTTTTGAACTATTGTTCGTAAGTTGTCAAGATTTTCATGTTTCATTTATGCTCTCATTACAGTGTCAGATGAATTGCTTGCTCCGCAAATCAGGTCTTGTCGTATCATTTTTTCTCTTGCTATGTCCTAGGCCTCTCTTTTCTTTTCTTCTTCTGCCTCCGATTTCTTTTCCGAGATATACCCACGTCCGGATTCTCTTATGTCATGCGCCCTAGGGCTTTATTTCATGAACCGGCATCGCTGCCTAGGCAGTAGCCCGGTATAGCGGGTATCCAGGTATCCAGGCTAATCTCAGTTGCTGTTGTAGTTGTAGCTGTTTAAAGCGAACTGCTGTTTGTTTACTTTATGCTGTAACGATTTCGCTGTGAGATAGAATTAGTTTATCTGTTTTGAATTGAGTTTTGGTAAACGTCTGAGATATTGTGACATTGCGCGAATACCTCTGAAGAAATATTTCAGCATTTTGATTTATTTCTTGTGGAAAGAATAAATTTTTGTTAACTTTTTAACAACTTGTACATTCAGTCCATAACGAACCCGTACGCACGCAACGCTATGTTACTTCATTCATCAACTTGATGTTCGTCATACTTCATTGTTTTTAATAGCTCCAAGATGTTTAAAGTTTGCAAGTATGTTGCATACTACAGCATTTGCCAGCTTATTCTAAAGAGTAAGAGAAATAATTTAATATAAAAATAAATCGAATAAAAGAACATTTTGTTTTTACATCTCCGGAAATAGAATGAGAACTAAGAAATAATTTGCATGATAGATGCAAAACAAGGGCATTGATAGTTAAAAAAATTTATTTTGTTGAAACACAGTTTTCTTTGCGTTTAAATGGTAGCATTTAAAAATAAAGATAATAATTCGGTTTCGTAAACCAATGGCATTTGTGTACTAAAATAAATTTTTACACTGCAGATTGGTATGAGGATAACGAGAGAAAATAAAAATTAGAAGGGCTATTTTATAATGGTATGATATCTGACTAATATTATGTTGATACTTCCTTATTGAAAAGGTTCATGGAAACATCATATCATATGCCTAATTTCTGCAATAGTTGAAATTATGTTAGAAGGGATTTTCCTGCTCTTTACAGAAGATTTATATTTGAACGGCATCATCTGAGATGGTGTAGATTGTTTGTAGTGAATGGAGTTAAAATATCCCTCGATTGTTTGGTGTGATGTTTGGTCTTGAAGCTTAGGTTAGAAAATTAGGTTAGACGATTAGTTTTCCTTCATATAAAGCTGATCCTTGTCATGCGACAACTATCTTATTTGCTAAATTTCTCACCTTTTGACCTTACAAGATTTTCTTGAAAAGATACTTTTAGAGAGTTAATGTTTTGGACAATTCAAGCTGTTCAAAACGACACTACAATCTGCCTATTACAGATATTATGCTAGACATTGTGTCAGAAATGTGCGTGTGATCCGATGGACGTTAAGGTGATCCTATAATAACTTTTTACATTTCGAACAGACCTGCCCTACAAGCGCTTTGCAAAAATGTGTTGAACAAAGGAGTACATCATAAGAATGAATCTGTGACATTTCTAAGCATCTTGCCTTAATCAGTTAATAGTATTAACAGTTGTTTCGCTATTATCAGCTTATCAGTAACAGATATGTTCTGCTAAAAGGAGATAAATCACATGTTCCCCTTGGGGAATGATAGATATTTTATCTATTTATTAGCAGAAGTAAGCCATGTCGAACAGAGCAATATTTGATCTGACCGGATCAGAAAACCAGTCTAGAAATATTTGTGAAACTTTTCAGTCTGTTTTATCCTTTAAAAGAAGATGTTTGCAGAAAAGAATGCTATTGCCATGGAAAATACATTTAGTCTGCATGCTTTATTAAGCAAAATTACCTGCATGAGGCAGTCAGTGAAGGCATGAACAGGGATGATGACGATTATTTGACTCTTTATTACACACAGATTAGAACAGTATTTTCTAATTCAATAAATGTAAGAAAAACTTGTTAGTAAAAACTATGAAGAAATATAAGAATATTAATGAATACTCTTTATATGTAACATTACTCTAAATTTACCAGTACCCAATTTCAAATGAAAAAAGGGGCTCCACCTCAGTAGCTCAGAAAGCATTTACATATAGCCCACTGATTGTAGACTTTGATTCTGTAAATTTCTCTGCCAGTAATAAGCTACATAAATACAGGGTGTTTATAAAGTCCCGGACCCATTTTGATGTTTAATAACTCATAAAATAATAAAGATAGATTAAAATTAATAACATAAATAGTTAGATGGACTCAAAAAGTTTCATGACCCTTGTCAATGAACTTCCACGTGTGCCCCTTCGTCGCACGGTGAATATCAAGTCGATATTCAATTTCACGCCAGGTACCGGCAAGCATGTCGACATCCACAGAGGTTATTGCGGTTGTAATTCTGGCTTTTAGGTCATCAATGTTCGACACTCTCCTCCTGTAAACGTTGTCCTTTACAAATCCCCAATGGAAAAAGTCCAGCGGCGTTATATCAGGTGATCTGGGTGGCAAAGGAATTAGACCTCCTCGCCCAATCCATCTTCCTGTAAAATGGTCATTCAAAGAACTACGGACGATGGTACCCCAATGAGGTGGTGCACCATCTTGTTGCAAAACGACATGTGGCTGAAGCTCTTCTAGTTGTGGAAATACGAAATTTTCCAACATGTCTACGACTGATGAGACCGTCTTTTCTGTAAAAACGAAAGTCCCAATGTCTCGTGCATTAGTCCACACCCCACATTAACCTTTGGGGAATCCTTTTGTGCCTCACGGTATTCATGGGGGTTTTCAGATCCCCATATGCGCACATTATGGCGATTAACAATGCTTAACATTAGCAGAAAGATGAAAGGATGCTTCGTCGGTGAACAAAAAAAAATCAATTAATAAGCAGACGATGTTTAGCAAAGTACAGATATTTAGACTGGAAAATGAAATTATCTGAAATTAATAACATGCGCAGACTATATCTTCATTATTTTATGAGTTATTAAACATCAAAATGGGTCCGGGACATTATAAACGCCCTGTATAATTCTGATCTCATTAAAAGTAACACAAATATTTCTTTCAGCTTTCTATTGCTCACAATCTAAGCTCATATTCTGCGGCATAGTTTTTCACCTTACATAGAATATTTACACACTTTTAGAATAATTTCGGAGCCGTCTAATTAATATTCAAAATGTAAAAAGAAATTTATTTAAACGCTCGATCTCATAGTCTATATCTGAGCTATAAGTCTGCGTCGTTTACATTCCATGATAGAAAGACGTTTTGTAAAATTTCTCAGGTATTGATTTTCGTTCCTCTTACATCACTTTCCAAAGTCCACCAATCGTAGTGGGTTTGAGCTTAAAAAGAGTTCTTTTCAAGAGACCAAAGGCATAGCAGTCCTTAGCTAAAACATTAGGAGACTCGCAGAAATACGTTGAAAATGTATATATGCAATATCTATACCAGTGTTTAAGTTTTCAAGGAAAGAAGCGATACTTCTCGAAGTGTAACTTGTTGCTTTGTCTTGATGAAGTTTCATTCTTTGTAGATCATTCGAATAAAGAAATTCAATTTCTTCTGTAAATATAGGATGTAAATGTTTCTGTTGATAGGACGCTGAATTAATTTAAAGTTATTTTTCCACTCTTCATATTTTTAATTTCCCACTGTAATAGAACTCTGAGATAATCATGAGCACCTTACTGAAACTCTGTTGGCTTTAGCGAAACCAGGATTGTATCGTACAATTTGTTTTCCTCTATTTTCGATAAGAAAATATTTTTTTTTGTTGCAGTCATTTAGATAAACTCGTACTTCTTCATTTGTCATGATGTATTTCCAGTTATCTTTCTCCTGTTGAGTAATTTTCATACAAGGTTCCGCAAATAGTTCTGCGTTGAGCCACGCGCTTCAGCAAAAGTGACTGAACATTATATAACAAAATTTGTTTTGAATCTTGGTTCGGTTTGTAGCATAATTTTCTGTTGACATTGATGTATTTAAAGAATCGGCAATCAGTTTCTGCGTCGGTGGATTTTCTCTTGCTACCAACGATTTAATTTTAGAAACAATACCTTTTTAAGGTTTTCATTTGGATCTTCTTTCAGCGTAGAAGTAATGATTCATGGTTTCTTCCGTTCTGGTTAATAATATTGCTTACTTCACACTTAGAATTTTTAAAATATTTCATTTCACAATGTTTTTGAAGTATGGAATAGGAATATTTCTCTTCTGAAAGCACAAAAACATATCCTTCAATGACTAGCTTGTTCACATGTGACATATGTTTAATAAATTTAAAAGTAGCAGACGATATTTCTTATTTAAAATAATCAGCTATTGTCAGAGATGGCTTTTGGCGAATGCTTGTAGAGTCTTCGCCACAAATATTCTCCGTTAAACTGCTGACTAAGTTGTTTCAAATAAACTGGTACGTGTGTCCAAGTGAAAATCTTCGAATGGCAAATATGTTTGAAGCATAAATGTGCATATCCTTCTTCTGAGAGATTGTTATATGCTTTCCAACAGTCCAATATTATGGTAATCTTTGGCAGTACTCAACATTTCTCCTTCATCACCTTCCATTAAATGACAATACTAACATTTGTATCCACAATGGATGATCTGCTAAAATCAGCATTTTGATCACTCTTGTCATCATCTTTGAAATGCTTGAAAATATGAAGAGTGGCTATTCCACCACCATATACAGCTATAATTGTTCAAGAATTTTATTACCGCTCATCCCAAGTTTAACATGAAATTCAATCTCCTCTTACACATATTTATAAAGACACCGATGAAACACATCAGGTGTTTCCAATCGCAGTGACTAAATTTAAAAGACCATAATTTTCCAGCTGCAGATTAAGGAATGTGGAGATATAACTTTCACAAAACTTAGTATCGAGCTGCTGAATTTAATATCACGAGAGAAAAACGAAACCAGTCTTAAAACATTTCAGTCAGGCTTTGTTTGTACTCTCATGGTAGTGTAAAGAGAAACTATTCTAATCCAGAAACAATCTAACTACTTCTATGGCATATGCCAATAATTTCTCCAGTAGCATTTGTGATTTTGTGGCATAACCTGAAGTTCATGATCATGTGCTCAAGGTAAGCTGTGGTAGAACACTGCTCTCTCACTGTCAGTATCACAAACCCTTTATGTTAAGTTTCATGATTGCATACCCTGAGGTAAGATAAAAATTATAAGCTATTCTTTCACAACTTAGTTCGTATCAACCTGAGCTGCATATGTAGAATCTGTATACGAACTAGAAGGTACAAAACTAAGTGGTAACCGATGGTGATTCAAAATTGCTAAATAATATAAGGTAGCACAAGGAATATTGTAAATTTAAAAATGTAACAAATCTCCCTTACCTTCACATGAACGTTTTTCGTAGTCGTAATACTGATCTTTAGGACACTCACAGTAGCCTACATTGGCAGTGAAGTTAAAGCGGCAATTATCTGAAGAACACAAAGTTTTGCCCATTCCTTCTGCACACCATTCGCTATCTTCACAAACGAGCCCTCCGTACGGATATGGACATAAGCATTTTTGTTCATCTATTTCCTCAATACATGTACCTCCATTTTTACAGGGATTACTTTTGCAGATCTTGTATGCTAAGAAAAGAAAGTACAATTCAGATGGTAGTTGGCATTCCATTTCACAGAAATTGCATTCGGTAGGAAACAAAACATAGAAAATACGTTGCCATGAAGATATTAAAGTGATAAAGAAAAACTGATTATTTATAAAAATTTCATCCTTACGCATTTGGGAACTCGTATGAGGATAAGATTGCGTTGTTCGACGAGCAGTTTCCGATGTTCCTTTGCCAGTAGGTGATGTTTCAAGATTTGTTTGGGCTGAAAGAGAACACTAAGATTAAACAAAAATTTATAAATGTGTTTTAATTTGTATACAATCATGAATTGTTTAATTTCTGTAACATTAAGCAATGCATATTAATATAGTTTTCTTTCAATGGCGTGCAGAACAACCTGCCTTCTGCAGAAGCATATTGTGAAACCACATTGCTTTTCTAATTTAAATTAAAGTTAAATTAGTGTCAAATTTCATCAGTTACTGAAGCCGTATTTTTCAAGCATGGGCTGTAAACAATGTTACATAATCTTTCATTCCTATGCATTTTTTAAGATACAGAGAAGTAAAGTGAGAAAAAAAGCTAAAATAGAAAAATCATTGGCAAAACGTTTTTTAAACTAAACATCCTTTCCTTCAGTTGCATTATTTTATATGTAAGCTCTAAGCAAACGAAGAACTATATTTCTTATTACAAATATATATGAACTTCACAGAACGTTGCTTAGCAAGAAATATCTTTTACTTCATTTGCCTCATTTAATGTCAAAATAGCATCATGCTATGGACGGCTTTTCCAGTAAATGGATCTCTAGGTTTAAATATCCCCACTCAGATTTCATCTCAGTTATAGACTATGAAATAATTCCGTAATTTAAGGATACCTGTTACCTACCATAGGCAATGAAGATCATGATGTCGAATTCCAATGGAGAATTCAGATTAAAATGTACTTTAAAATGGTTAAACAACAAATATATATATATATTTATAATGGATATAAAATTTCTTTAAATACTCAGTAAGGGACCTATGTTTACAGAATTTACGAATAAGTAACTGTAATAAGAACGTTTTTGTTTATTTTAGTGATACAGGCGCATAATAGTATCCGAATAAATTGAATTAATGTCTGCAAGTGAAAAGATTGGAAGTAAGAAGTCATAAGACCTGAAAGTAATAAAACTATATGACGAAAATATGATACAAAAGACTAATCCCACAAAAAATATCGATACATAGTTACCCAATGTTTATCGATAAATAGTTACGGAATAACCAAAGTTAAATCAGGCAAATGGTATGGTATGGTATGGAGCAAAACAACTCATGAAGCAATTTTTCTTCTTCCGTGATCCTAAAAAAGATTAGTTCAAATAACTTTGCGATATTACACAGTTTTCCAATAAAACATACGTTTCAAGCTAAATATTTTCACAGATTTTCTGTAGGGCTGGTGTCTGGTTTTCCTATTGAAAAATCCAGTTTGATTGCTTCATTAGTTTCTAATCAATTCTTTGATAGTAAAGAGATTCATTATCTTAGAAAAGAATCAGTTTTTACTACTGATGGTAAGAAACATTAGAAAATGAAGATCAGCTAAGAGCTTACGCGACGATTGATGAAAAGGTTAACGTTACTTCAAGCAAACAGCAAAATACTATAGCCGCGGCTGTGCTGCTTATCAGACAAGATGTGATTTGTATCTTTTAAATCCTATCAAAAATTACTAAGACAGCCAAGGATTCTGAAGACAAGATGTGATTTGCTTCTTTTAAATCCTATCAAAAATAACTAAGACAGCCAAGGATTCTATACTAAACATTTTGATTAGAAAAATTAACTTTGTTTTTGAGTCTAGGTTATATACTTTATCGCAAACGCTGAAATAACTTGTGGTTTCCCACGGTCTTGGAGAAAATAAGCTTTGGAGTTCTTGAAAGAATACAATGAACTTCCCGGGCACGAAACCCCAGTGGAATTGCAATGAAAGATTTATTTATTCAGCGAAATTCGCTAAGTAAAAATTCGTGTTCTTCTGATCTCTGATATTCGTTTTATAAGCCTGAACCTTTCCTAATGCTTTACGTAATCGTTCATATGTGCGTTTGGTCATTCAACTGCACTTTATGTGTGGTGTCCAACGGGAATATTTCATGTTTTCAACATTTTCACTAGCCACAATCATTTGTTACAATGTAATCAACCAACTATGACACACCCTAGTCCATCATACTAAAACTCGATGAGCTATGTTTATCATTCTAAACTCAAGTGTGGGTGGAGAACCCTAAAAACCGCATTCATTCTAATCTTCCCCCTCATTCATCTTTTCACATAAGATTTTTTTCTTATACCTGTCAATGCGCATTTTACTATGCGTCCGTTCAGATGGTACGCTAAAATGATACTAGAATTTTCTACCCTTTTTCAAACAATAATTATATTTTTCAATTTAACATAATTATTCTAAATAATCACAGACATAAAAAATTTCATACTTCTTAAGTTTAAAGAATTCTAGTTTCGCAGCCGTAAATCTCAAAAATTCGCGTGTTGGAACGATACGCCAGTGTTTCGGTAACAAAAGTCAGATGCATTCACAGGAACTAGTTGTTTAATTTGCTGATTTGCCTTTCCTTTCATGCTTAAAAGTAAATAGTAGGTGGCAGTTATATATGTAATGAGCAACGATCTTTCATCGACAATGTCGTAATTTGTCGCTGTATCAGTTTTATGAAATGCGAAACTAGGAACCTATTAAAACTATTCAAAATATGCTTCCATTTGATGTTTTGTAAAATTTACTTGATATACCATTTGCCATTAAAATGTTTTCATAACATACTTCCAGGTCTCATTTGACGTCTCATGATGCTATGCTTTGAATTTTATGACTAATTTGAGTGAGATAATTGATGCTTTCAACTTACACATTACGGAACATTTTTTAAAAGGTAAGAATAATGAATGGGTATACACTGCATTCTTGCTGCAAAAAAGAAAATTTATTTTTACGTTAATCTAGAAATTTAGCAGTTTTATAAGCTTTTATTTAGTTCACTCATGGTTTCACTGTAGTCAAAATTTTGTTATGGACAAGCTGTAAAGATTTTAAGTTTTACTAACCTTATGTTATTTTAAACCTTTGCTATCTTTTCTTATTTTCCATTTCCGGCCACAGTAAACCCGAATAAATTTTGTTTGTGCCATTGCAAACTGTAGAAGTATTTAAGACACATCTTTTAGCCAAAAGTAAGAAGAAAAAGAGAAAGATTTCTCTCTGCCTTTACCACACGTGTGCTTTTCATGTCTGCCTTTAAGGCCAGAGCTTAGTTCTCGCTGATATTTGAAGACGTATTGTAGATCTTGCCTTCTGCTCCCTACGTACTTAGTATGAAAGTTCCAATCTTCGCGTTGCTACTCTCTGTAAAGCATCTCAGTTCTTATTTAGTTATTTCTTATTTTCTACCTTTTAGACCAAAACTGTTGGTCTTTGTATCCCGAAGTGCTGGAGCGCCTGTACGCTGTCAGAAATAAAGACTATAGTTAACCCCTTCTTATTTGTATTGCCTGTTCCAGGCACACACGAACATAGCTTTGAGTAAGCTCCCTCTTCTTATTCAGGACTTTAGTTATGTTTGCAAAATCAATTAGAAGGAACAATACTCCTGATAAACTATCGAGTTCAAATTTTGCACACGCATCATTTGTCGATTACAATGCAGTATAATAAAGCTGTCACAGAAACTATGCTAATATCATTGCCGTCTTCGCACAGCGCGAGCATCATACAGACTTTAAAAGCGAGTAATGAGTTTGTACTGGTAGCTTCTGGTGATGGAACTCCCATGATGTCGATATGCCGAAGTTACTGAAACTGCTTTTCATCCTGTTGCCTTTATTTCCATTGGCAAGTTGGCAATGCGTGCAAGAAGAAGGTACGAAGAGCTACTCATTCTAAATGAAAGAATTTAATCGCTTAGCCAAGTGTCGCTATTAGGAGTCAGATCAACGTGGAATTATCGGTACAGAAGCGATTTTAACAACATTTGATTTAGAATTTTTTATTGTAATGTTTGAATGATTTTTAGCACATATATTCATTTAACGAACAAACCAAAACTATCAGAGTTTTACTGCTTTTACCATCGAGCAGAGCGAAAAAAATTTTTTATTCAAATGTATTTCATATGAGAAATGCAATTTAATTTTTGAACTTTTGACGAATTTTCGAAAATCGCTCGAATTTTTTTACTTCTTGCCGTCCACGATTTTAAAAGTTCAGCATCTAAAACTGAATCGGATAATTTTGAAATTTTCAACGATTATAAAACAAACACTCCAACAACATTTGAAAAAGTTATAAAAAATGTTAATTGGGCGATTCTGTACATTTAATTAAAAACTATGTTGCAGCCTCAAGCAGAAGGGGAGCGAAATATCCGTCTTTCTGGCCATCGTGCTTCTTGCACACGTATCACTTTAAAGACTGTAACACCACAATGTCACATGATTCTTATCGCTTCTGTACACCTTAGATTTGCATTTAAACAACACAGTTTTAGATTTGATTAGCGTCTAAAATTATTTCTAATGAAATCTACTCTGTCGTTTTCAATTTTCCTCATCAAATACGTTTACATATTTTTTCCTCAGCATATCAGTTGAGTTAATTGAAGTTGATTTTTTAAAATTTGATTGTGGCGTGCAAAATGATATTCTATTATAGGACTTTAAAATTCAACATCCTGTAATGTATCCGTTATGAAAATTAAGAATTTTTAAAAGCTATAAAACAAACTCTTAGTTCTCTTTTAAAACAACAATGATAAAAAAATATAATTGACTTTATTTGAATTTCTTCAAATTAGCAGTCTTTTTATAAGCTTTTTTAAAACTTTTCCATGGTCTTTGTCACTACGACAAAAATATAGCCATTCATTTTAAAAAATACTTCTTGAGCAGCTATCCAGCTCAACATCTGCAAACACATAGTGAATGACAATACAATGGTGGTACAGTGATAAGTTTTCATACTTTAATTTAGGTATTTTTAAATTTAATATTGAAATTAGTTTTCTCACATATCTTCGTTTAACAAATTTACCTACACTCACAGAATCTTACTATTTTCACCTCAGTGGGAAAAAATCTCTTAAATGGACTTTTTAAAGCAATTTCTAACGTTTTGTGGAATGTTCGAAAATCGCTCGATTTTATCAATCACTTGACGCAACAGAACTGTTAGAAATAAAAGAATGATTTTAACGATTGAACAAAGATTTTTCACTGAAGTCTTTTATTGAGAATTTGTCACTGAGAACAAAAAGATGAAAAAATAAGGTTCTACGTAAAATTCGTAAAATGATTAATGAACTAAAATAAGAAAAATAATTTATCACACAGTTTCAATGGAGACAAGAAATTAAATAATTCTCTTTAAAAACTTCCTCTACAATCTGATGTCACGAATAATAAAAGCATGGAAGTCCAAACAATGAAATGGATTAACCAAATTGTATTGTTAAAAGTATAAGCCATTATCTTTATAAATTGATCAAAACCGTCCCAACCTTTTATTCGTAATGTGCAGTTTTAGCTGTTAATTTCTCTACAGTTTTGCGAAATTAAAGTACCAAATGTATCAATTTTCAATCTGACTAACAAAGCAAAATTCAAATTTTGACAGTAATCACAATTCATTTTAGAAATGCTATTTTTTATACGTCATTTCTCCTTCATTATTAAACGTTTTTATTTCAATAATTCTGAAAATTTAGATGATTTTTTAATCCTTATAATATTATTTGGAAGTAAAGTGTGACACAATATTTTAATTAATTAAAAGTTTGTTTAACATTTCAAAATGGCCTAACTGTAATTTGAATAATAAGTGAAACAGATTTATTCATAATTTTGAGACGGCTATTAGGATATACGAGATCAATTAATATTAAATTAGTTGTTAAGGTTGGTTATCCAACTGCCTTCTTGAAGCACGACTGCGTACAACTTACAGACCATTAAGACTCAAAGTTTATATAATCTATCCAAACAGTATTAAAAGCCTTTCAATGGAAATTAAGATCTATATGTTATCAATCGAAAAATAAAAATAGTATATTTCCTTTTCATTGGATTAATTAATAAATGATTAATTAAATAACTAAGATCTAATTAATTTTTTTCGAATAAATGCTTTTAATTAATGAAGTTAAAAGAAAAAATAAGGAAAATAATTATTTAAATAAAATGAAAATTTCAAATGTTATATAACTTCTAAAAGGGCTTTTTTTCATTTACATACACATACAAGTTTCGAGAGCATTTGGTTAGAAGTATTTAAAAACAGCATTATCTTTAAAATTTCCGATAGACAGTTTCGATTATTGGAGATAAAAAAGCTTTTCTTTTGCATAGTTGCCATTGCTCTGAAAGTAATCGTTTAGTCTGTTAATAAAAAATTCCTTAAAAAGATCTAAACATTATGAAATAGATATTAAGAAAAATTCGAAATTCAAGATTCGGGTTTCCAGGGTGCCCATATTCAGGTAGAGGACTACGTTACTCAAAATTGGTTAGCTCTAGGTACCATTGCTAGAAACATGCAGATTCCAGCAGATTCATCTTTATTTAATTGCTTTAAATATAACACAGGCAGATAATATTCGGTGGCAACAACTGAAAAGCGAAAGAACATTTATAATGAATCTACGCAAAATGCCGTTTCGAGATTAATAACCTTTCTCGGTCCAACGCGCCTTTTGGCTAATAATAAGTAAATTTATAAATAAATTTATATTTAGAAAATGTTTCGAAAGGGCACATTTTGTGTCACTGAACTCTTGTATGTCAATTTTAATTCTTACTTATCTAGTCTTAACTATTAAGTATCTTAAAATTGTACTTTATGTAAGAAACATGGTTCTTTGCTTAAAAGAGCGAAATCCGCGAGGCGTTAGCTGCTTTACGTAACTTCAAGATATTACACAGTCCAGTCACATTAATGTGACCACCACGTACTTTCCATGTCAGAGTTAAATAACCAATCACAGAAGGCAGGTGGCAGCACAGTGCAGTTGAGCGTATATAAAGGGTGTGTGAGGGCTTCGGAAAACATTTCAATCGTTGACGTAATGCAGAAACGAAGCGATTTATCCGACTTCCAAAAGGGCCTGATCATTGGCTTTCGGGCCAAGGGTGGAAGCATTTCCGAAACGGCTGAGTTTGTGAACTGTTCGCGTGCCGCCGTGGTAAAAGTGTACCGTGCATGGCAAAATGGGACTGTCCAAAATCAGCGACGTGGCAAATGTGGTGCACCACGGGCCATAGATGACAGAGGAGAACGACGGTTGCGGAGATGCGTTCGGGCAGATAGACGGGCTACCGTTGAGCAACTGACCACCAAAATGAACCAAGGGGCTACCAAAAGTGTCTCCCAAAGTACTATTCAGCGAACATTGCTGCGTCTGGGCCTCCGAAGCAGACGCCTGGTTCG
Organism: Stegodyphus mimosarum; assembly: GCA_000611955.2. Classification (NCBI taxonomy): domain Eukaryota; kingdom Metazoa; phylum Arthropoda; class Arachnida; order Araneae; family Eresidae; genus Stegodyphus; species Stegodyphus mimosarum. Next base: position 81,911 of record KK120854.1, read on the forward strand.
TGCACCTATGCTGACTGCTGTTCATCGACGGCGAAGGCTAGAATTTGCACGCCAGTACAGCAGCTGGACGTCCACTGAGTGGCGACAGGTTGCGTTTTCGGATGAATCGCGTTTTATGCTCCATCGGACAGATGGACGTTGGCGTATAAGGCGTGAAACCTCTGAAAGGAACCACCCTGCAACCATTGCCGGAACGGTCCAAGCTGGAGGCGGGAGCATTATGGTCTGGGGAATGTTTTCCTGGCATTCTCTAGGTTCACTGATCATTGTGGAAGGCACAATGGATCAATACAAGTACGCATCTGTCCTTGCGGACCATGTTCACCCCTACATGCGCATTGTTTTTCCTCAGGATGATAGCATCTTCCAGCAGGACAATGCGAGGTGCCATACAGCTGCCAGTGTACGTGCGTGGTTCGAAGAGCACCAGGATGAGTTTACCGTCCTCCCCTGGCCAGCAAACTCACATGACTTAAACCTAATCGAGCATCTGTGGGCCCATCTCGATCGAGTTGTTCGCACCATGGATCCTCAACCGCGTAATCTAGCGCAGCTGGCCACGGCATTAGAGTCGGCATGGCTCAACATCCCAGAGAACACCTTCAGGAACCTATGTGACTCTCTTCCTGCACGTCTCGCAGCAGTCCGCTCTGCGAAAGGTGGTTATTCTGGCTTTTGGCAGATGGTCACATTAATGTGACTGGACTGTGTATTATTATATTGCATATGGTCTCTATATTCTTTAAAAGATCAAAATTACGAACTTTCGATATATTTCGATTAACTTTCCAGTCTTTTATATTCATTTACTAGCTGAAGTACCCGATGCCAGTTAAGTCAGATTGAGACTAATGCATCTATCTAACTACAGACAGAACGATACTGCTGTAATCCTTCTCTAATAAGGATGCAAAAATTACGATTCATGGTCATACATTTTTCAGTTTCACGTGATATGGAACCCGCATAAAAAATTTCGTTAGAAAAATAAGCTATCTCATGTCAGCGACATTGGCACGCAGTTTTTAATGAGCCTTTCTAATCAAATGGTCGTAAAAGCTCACGTTCCATCCAATATTTCACTTATATTCAATTTTAGGCGATTAAATGTGGCAAAACATTGAGCATAATTAATTAGAAATCAATAACGCGACAAACAAACAAATATTCTTCCTTATATATATAGATTTCGTAAAACTTGCAAATTTTTGATTAACGAAATCTACGATTTGAAAGCGAGCAGTAGCAACACTTTTCGAAATTTTTTAACTCCAACGCGCGAAACTGTTGCCACTTGAAAAAAATGAGTGCGAAAATTAGCGCTTTCAGAGTTTTTAATTAATATTTTGGCTGATTAAAGTCGTACGAAGATGAGAAGAGTCGAAACGGCTTCCCACGAATTTTTGGAATCGGGAATAATGTATTTAATGTTGGCAATGCTATTTTTATTTCGTCGTAAAACTTAGGAATTTTTTATTCACATACTCTAGGATTTGAAAGCGAGCAGTGGCAACAAATTTCGAAATAAAGCAGATTTTTCATCCTCCAGCTTGTGAGACTGTTGCCACTAGAAAAAAATGAGGAAGAAAATTGTCATTTTTCCGAGGTTTTTATTCATATCTCTGATTTTAGCTATTTTGTTTTGGAAAAAAGTCAACATCGACCTTTTCCAGGACCCAGAAAAGAATTGTAGAAAGTTCTATGAGGATAGCTATAATAGTGACTGAATTATTTGCGAACAAACACAAACACAGACTTTCTTCTTTATATATATAGATAGATCACACTGGTTAATAAACATGGCAACTCATTAATATTTAACAGCTTTAAAACAGAAATGCATAATTCTGTTCATAAAAAATAACTTATTTATCTTAATATTATAATTATATTCATTCATTTTACGGCATTATATTCGTATTTCACTCTTATTAGAACGTAAATCTGAATTTAAAAATTTATTACAATTTTTACAATTACAAGCAATAAAAATTACAGCAAAATGTCTGCTACGACAAGAAATTTGTTAAATATTAACTTCTTACTGACGTATCAATTAGTCAGGTTCTCATTGCTTTATGCAGAAAAAATGTTTGAGAAAGAAGTTTCGTAGAAGAAACTATCGTTACATATAAATCATCCCAATGTATCAAATTTAACAAGAAAAAATGAAGTTCTTACTCGTTTTTGGTATTAATATTGTTGAAAGTGTTGATTGCGTGGTCATCATAGAGGTCTTGTTTTGGATTGCCGAAGGTGAAGTTGACGATGGTGAAGTCTTTATTGAATATGTGGAAGAAACGGTCGATGAAGCACTCTTTGTTAAAATTGTGGATGATGAAGATGTTGAAGTACTCTTTAAAATTGTCGATGGTGAAGTACTCTTCGTTAAATTTGTCGATGGTGAATATGTGGAAGAAACGGTCGATGAAGTTCTCTTCGTTGAAATTGTCGATGGTGAAGTCTTCGTTGAATGTGTAGAAGAAACGGTCGATGAAGTTCTCTTCGTTGAAATTGTCGATGGTGAAGTCTTCGTTGAATGTGTGGAAGAAACGGTCGATAAAGTTCTCTTCGTTGAAATTGTCGATTGTGAAGAATTCGTTGAATGTGTGGAAGAAACTGTCCATGAAGTTCTCTTTGCTAAAACTGTCGATGATGCGGTTTGTGTAGTACTTGATGATAAAGTGCTCGTCTGTGCGGATGTAGTAGTCATCGTTGAGGCTGTGGATGGGGTGGCCTTCTTTGAAGTCGTTGAAGAGGTAGTCTTTATTGAGGAAGTGGATGGAGTGGCTTCTGAAATATTCACAAAAGCGAGAATTAGTAAACTGTCATAATGTTTCTCCATTCAAGCAAGAAAATATCTTTATTCGATTCTTTAAAGTATATAATACGTTGTATTGTAGGGTTTATATTTATCTTAACTAACATTTATTTTAAGTTATCTTTCCTGTTTAACCTTCATTTTTCCTCTAGAAATGCCCGTGCCAGATTTTGTAAATTGTAGTAGCACGCGCAGTTTATTCAAATTTAGCGGAAGCTAGTTGAATTAAATAAGAAAGGAAAGCAGATTGTGGGAGTCTTGCTTTGAAGTTACGCTAGTGAGGTTGCTCGGTAGAATTTAGATCGGTGCGTGTCGGCCTGTGTGCCTAGCTTTGCAGAAGTGCTAGCTTTCAACTGTTTAATCAGTAATCTTGCTGAATTTCAGCGGTAATTAGACACGTGGTTAGTTTGAGATCTCAGAGCCTAGTCGGTAGTGTTTTGATATTTGTTCATCCAGTCATTACTTTCAGTTTTAAGTTCTGTTTCAGTTAAACCGCCGGGTTAGCGCAGTTTGTGAGCGTCAAGTGGAAGCAATTGTCATTTTAAAGATAAAATAAAAAGGGCTTTAACCCCTTCTTACGTTTCGGTGTAAATTCACACATTACCCCAGTTTCTGACAAGTTGGAGACACGAGATCTTACATTACCGAAAATCTGACGAACGCCCGAAAATCTCACGAGCTCAGATGACCGTTATTTCGGTGGAAGTTCCGGCAGAATTTCAAGAGCAAGTTATGGCCAACCAGTAGGAAGGGTTTGGATATTTAGTCCAAACTATGAGGGCATCTATCAAGCCAACCGTCAGATCTGACGGAAAAAATTCTGTGTCGATATATTTAGAAGGCCTAGAAAATCATTTTGAGCTGTATTCTGTGCCCGAAAGGCAAAAAGTTGCCACATATGCTTTAAGAGGACAGGCCGCTCTATGGTGGAAAAACTTTGGAAAATTTTTATTGGGAGAATTTGGAGGCCAAGCATATACGTTTGAAAATACGTTTGAAGCATCATTGTTAAAAGCATTGCCCATCGTGAAAGACAGAGTAAAGCTGGAAGCTGAACTCTACAGTTTTTATCAGCGTAACATCGAAGATTTAACGGATTTTATTTTGCGAAAAGTCAAGCTGGTAAATATACTGTATGGGAAGAGGTAATTGAAATAATTTTACCCAGATTACTACCTGCTGCCCAAGACTTCATGGAAATTCGAAATCGAAGCTCTTTGCAGGAACTCTTCGAGTTGGCGGTCAAGTTCCAAAACCGACGAATAGCGGAAAAATCTAGAGGGGCAGCGTATTTTCAAGGTTCCCGAAAACAGTTCAAACCAACCGGCCGCTAAGAAGAAACACTCTTATGGAGGGAAGAGCTATCCAGCCAACTCATCGAAGAACGAAGCTCAAAGCGCGAAGAAGAAGTTCGAAAAAAGCCATCCGCGTACCCAGAAGACTGAAGGTGAGAAGGAAGCTTTAAACGATTAGAGGGGCCTGTAAAAGCGAGGGCCCAGAACCCTGACATTTCGCAAAATCCCTCAAGAAGATAGCTAAACACGGTCGTGATAAAGAATTCTCAGTTACCAGTCATCCATGTCCTGGTCGGCAAAGTACCGCTGGAAGCGCTCCTGGGTTACAGGAGCGCAAGGAAACTTCTTGAGCTACAAATTCTACAATGACAACTTTCGTAGACTACGGTTATTTAAAAATAGAAATACAATATAGCAAACATTATAGCCGCCCAAGGAAAAACCTGCCAATGAGTCGGCAAATTATCATTAAAAGTGCAGATAAAGGAAGAAACCCTTAAACTATTATTTTTTCTGGTGAAAAATTTATAGAACCCAGTCATTTTAGGAATGGATTTCTTGAAGTCCGCTAAAGCCAGATTGGATTTTCAGGAAAATGCAATTACGCTGGAGATGCAGCAGCGGGTGGTGGAGCCGGTGAAAGAACCTGAATTGGATTTAAGCCATTTGACTCTCGAAGAAAGCCAAGCCATCTAGCAAGTGGTGAGTACTTTTTCAAATTTGTTTTCAGAACGGCCTGGTAATTTTCAAATTGTAACACATGATATACAACTAACATGCAATAAACCCTGTAGGGCCTAAACAGAAAGAGCTCATTATTGAGGAACACATAAAAGAAATGCTGCAGAATCACATAATAACTCCCATAACTAGTGAGTACGCGAGTTTAGTGGTACTATGTATGAAAAAGAATGATTTCCCGCCCTCAGATAAAAAAGCTTGGAGGTTTGTTATCGATTATAGAAAATTAAATAGCATTACGAAGTTCCCGGTTTACCCTCTGCCGGTGATTCCTCAATCACTAATAATCAATTTATTAGAAAGATTAAATCTACGAGATATATGACTACTTTGGATTTAACATCGGGCTACTATCAGATAGCTATGAAACCGGAAGATATACATAAAACCGCGTTTATCACAAAACCAGGCACTTATGCATTTTTACGCATGCCCTTTGGGCTGTGTGGGGCCCCGTCGACATTTCAGAGCTATGGACATTGTTTTAAAGCCGGTCCTAGGAAAATAAGAAAATCGACTTTAGTTTATCTAGATATAACTATGACAAGTAGTTCGTCGGAGCAGCATATTAAGGACTTGCCGGAAGGTTTTTCATTATTAAAAGAGGCCGGTCTAACAATTAACGCATCGAAATGGAAGTTCGCGACAAAAGAACTTAAATACTTAGGATATAAAATTTCGCAAAAGGACATAGAAACTCAAGATTCAAACATAAAGACTATGAAAAGTTTCTCCCCCTCCTAAAACCGCAAAGAAACTGTCTTCTTTAGTTGGGTTATGCTCTTATTATCGATCATTCATAAATGATTTCGCTAATACTGTAGAACCGTTGTTAGTACTTAAAAGAAAGAAAAGCAAGTTTACATGGACAGCAGAGGCGAATACAGCTTTTGAAAAGTTAAAAGAATCGCTCATCAATGCCCCTGTTTTGAAATTCCCGGAAGGTGACGAAAATTTAGAAATTGCAGCCGACGCTATGGACTATGCCATAGGTGCAGTTCTCATGCAGAAAGGGCATCCTTTAGCATTTTTTAGTAAGACATTAAACGCTACCCGAAGGAATTATAGAGCGACGGAGAGAGAAACATTAGCCGTATTAATGGCTGTACAGAAGTTTCGAGTTTATTTCGGCAAAGCGCCAATAACAGTCTTTTCGGGTCATGCGGCCGTTGGTAGACTTTACTCGGAGAAAAATCTAACGCCCAGGTTAAGAAGATGGGCTTTAAAACTTCAAGAATATAACCTAATAATTAAGTATAAACCAGAAAAAGAAAATAATGTCGCGGACGCACTATCCCGAATAAAACTGGACGATGAAAAGAATGAACTCAAATGAGGTGTCTTAACTTCTAAAATTTTAGATTCTAGAGAGACAATTATTGCTGAATTGAAAGCTGATCCTGAATTTGGAAGTATTTAAAAGACCCTGAAAATTTTGAACACAAAGATGTGGCCGCAGTAAGAAGTAGAGCACAGAACTATGAGATAATAGATAGTTTATTGCTTTATACTAAATCAACAACGAAAAACTCCAGCGGAATTATTTTTAGGGCGTAAGTTAATCACCCCACTAGATAAATTATTCTTTGTTCAACAAAGGGAACAAGAATTCAGGCAAAAAGATGTGCAGAAACTTATTGATGAGGCGGTTAAAAATTCGGATACGGCAAGAAACAGACAGAAACGTTATTATGATCGAAAACGCCGTGAAGCAGATTTTAAAGTGGGGGACAAAGTTTTAAAAAGAAAATTTTATTTATCAAATGCACCAGAGAACTTCACCGCAAAAATTGGCTCCGAGATTTGAAGGTCCCTATGTTATTCAGGAAATCAAGAGAGCCATATTATACCTTAAGAACGAGAAAGGGGAAACCTGTAAAGCAAGCCCCGACCAAGTGAAAAAGTATTACGAGAAAAAAGATTTTGAAGTGCTTAAATTTTCTTGCAGGATGCAAGTTCCCAACAATTGGAAGGTCCAGAGGTAAGGCCATCTGCTCCGCCACCCAAGAAGCAGAGAACCGCCGAGGAACCGAGCCCTTTTACAAGCTATTCAAGGAACCCAAAAAGAATCTACAGAAATAAATAAATAATCTACAGACCACAGCAGAGAAAAAGGTCAAGCGAGCAACTACATCTCGTAAAGAATCCTTGCTAGATAGCATGAGGAAAAAACCAGTAACAAAATCCCACAGCAGACAAGCCCTGTCAAGGAAACCGCGTCCAGTTCCGGTTATCCAGAGACAAACAAGGCCGCCGTTAGTGGGAAAAAAGAAACAAGAGGAACGAAAAGATTTGGACCAGCAGAAAAAAATCAAGCAAGAACCCAGATCGGAGGTCCCCAAAAACAGCCATCCAGGTGCCAAAAGGAAAAGACAGGAACCCGAATATTACCACCCAAAAAGGCTGGCGTACGGAGGTCAGAAAAGAAAGGGGGCCATGGAGGAAAGCCGAACAAGTCAAAAAAGCAGACTGACTGCCATGAATTCCATGACATGGACCGAGTTTTCTGAGAAGAGGATGACTGAGTTCCAAGCATCGAAAAGTCAAAGATAAGTTAAATCTTCTGTAAATTTTTCTTTTGTTCTGAACTGTTATGTGTAAATACGAAGTTTCTATGTGTTGATAGAAGTCAATTTGTCTCGTTTGAGACTTAGTTTTGTTTTACTGTATTTAGATAAAGCGAAGAAAGATTTTCTTTTAAGTACAATGTCTAAGAGCAAGCAGGTCATGTTGGTCGAAAGACTGGTTTTGTTATGTTAAAGCCAAAATTTGGCCAAATGTAAAATAGCTTCGTATTTTATGTATTAATAGAAAATTTAGTTTCAGGCCGCCAGCTTGGCGAAGAAGCGTGAAGTAAAATGCTATTTTTTTTCTTGTTCATCTTATTGTAAATTGTAAAAATCATATGTATTAGAATTTTGTAAATATATGTAAATACTTGAAAGCTACGTAAAAGTAGAATTTAGTCTAAAAGCATAAAATTTTAGATGCTAAAAGTAAACGCTCAAAAGAAACGAGTTAAAAGCTAAATGTTAAACAGGAGATAAAATCTTGCTTTGGAGCGAAAGCCTGCATGTGAAAAGTTGAATGAGGGGGAAGAGTACAACGAATGCGATTTTTAGGGTTCTCCACCCACACTTGAAATAAAAATCATAAACATAGCTCATCGAGTTTTAGTATGATGGACTAGGGTGTGTCATAGTTGGTTGATCGAATTCTAACAAATCATTGTGGTTAGGGGTAGTGTTGAAATATAAAAACATGAAATATTCCCGTTGGACACCACACATGGTGGAGAACCAGGGCAAAGCAAGTTAAAGTTTGCATGAGGAATGAATGAATGTGAAATAAACAGTTAAATAAGGAAAAGAAAATCATCGAAAAGTAAAATACTACCGAGTATTAAGAAAGTGTAAATCATAATGTATTTTCAATATACTCATACTTGTTCCTTCCAGACGCTGGAAGGAAGAAATGACTGAATGATAAAGAACGACAGCAGAGAGGATTCAAGTACGAAGAAATTGTAAGCAACGACAAACATTATTGTGAAATTTGATAGCCAAAAGTTTGTTTTATGTAAACGAGGCTCTTGAGTTTTAGGTTAGAATGTTGAAACTTTTCAACAGGTCGTTTCTAGGACCTGCTTCCAAGTGTTCAATATTCTGGCAAGGGCAAATGTAGGGTTTATATTTATTTTAACTAACATTTATTTTAAGTTATCATTCCTGTTTAGCCTTCATTTTCCCCTTGAAATGCCCGTGCCAGCGTATGTAAGTTGTAGTAGCACTCGCAGTTTATTCAAATTTAGCGGAAGCTAGTTGAATTAAATAGGAAAGGAAAGCAGATTGTGGGAATCTTGCTTTGAAGTTACGCTAGTGAGGTTGCTCGGTGGAATTTAGATCGGTGCGTGTCGGCTTGTGTGCCTAGCTTTGCAGAAGTGCTAGCTTTCAACTGTTTAATCAGTAATCTTGCTGAATCTCAGCGGTAATTAGACACGTGGTTAGTGTGGGATCTCAGAGCCTCGTCGGTTAGTGTTTTGATTATTTGTTCATCGTCATTACTTTCAGTTTTACGTGCTGTTTCAGTTAAACCGCCGGGTTGGCGCAGTTTGTGAACCTCAAGTGCGCACAATTGCCATTTTAAAGATAAAATAAAAAGGGCTTTAACCTCTTCTTACGTTTCGGTGTAAATTCACACATAGTAGCAGTCACTACCCCAGTTTCTGACAAGTTGGGGCCACAAGATCTTACAAGGTGAAAGGCAAAGTTATAAATATGTTAGTGAGCTACAAGCTGAATCTGTCAGTTATGTGACATGATACTGAAAACGATATCGTCAATGTTATTTCAATGTAAAGGACTTACTAACTCTCAACGTTAATTTACAAACACAAAATATAGTTTCTGATTATGTCCTTATAATAGAAAGTAGCTAATAAAATTTGTTCTTATTGAGCAGCTTGTAAATATTTGATGCTCTGATGCATCCAAAATTGCTGCCGGATAATGTTTGGTAATACATTTGGAGTTATTTAATAAAAACATTTAAATATTGCTTCTTGAAAATTTAATTAATTGAAAAACTTTGAGAACTTAAAGCGTAAAATATGAACGTATTCGTTGTGTATACTAATTGCACGTAACATTGCCTGACAGCAGGGTGTTCTTTATAAAATTTAATATGTTTTAAATGTACTGTTTCCTGCAGAATTCGGAGTTCTAATGAGCAGTAATTAGGAATTATATATCTAAGAATATTTTAAATACTTGCAGTTATTTAAGTTAGTCATGAAAAATTGAAAGGCTTTCATTACGTCAGTTCTTCTAGCGGTCGGCAATAGAATAAAAGTTGATTTCTTTGAAATGATTAACAATTTCTTTCAAGGTAATTATTATAAATATAGAGCAGTACTAGAAATGTATGATTATGTACAGTTTCTTCTCAAATGTTAATTTAGTCGATTCTGAGTAAGTGTAATTTTCGATTAAAAATAGAGTACATTATATTTTAAATACGCAAACTAAATGCATATATGGAGTTTTGTATACACGTTTAATATTTTAAGATTGAAAAAATAATTTTCATGTTAGTAGCTATGACAGTTTTTAAGACCATGCAAAAATATTATTTTACATTCTGAATAATTTTTCTCTCTTAAATTCGTTTCTAATAACACACTTTAATCTGCCATTCTTCTTTCCTAAGGCATTAGAAAAATGATCACATTATTGCCATCTGTAAAAACAGCATTGCATAAGAGCAAAAATATAAATTCAATAGCATTAAGAGGGCATGTTATTCTTCTCTCAGTTCTGCCGTCTTCATTACAGAAGGATAATTTTTCGCATAATGTGTATTAAAAGTTACAAATCACTGAAAATCAGTTGCAATCATCACCGTTAAATATAAATGCGTGTTGTTTAAAGTTAGCAAGTTTCAAATGAATATAAGTTATATCCTTGGGGGTAAACGGGGGGCAAATAGCGCTTCTGACTCCATATAATGATTAGTATATTTGTGAGGTTTCATATACTCACTGCATTTTCTGAATTCAAAACATATTTATTGTAATCACGAGAAGTTCATTACACACACACATATATATATATATATATAATTTATTGGATAGCATATAATAATTATTATAGTGAAATATAGTCCTCGTGACATGAGGAACCTGCTAACTAGGGTTTCTCTAGTGAAGAGTTCAAGAGCATTCTGGCATGTTGTTCGGTGCCAGACAAAAATGTGCAGACTAAATTAGCCACGCCTCCTTAATTTTTTATTAGTATTTTACATCCTCTGATTGGTTATACGTGGAACGATAGCAGAGGAAAAACACGATCATTGGTTCTTCAGCCCTCCTGAAATCGAGAGGCTTTGATGACAGACACAATGCAGAACTCTAAAATCTCTTAACACTGGTCGTGAAGTTATGTCTTTTGTACTGTCATCTGGAACGAATCATTGCGTCTGTGATGTCAGACTTCGTGCGACACATCGTAACAGCTTGAAAACAGTGACTTGCGGTGACTGCACACAAAATTTTCTCATCCATGTGGTCCACCGTATCCTATTCATTGGTCATGAAAATGCGAGATCTCATTTGATCGGAAATATAAAAAAACCCATCAAAATATCAACACTGAATGCCAGATGGTTTTTAATGAACTAACAGCTTAAGCGTTTGATCAATTTCGTGAAACACTTAGCATTTTAGAATTAGTAGTTGGACTTCTGGACACTACATCCCGTGTCTCGTACTTTATTGTCAAAACTCACAATATTATTGATATGGAAATAGTGGTAAAAATACGCAGAATAAGACATCTAGATGTTTCTGCTATGGTGCAGGAAATCGCATAAAAATATTATGAATAGAAGGACACTATGTCTCGTGTCTCGTACCCTATTGTCAAAACTCACAATATCATTGACATGAAAATAGTGGTAAAAGATACGCAGAATAAGAACCTAGACGTTTCTGCTTAGGTGAAGGAAATCGTATAAAAATATTATGAGTAGAATTTGCATAGTCTCGTTTTCAATTTATTTGTTATTTTTACCTTCGCATTTTTCAAAACTATAAGCTATTTAAATCGATGTCGTTATCTCGAAGAGCTTATATTAGAGTGCTACTCAGTGCAGGGTAGTACGAGTAAACTTTAAAGGTAACGGAAACACGTAGTAAAAGTAGTATTTCAGCAAGCGTATACAAAATGTGAAAACTCTTTAAGGGATATTTAAGCAGATTCATTTTAAATCTAATTTATTTTATGTTTTATTTAGACAATTTGATCGTTTAGTAATGAATTTAATATGGTGAATAGCAGTGTTCTAATGCAATATATTGTTACGAAAAATTCGGCGGTTGCGCCTGTATGTAAGCTTTTCGGCATAGCACTAGGGTTGTCATAAAATAGTGTATGGTAGGGTTGCCAGATTGGCGACTTTATCGCCCATTTGGCGACCAAATTGGCGATATCCCATGGTCCAATCGGGAAGCTTCTAGAATGATTTCCTGTCGAGATATTTCTCGAAACGTGTCGAACTTAAAGAAAAGCTATATAAACCCTTGCGTTTCTGAGAGAAGTTGTTGCGAAGTTAGTTGTTGCAAGTTGCGAGTTAGTTGTTGCAAGTTGCGAGCAGTAGGATTAGTTGTGAGAATAGCTGCTACGCGAGAGTTCTGTGAACGGAAAGCAATCGAGATAGTGCTTTGCCGTGAAGCTATCTTTACAGTATAGCTTGACAGTGGATTGGTGATTGTTCCACGGTGTTTTATTATAAGTTTAGTGTTGCCGTGAAGTTACCTTTACAGTTACAGCCTGAAGCTGTGTTGCTGATTGTTTCAGCGTATTTATTGTAGATTTTCGACGCTTTTAAAGGTAATTTTGGAACTGTGCTGTAAATAGTGATTCCTGTAAATAAATTGTGCTTTTTATTGTTCTGCATCGTGTTTTCATCGGATATTCTCAAATCTACGAACCCGTATAAACGCAACAACTGGTGTCAGAAGTGGGATTTGAGAGTGAATGCCAGTCATCCGTCTACAGGAGAAAATGAAGGCGGAGGAAATGAGAGCTTTGATGGACATGTTAGCAGCTCTGATAGCCGGACAAGAAAAGATGAACGCCAGACAAGAAAAGATGAACGCCAGATATGAAGAGATGAAACAAGAGATAAAAGCTGGCTATGAAGAGATGATAGCCGAGATGAAGGCCGAGCGCGAAAAGAGGAAAGTCGGCCGAGAAAAGGTACGAGAGCAACTCCAACAGATGAAAGAGGAGCTTGCAGAAGAAACTGGAGCCATAAAAGAAGATGCGGAAATCAAAGTGGCATCTGAAGAGTCAGAGGATGAAGAAACGGAGGAAGTAGCTGGTGGAGTGTTTGAGAAAGATCCAGAAATCATGGATGAAACATCTGACGTGATTAAAGAAAGAGAACGAAAACATAAAGAAATAAAAGACGAGAACGAAGGTTTTGATTCTCACGTGCCTGAAGTAGAGACAGAAGAAAGTGAAAATGCGGCTGTCAAGATCATAGAAACTGATAATGAAGTTACGAAGTCGCAGTTAGCAAGCATTGAACGATCTGATGAGATGTGTTCACATGTTCACATCACATGTTCATGTGATGCTGAGATGGAAGAAGCTGATGTACAACTTACGCGGAGTGCTACAGTAGTGCAAGAAAGTTTACCCATTTCGCAATCCATGTGCGTGTCTTATAGTGCAGATTGTGCAGACAAGGACTTGATTCTAAACCTGGATACTTCTGCTTGTAAAGGATCGGATTCTATTCATGGTCCTGGTGTAAACATTGGAACTCGCTCTCAGGAAATAGAGGTGAATAAGCATGTACCTCCTGCTGTGAGTATCGAGGTGAACTGTACACACGGTGCGAATCAACTACAGAGTGGTGAACGAACTGTTTCAGAACTTCCTGTGCAAGAAAAGTCTGAAATGACTGAATCTTCAGACTGTGATATGAAAAACAGAAATCCACATGAGAACTGCAGTGGAAAAGTATTTGACCCAGGTAAAACTTAGTGAAAAGTCTAAGACTAAAATCCATTCTGAACTTTAATAGTATAGTTTAAAATTGTTATGTGTTTAACTTGTGTATATAATTTGTATATAATGTAAATATTTGTTTCTTTAGTAATTAGTGATAGTTATTTTTGTTATGGGTGCCACGTATTTCGTAATGGTTTTATGTTTAATTGTAGGACTTATGCCTAGTTGCTTGTACATAGATTTTGTAATTAGTGTAAATGTTTTTGTTATTTGTAAATACTGTAAATATTTGCAAATTTTGTTATTATTGTAATTTATTTGTTTTGTAGCTTCTTCGATTATTTCTTTTTGGCTCCCAACCAGGGATTGTACTGCCCGGGACGTGCAGTCCTTGGGAGGGGGCAGTGTTACGAAAAATTCGGCGGTTGCGCCTGTATGTAAGCTTTTCGGCATAGCACTAGGGTTGTCATAAAATAGTGTATGGTAGGGTTGCCAGATTGGCGACTTTATCGCCCATTTGGCGACCAAATTGGCGATATCCCATGGTCCAATCGGGAAGCTTCTAGAATGATTTCCTGTCGAGATATTTCTCGAAACGTGTCGAACTTAAAGAAAAGCTATATAAACCCTTGCGTTTCTGAGAGAAGTTGTTGCGAAGTTAGTTGTTGCAAGTTGCGAGTTAGTTGTTGCAAGTTGCGAGCAGTGGGATTAGTTGTGAGAATAGCTGCTACGCGAGAGTTCTGTGAACGGAAAGCAATCGAGATAGTGCTTTGCCGTGAAGCTATCTTTACAAGCTTGAAAGTGGACTGGTGATTGTTCCACGGTGTTTTATTATAAGTTTAGTGTTGCCGTGAAGCTACCTGTACAGTTACAGCCTGAAGCTGTGTTGCTGATTGTTTCAGCGTATTTATTGTAGATTTTCGACGCTTTTAATGGTAATTTTGGAACTGTGCTGTAAATAGTGATTCTTGTAAATAAATTGTGCTTTTTATTGTTCTGCATCGTGTTTTCATTGGATACTCTCAAATCTACGAACCCGTGAAAACGCAACAATATATAATATAGTATTTAGTTATGTTTTTGTTCTCAATGTAAAGTTTACTTAATGCAAGTTTTAGCCTTTATTCGAGGGTGCCTTGAGTAAAATATATTATAATACATTTCAAGAGATGAGCTAGATCATCTTTAATTAGAAACAAATATTCCGTTGGATGGTGAATAATTTTATGCTGAAGAATGCGGCTGTAAATCTTCTGTTTTAATGCCTGCTTTTATTTAAGCTTATGCTCATAAACTAAGCCATTAGAAAATGAGAATTTAATACACGTGTTTTGCATTGGCTAATTCAATTTTAATAATAGCATATTAGTGAAAGGCAATTTATGGAATTTTAATTTCAGTATTTTAGTTATATACAGAATTTATCATATGAGGAAAAACAAAATGAAAATTAGGATAAGAAATAATAGAATGAATTTCCTACTTGTCGTGACTCTTGTTTCGCATTTTGCACCAGTGTATCCAATTAAACATGAACACTTGAAAGATTCTAATATATCCGAACAGTTACCTCCATTTAGGCAAGGATTGGGTGAGCAAGGCCCTGTAAAAATATATAATAACTATGGTTTGGTGTTTATAGGAAGAGATTTCCACTACAAAGTGCTAATTTTTATACATTATGCTGATATCACTAAAGTAAGTAATGATTGGCGAATATTTAATTATGGAATAGTCACGAGAATCAAGTAATGGCGAATGTGTCACGAGAATCGTTTCAGAAAAATAACGCTGCATATTACGGGGAGAAATGTACAGGGAGTAGATATTTCGGTGCTTTACCTTCACTTGACATTGAATGCATAATAGTTTTCATAATCAGCTCTTATTTGCTTTCCTTACTTTGTTTTAATCAGTTTTTCCTATAAAAAACGTGATATATTTTCATAAAAAGTTTGCCGAAAGCTGAATGGTAGGTAATACGGAAATGTAACAATGTCACACACTTACATTTATGGATTATTTGCTTCGTATGATTACCACTTTTGCATTCAAAATTTAAATCGGAAAAGCAAACAAGTAATTAAGTCGAAAACGCTCATGATAAATTTCAAAAGACTTTCAAATTTGACAGAGTAAATAAATTAATTTACTTCGTTATTTAGGCACTCCGTGCTTTTATTATTCATATAAAATTGTAGTTGAATTCTGTGAATAGAATTATTTAATCTATTATTCCCACTAAATTACATAAAAAGTTATTTTCTACTTTTACTGTAGTTATTATCCTACCTATTTTGAAAGAAAGCTTATTGTACAAAAAATGATTATTTATTTGGATATTATTTTCTATTTTTTAGGTTCAATTACACTTTGTCAATGATGAAATTTTAGTCATTATTAAAACACAAGCAATAAATTTTAAGAGAATTATGAAATAAAGGAAAATATCTGAACTTAATTCAGAGAATGAAGAGATCATTTTGAATATTAAGTTTCAGGAACTGGATCTGATAGGAATGTTCCAATAATGATTTTACTCGAAGATAAATTGAAAAACTGAGTATCGCCAATGTACAATTATATGTGCCAAGATGGCAAATTTTAAAGCATTTTTCCACGAGAAACAATTATTTCCTCCCATCAGCTTCAGATTACAACACATTTTTCAACATTGTACTAAATAGTTCAATTAATATATTTTTTATCATTCTTATTTTAAAAGCAGATGAAATTTTGTTTTATAATCTACAAAAATTTCAAAACTTTATGTCTGATCCATTTTTAGATGCTGAAATTTTGAGATTATAAACGCGAATACCCTAAAAAATGCAGCAAATATAAAAAATTCGGAAAACATTCAGAAATTAAATTACAGCTTTCATGAAAAGATATTATCCGCTTTATTCGACGATTTAAACAGTAAAATCACGACATGTTAAGTTTATTTTTTAAATGGAAGTATGTCAAAAAAAAATGTGTTAAAATTCAATTAAAAAAATCGAAATTTTAAAAATGCCTTGTTCGCCTTAAATTGTCAACCACCAACAAAAACATTCTACTCACAATGAAATACCACGAGTGCACTAAAAGCTTGTAATTAATAAACCTTATTTATAGTGTTCTGTACCTGATGGGTACCAATTTATGTTACGTACCTTTTTGTACCCTAGCCAAGTTAACCAATTCAAAATATGCTGAAAATAAATCATTTTCCAAAATTTGTTCAATATAATTTACAATTCATTTTTCCTTGCTACAAGAAGAGAAATCCTCATAGATTATCTGCAACTATCTAGCTAATCGCTTAGGCCAACTGGAAGAAAATTCACATTAATGAGTGGATCGTATAGTGGTATTCTAAGTAAACGCGCTTGTTTTACACCCCGGAACGGCTGTTGGAAAATGGCTTGCAAAGTTTATCAGGCTCCCTGCCAATTAAAAAAAATTCATTCCAAGTCTATGACACCATAATGAATGAAATACCAAATATAGCTAACATATCTTTACTAAAATAAAGGAAACACCAAATAAAAGAAAGAATTCACTTAATCTCTAAAGGATTTATCATTTATTTCGTTACTTTTAAATTCTGACATATCAATTACAAAAAAAAATAGCAAATCAATTTAATCCCATTCATTTTTATCTTTATCTCTATCTTTACCTCCCGGGAGGAAAAGAAAAAACATATAACCTTTTGTTCTTCATCAAATAATTAAACCCCTATCATTTTCCTTTATCAATATCAAAATTTTACATACATTACGCTCAAAATATTGGCCAAGAGTTACAAAATGTTATCTCTATGGTATCGCACTTGGCGAGAAGATTGATGAGGTGAACGGAAGAAACGGATTCTCAGAGTCCCTGACAGTCTAACCATAACGGGAACAATTTCTCATAAGGGATATAGAATGGGAGAGCAATAAAGAAAAAAAACTTATCTTAAATTGTAGCTTCACCCTGGGGCTTGGTCTCAGCAGGATAAGGGTCCCTGGCACATCTCTTCCTTCGACCATCCGCTGGAATTCTCAGTAGAACACAACCAGGGTTCACGGCTCGTCGGACTACCTTCCGAACACTTCTCGAACTGGCAGCAGGTGAGCAGGTTTGGTAGTTCAAGAGGACGATCCTTTTATTCTGAAGAGCAGACATTCGGTGTACCCAAGGACGAGACAAGCGCCGCAATCAAATCAGGGGCTACGGCGACGTAAGAAGCGCAACAAGGAAAATTCTAAAACTTCCAACTATAACTTCAAGCTTTTGAGCTCCCTTCAACTCGCTCGAAAATATACACGACTTCAAGAGCCAGTAGACCGATGACGAGCGTCTCAAAAATTCTCCCTTCCACTTTGAGGTTTCAGTCAAAAGTCGCGAAGAATCAAAATACTGACTGTCGTTAACAAGGGACTAACATCTCAAAATTCTTACTCCTCCTTCGGAGTTCCAGTAAAAAGTGACGAACAACTCAAAAATCTTCCCTTCAACAAACATACAAGCTATGTCGGAGCTCCCGATAACTAGTAGTCTAACATCTCAAATTTCTTACTCCGCCTTCGGAGTTCCAGTAAAAAGTGACGAACATTCAAAATTCTTCCCTTAGCTCTCCCAAAAATACGGGCTTCCAGGAAACCAGAATTTCGCTCATTTTCAGGGACCAAAATTCCAAATTTTCACCCAAACTGACGAAACAGTCAACTACGCATGCGCGACCAGCCAAGATTCCGGTCAGACACGGTCTCTTTTCTTCACCAATGTCCATTGTCCTACGAAGAAGGTGAAAACAGCAAACCTTTAAATCTTCTCACGTACACCCTTTTCCCACGGCAGCGAAAACAAAGAAGATCCTTCTAGAACGTTCTAAGTTGACTCATCCTTACCCGAACAACAACGACACTGCAAAACTTCGTTCCACACCAATCTTTCCACCCACGAAAAAACGCCATAATTAAATACAAGGATTTTGAACAAGGATATTGAAGCATTATATATATATTTTTTTTTCAAACAAAAATATAAATATTACCAAACTAAAATATTAATACCTTAATTAGTAATTTAAATAATTAAATAAGATTATGATTTTTCTAAATGAAGAAAATAATTAACTTGAACTCTTTTTTCTTTGAATTTGCAGACAATCATCAACACAACATTTCCTGCATAACAATAGTTAGTTACTTAGTTGATGTCTCATGTAATTTAACCTATTTGTAACTGTTTTGCAGTATTTAATAAATGAGTAATTAAAAAATGTCACAAGACTATATTCAAAATGAACTGAATTTATTACCTGTTTCTATTATTTTAATTGAATACTTCTAATCAACATGAGTACAGTATTTAAAAATCTGTCTCAGCATCTGTCTCTCTAAATCTGCTTAACTATTCAAGCAAACATTATATTTATAAACATAAGAAAGTTTTGGAAAATACAAACGATAAATTATTAATAATATAACATTTGTTTCAGGGTACATACATTGAAAAGTTAGTTGTAAACTGCAGAATTATCTCTTATTAAATTAATCACTAAATGGAAATTTTCATAGTTTACTGAAAGATCTTCTTACGTTAACTTTTAATGCTTTCAATGAACCTAAATCAAGCATAATTTTCGAAACTCGAAATTAAAATAGTAAATCTAAAGAGGGGTCTAGGTTCGTGCCTATTTGGTACATAACTGAAATCTTATAATCAATGAGAAGAAATTTGGGACGAACAAGATTATTATCAAATAAAGATAAAAATGTCTTACCCTCACAAATGCCTTTTACGTCTTTGTATCCTTTTCTGCAAATGCAGGTTTTGGTATCTTTGAACCACCATCCAGATTCAAAGGTGCAGTTTGAGTCTTTGCCACAGTCGCATGCTGCCGAAAAGCCATTAATGGTAATTAATATCTTATGTATTTACATTATTTAAAAGAAAATACATACTGTCACTTTTAAATACATTACCATTTAAAATTTAAGTTATAACTAAATACTCTCGTTTCACTCTGTTTCCTTTTTACTTAATTATGCGAACTAAAGGAAGTACTGTCATCGAGAAAAAGTTCGAGTATCATATTTCAACGAAAATATCCATTTTGACAGCTCTCGAATCCATCTGAACGCTGTTTTCGTGTGACAGCTGACAGAATAAAGGACTATTGTTTACAAAACGGACTGTAAAATAAGTACAAAACGAATTCAGAAGACATTTCTTCGTGCCGTCTGTACGTACGTATGTATGCATCTCGCATAACTAAAAATGAATAGCCTCAGAACATTGAAATTTTGTATATGGTACTGCTACAATACGTCGTTATGCACCTCCCCTTTTTAGTTTCAATCGGTCTTACCAAACGTATATAAATATCTGTGTATCTGTCTACCTATAACCACTCTATTACTCGACCGACTAGATGAGCCCAGTGGTTTTATTCTTGTATATTGGTAAATATTAACACTTTTTGCTTGTGATTGAATTTTGTTGTTTTTATATTCCGTTTAAGGTTTTTATGCCTTTAGTTAATACGCATAGAGTAGTTGCACAATTATCAACAATTTAAAAATTGTTGAAGTAGTACTAAGCCTAACGAAGTCGTCTTTTGTTTACATTTGAAATTCTTAGTAGAATTGTGAGTTAAGTCAGTTTATGCCAGCACCAACATCAGTCTCTTGTTGCTGCGGGAGACCAAAAGGAAACTTTTAATTTTGTGCACGAAAAACTGTCTTCTTGGCCTCTGTCTGAATTGCTTTTTTAATCGTAGAAACTCTAATTTTAATTGTAAAAGAAAATTTTTAACTGTATTTGGTGATTTATGTTATAAGGTATTTCTCCCAGCTTCTTTGCATGCCTTCGTGGTATAGTGGTCAGCACTCTGCAAGCGTATTCCAAATGTGAGTGGTTCGAGTCCCGACAAAGGCGTTGCTCATTTTTCATATCTTCTGCCTCCAAAAATACCTAATGTCTGTACGCTGGCGCCCGAACTAAAAAAGAATTCTCCACCACCACGATTTGGCGATTGGTTCTCCAAAGCCCCAGTCGCGCTTTCAAAACGGGTAGTATATAAGGTATTTCGCCCGCCTTCTTCGCATGTCTTCGTGTAATGGTCAGCCCGCTCGACCCGTAATAACAGAGAGGTCCGTGGTTCGATTCTCGGCGAAGGCGTTGCTCGTTTTTCATGTATCCTGGTTCGAAATAACCTAATGTCTCTACAGTGTTTTTTTTTTTTTTTTTTTTTTTTTTATTTTACTATTTTTAATGAAGATGGTTTGAATTTTTATGTCTTTTTCCTTGCTGCGAAGTGAGAACTGAATTAATTGAATAAGAAATATATCTGTAATGAAATTCGCGGAAATAAGTTTAAATGAAATGCAGCAAAAAATGTGTGTAATTTAATAGGAAGTCATAGTATACACATCAGATTTTTTAGTTTTGTAATTACATTTAATGTTTACTTTACTTCATATACGATTTGTTACATTAAATAAACAGATCTTGCTATCGTTTAAATTTCGAATTCGTGAATATACATTTGAAGAGTCAATTTTTTTAATTCATTCATTTTTTAAAAAATATTTCCAACGAAAAAACCACTTCTATACGAAGAAATATTTTGGTAGCTTCCAGAAAATATTTTTTGGCATGTGCTGAGGAATCAAGATATATTTTCATTATACCATTGAAATTATAATCCCGAACAAAAAGAAAATTAATGTTACAAATTTAGAACGTGACTTTAAATGGCTAAAACTATTAAGCATTTAACCCTTTTATGTCAAGTTTCGTAGTTTTTGAGCTGCAGTTACTAGTGAAATACACACTTTCTTCACCAAGAGTTTTCCACACAAATACACAGTCCAGTCACATTAATGTGACCACCACGTACTTTCCATGTCAGAGTTAAATAACCAATCACAGAAGGCAGGTGGCAGCACAGTGCAGTTGATCGTATATAAAGGGTGTGTGAGGGCTTCGGAAAACATTTCAATCGTTGGCGTAATGCAGAAACGAAGCGATTTATCCGACTTCCAAAAGGGCATGATCATTGGCTTTCGGGCCAAGGGTGGAAGCATTTCCGAAACGGCTGAGTTTGTGAACTGTTCGCGTGCCGCCGTGGTAAAAGTGTACCGTGCATGGCAAAATGGGACTGTCCAAAATCAGCGACGTGGCAAATGTGGTGCACCACGGGCCATAGATGACAGAGGCGAACGACGGTTGCGGAGATGCGTTCGGGCAGATAGACGGGCTACCGTTGAGCAACTGACCACCAAAATGAACCAAGGGGCTACCAAAAGTGTCTCCCAAAGTACTATTCAGCGAACATTGCTGCGTCTGGGCCTCCGAAGCAGACGCCTGGTTCGTGCACCTATGCTGACTGCTGTTCATCGACGGCGAAGGCTAGAATTTGCACGCCAGTACAGCAGCTGGACGTCCACTGAGTGGCGACAGGTTGCGTTTTCGGATGAATCGCGTTTTATGCTCCATCGGACAGATGGACGTTGGCGTATAAGGCGTGAAACCTCTGAAAGGAACCACCCTGCAACCATTGCCGGAACGGTCCAAGCTGGAGGCGGGAGCATTATGGTCTGGGGAATGTTTTCCTGGCATTCTCTAGGTTCACTGATCATTGTGGAAGGCACAATGGATCAATACAAGTACGCATCTGTCCTTGCGGACCATGTTCACCCCTACATGCGCATTGTTTTTCCTCAGGATGATGGCATCTTCCAGCAGGACAATGCGAGGTGCCATACAGCTGCCAGTGTACGTGCGTGGTTCGAAGAGCACCAGGATGAGTTTACCGTCCTCCCCTGGCCAGCAAACTCACCTGACTTAAACCCAATCGAGCATCTGTGGGACCATCTCGATCGAGTTGTTCGCGCCATGGATCCTCAACCGCGTAACCTAGCGCAGCTGGCCACGGCATTAGAGTCGGCATGGCTCAACATCCCAGAGAACACCTTCAGGGACCTATGTGACTCTCTTCCTGCACGTCTCGCAGCAGTCCGCTCTGCGAAAGGTGGTTATTCTGGCTTTTGACAGATGGTCACATTAATGTGACTGGACTGTGTATAGTCGGTTACACATATAGGATATATGTTTCAAGGATGAAGTGATTATTGTGGTATTTTAGATAAAATAATTAGAGAAACATACGTAACTCACAAAGACTTTGCTCCTAAAATGTGTGTGAATATAACTGATAAGTCACGCAAAGCTCGTTTTATAAATTGTCGAAACTGTTAAAGCAAAAAATATTCATACTTTCCATTTATTTCGTAATAAACTCAAAATTACTTTAAGAAACCTAATACTCCGATCCTTTTTTCTCGAAATGAAACCCGGTTTAACGACTTTACAAATGTTTGTTAATTTATTATGTTTATTGGATAAAGGCCATTACATATCACACTCCTTGAGAAGTTTTTTTACCAAGAAGGAAAAAGTGATGCTGTTGTAATATCATAAAAAGTTGTTTTTGTAAAAATATTATTCTTTTAAAGTAGACCAAAGTATAGAATTTTGCTATACCAGTATTTCTGAATTTCTGAGGAGTAAAATAATGTCCCGTACGTTTGCAATTATGATAAACAAACCTGTCAAAGACGAGGTGAAATATGTTACTATATATATCATCATGTTCTAAATTCCTGCAAAAAAAATGCTTGCGAAAAAAAAATTCAAATACAACAAGCTGATTTTTAGCTTCACGGTAGGATAATGTTACGAATTTTGTATATATGTAAATAATTTTGATGGAATGTGTGAAACTGTAGTATTTTTTTATGTGTGTGTGTGTGTGTGTAATGTAACATGAAAATCTAAAGAAACAGAGCTTTGCCGAAAAGGTAAGAGTGCAAGAGCAAGTCTGCTTGAGTAGATGGCCAACTGGTTAAATTAGCGAGATATCTGCATTATATGTCAGACAGGAACAACAAAATCAACATAGGAGTGAGATATCTCCAAGCTGATGATGGCTCTGGCGACTAATTTTGTCCCTAAATTTTGTGAACAAATCGCCTAAAGTCGCTACACGTGGCGACCATTTAGCCACCATTGGGTGTGGTCCCTGTATGATTGTAAGTGGGTATTGTAATTGAATAAATGCAGCTGATCGCTATATGTAATTGTAACAGTATCCGGTTCTTAGATGCAACTTTAACTATATATGCCTTTTAGTAATTTCAAAAAATGGAATTTACTAGAGATTTGTAAGTGGCTGGGAAGAAACTACACAAGATCGGTTTGTTCTTAGTTATTAATTCAGAGCTGAGTTCGGAGTGTTGCGATATCCGTGAGAGCTTCGCCTTTTAGATGCGCTTTGCATCGCGTTGCGGTTAACGTTCTTAGTAGTTTGTCGGTCTTAGCCTGATCCTTAGTTGTTTTGATCTTAGTCTGCTCTCTCTGTGAAGGGAAGAGCTGTATTTTTGGGGAAAGCTTCAAAACTGCTACGTGTTCTTTTGATAAAAATAAATTTTATCAAGCTATCATCGGTTCTGATTGCATTCGATTTGTTACGCACGCAACAATAATTATTTAAATATGGAAGTATTATTGTTTCATCATGATTTATTATTCATAATAATATATTTTACAAACCAGTTGAGTTCTATCATAGGAATAATAAAATGTTTTAGATTAGAACAAAAAATTATACACAAGCGTCTAGATCCCAAAACTCACTTTTGCTCATAACCGGTTTTATCCCTTTTCTGGGAAATGAAGAAAGGAAGAGGGATTTTGAGTATAGGGAATTTCAGTCTATAGCGTATCGTGTGTGTTTGAAATTAATGTGAATATGTCTCCAAAAAATACTAGCTTGTCTTCTGAAATAATAAAACGGCCATTCAGTATTTTATTATTTTTATTATTATATTTTATTATTTATTATTTCTATTTTGTGTTTTTAAGTATTGCGTAATTTGAAATACCTTTTACCCATTTCCCTGAAATACATAAATAGATAATTGTGGCAATTTCATATGAGAATGAGTACTTATTGTGTTAATGTTTACAACATGTGTTTGAATAGTATTTTGTCATTCTAAATTCACTGAGTATGGTACATCGTTGTTCAGTAAAATAGCACTGTCGTTGAGAAAGTGTCAGTTGATAGATATTGAATTGATTGCGAATGATGTTTAGTGATACCGTTAAGGAAAAATAAAAAGGAAGTCAACATGACTTGAGAAAAATTACAAAGACAAAACGAAGAACTTATAAAAATATTATAAGTTCGGAAAAATTAAGCAGCGATTAGCAAGATTCGATCTCGGGCCCTTTGGGTCTCGAGGTCTAACGCGCTAACCACTGAGGTAGGGAGAACGCAGAACTTTTTTGGTACTTTAAGATTTTCAATAATTTTTTTGGGGGGGGTTATTTTATAATTTTAGCCAGTTTATTTTTAAGAAAACTAAGCTAAGTAACATGTGGGACATGCTTGGCCGACGAGTTGCAGCCCGTCAACCTCCTCCTCCATGTTCTACCGGAACTTCGGAGAGCATTGCGTTTTGAGTGGTGTAATATCCCCCCAAATCAGATCGATAATTTGATACTCAGCATGCCTAGGCATTGTACGGACTGTATTGCATCGTCTGGGAGACATACAATGTATTAACAATCATACCAACCATGTAATATTGGTTTTTTGTAAATAGGTTTTTTTGTAATTTGCTCCAGAGAGAAAAAGCCGCTAATTTGTTTAATAATATCAAACATATAGCATCTTTTTTTGCTCTTTACCTTTTGTTTAATAAATAAGCTTTACAAATAAGTCAAATTTGTTTTGCTTCTAACTCTTCCTTTGCCTGATTTTGCATTATCCTTAATTTATGGACATGAGTGTATTTTGAAAATTTTACAAAAACAGTAAAATTCAAATACTTAGTTAATGGTATTTATAATTATGAAAATAGTACAGACATTTCTTTTGAAAATGTTTCGAAAATAATTGCCATTTAATCTCTTCAAATATTGCTGAATATAAACGTAGCCATTGGACAATAAAAAATAATAATCTATTACTGAAAGAATAATAATAATAAAATAGATGACATATAGGGGTTACTAAAAGCATCCGTACACTATAAGAAGTTGTAGAAAAAACGCTGCAGCCTGGAATAGGATTTGAATATAAAGCTTAACAGTTTTTCGTATCATGCGATTTTGAATAAAACTAAACTTTTTTGATACTGACTTATTTTCTTTTTCTAAAACTGAAAAAAATGTAAGGATGCGTAGATAAAGCACGCCACAAAAGTGCTCGTACACTGAAATATTTTCATTAAATTTCATAAAAAAATTACCATCTGCAATTTGTTTTTTATTTTTACGTATTGATGATGTTAAAAATTCGTTTGGCTTTATTCTTTGCTCGCTTGCTTCGTTATATTTTATTTAACATTTTAAAAACGATCGTAGTCGTAAGGAAACAAGTATTATTCGAAAACGGATCATTTTTTTTATCATAAGGGTGGAAAATCGTTCCGTGATATTGTTAATTTAATAAATTGTTCCCATTCTACGGTGGAATTTATGATAAGATGCTTTAAAGAAGAAAATCGGATCGAAAAATAAGATAAGAAGATGTTGGCTAGGAAAGTTAACGCTATCAGAGATTTATAAGGAGAAAATTTGTGAAAAATCCGCCTTTGAGTGCTCTAAAGACTTCTACAGAAGTTAATGAAATATTTTCTACTTCAATTTCACCTGAAACATTTCGATGAGTACTCAGATGAACTGGATTACGAGGGAGATCTTCTTAACGAACATTTTTTGGAAGTGCAAAAAATAGAAAGCTCATTCTTTCCTTCGGAAAATCAAAGATAAATAAGCTCGAAGCATATTGGAACCATGCCGTATTTGTAGATGAAAGCCAATTTACCATTTTTGGTTTCGATGGGCATATATGACAGTATAGAGAAGAAAAAAATGAGGAGCTAAATCCCCAGAACTTGGTTGGAAGAGTAAAGTATAACGGTGGAGGTGTCTCTGTGTAGGGGTATTTGTCAACATCAGGATTAGATAATTCAGTATGTATTGGTGACATAATAAACCATGTTCTTTATTTAAATATTTTAAATTGGTAATTTAAAATCATTCGCCCAAAATTTGGATATTGTAAACAACTTAATTTTCTTAATCGGGATAACGATCAAGTTCTGAAAACAACTTTCTCAGTCACTGGAATAAAACCCGATAGAATTCTCTTTTGGGGAGAATTAGAGCTTAGAAAACCAAAACACAATATAAAAACGAAAATCGTACTAAAAACAGGAATGATGGAAGACTGAGGAACATTGATGCAGGCTACACGCAAATATTATACCAAAAAAAAGTCTGGTGAACTCTATACTCAGACTTTTGAAAGCTGTCATAAATGATACAAAATATCCTACAAAGTTCAAACTAACAGAAATATTACACTATTTGCTAATATATTCAGATTTCTTTAAAGTGTACGAAGACTTTTGTGAGGTAACTTTCCTTTCATTTCATTTTTATTAATTTTCAGGAAAAAAAGCCTTTAGTATGTTCATGAAATAACTAATGTATTTTCCCTAAGAGAAATTTATAGATAGTATTAAAAAATTCTCAATCTCGAATATAAATTTTATGAATGAGTAAAGCAATATTTCACTTCAATTCGTAGGTGCACGAACACTTTAGGGAGCCACTGTATGCTACGATCCTGCAAATCTTTGTACATATCTCCTTTTTAATGAAATCGGCGCAAGGTTCATTTTTTTATTCAAATTATAACTAAAATATAGCATAATTATAGTTAAATTATAGTTTAATTATAGCATATTTATTAATATTTAATTATAGAATAGCGATTTAGCATATAGCTAAATCAAACTATAGCAAAAATTATAACATATTAAAAACGGGCGGATTACTTTACAATTTTGAACAACTGCACCATTTTTAAACTTAGATTACACTTGGAGACCTAGAGCATTTCAATAGGGATAAATTAATGTACATTAAATCAAACTGAAGAGAAATATGCAACATAATACTTAAAAATAGGGAAAAACAGCCTTAATTTGGTATAGATTTTTCTATCAATAAAGACATTCCACTATTAGAAATGATCATAATAAATTTCTCGTTTTAGTTCTTAGTTCTTAGGCAAAACTTGAATTATTCAAAATCTAGTTTAGTTTAATAATTTAGTTTTATTCAATGTTTCAAGCAGTTTAAAGTTATTTAAGTAATAAATAAAATTTATTAAAATAACAATCTTAATGAATATAATTAACTAAAAAGAGGTAAAACACGCTAATCAAGTTACATATGCGCTAATTTATGTTTAGAGACATTAGGTTTTCCTCAAGCAAGAGAGATGAAAAATGAGCAGTTCCCTCGCCGGGACTTGAAGCTCGAACCTCTCGAATATGTGCCCAGTGTGCTGACCATTACACCACAAAGGCATGCTAAGAAGGCGGGAAAAATACCTTATAAATGGTTTATGAAATACATAATCAGAGCGATCGTTTGCATGTTTTGTTGACATAAAGGGGTCTATTATACTTTTCAAGTCCATTTTACTTGCCTCTTCATGTTTGATGTAAAGAAGCGAAAGATAATTTCATCATGTTTGTCCAGTCGTATTTCTTCTGAAATCTTTAATAATTTTTAGCTCTAAAAACGATCTTTCTATTGTTGTAACAGTCACACGAATTGTTAAAAAAAGCAAGAAAACTGCATACAAGTTGCAAACTGCATACTACGGAAGTCGTTTTCCAGTGAATGGTATTATTTTAATAATACCTTCCCACATTATTGAATGATCATATTTTAAGGTCAATTTTATGCAACTGTACTGTGTTTACAAATTGTAAGGCAAATTCTGGTAGCAATATATCAGAATAAATATTTTCTGAATTGTATCATTGTTATATTAATTTATTTACCTTAAAGTGGCTTATATAACGAGGTTCAAGAAACGAAATCCATCTCTCACATTTGTCATGCCAATAGATCGATAATTTAGCCAAAACATTATGACCATCCCCATATTTTTCAATGAATTCGTCTGGATGACACGGAGTGGGAACCGTATTTAACTGATGCTGCAGAAGGTAAATAATCATTCTTGAACTTAATTTTGAGAATGATGGGATACGCTGCTGATCTAAGCGAATTTGATAGAGGGTAGATTGTAATGGTTCGCAGACTCGGAACGACTATCTCTGAAACTGCACAGCTGGTAGGCGTTTCACGATCTGCCGTTTTTAGTATTTACGCAAAGCGAACAAGTGAATGTGAAATCAGCAACAGACGTCAAGATGTTAGCCGTCCATGCGTCATCAAAGAAAAAGGACGTCGGAGACTGCCCATCTTGATATGGCAAACTTGGCGCTAGACCGTAGCTCAGCTGATAGCCCAACACAGTGCAGGTCCAAGTGCAAGTGTTTCGAAACACACAGTTTAGCGGATACTGTTGGATATAGCACTGTGCAGTGGACGACCAACTCGTATGCCTCTGCTAACCAAACGTCATTGTCAACTACTCCTACAGTGAGCCCGGGAATACAGAGACTGGACCATGGGTAAATGGAAGATAGCTCCTGGTCGGATGAATCACGATTTCATATTCATAACGTCTATGGTCGTGTGAGGGTACGTCTTTCAGGTGGACCATTGCTCCCCTCTGTAAAGGAGGGGAGAGGTAGCCCCAAAGCATAACCTCCACCACTAGCGGGTGTGGTAGCGGGTTTCTTGGAATTTACACGCTGGGGCTGGCGGTATTATGCTTTGGGGACGTTCGCATGGACTGCTATGGGATCCTTAGTTATGGTAGAACAGACCATGAAGACTGCGGACTATCTGAACATAACTGCGATCAGTTGCACCCTTACATGTCTTCCCAACTGGAAATGGAATCTTCCAGCAGAACAAGGCCCCATGTCACAAGGCTCGAATTGTGTCGAAGTGGTTCAAGGAATATAAGAATGAAATCCAATTAATGTCCTGGCCGATTATCTCCCCGGATCTTAACCCGATTGAGCATATTTGGGATGTTATGGAATTGCAGCTAAGAGCTCAAACACTGCTATTTCGGAATACCTCGACTTTGCTTGACAGTTGCTTAGACATTTGATACAACCTGTCTCCAGTCATCTCTTGTGGCATTCATGCCAAGGAGAGATGCACCTGTGTTTCAGGCAAATGTCGTACAACGCGTTATTGAGTATGTGGTCATAATGTTTTGGAACTTCGGTGTATTTGCGCTAAAGTAATGTCTAAAATGCACTAAAATACAGTCAGTTTAAAATATTCTTTCTATTTCAATATCTCAAAATTTATGATACAGCGAAAATTTATCAAACTGATATTTTATTTTATTTTTGTTTTGTCTCCTGATCAGAAATTCTGAAGTAACATCTCATTTTCGCAGGTTTGTTTTGATTCTGTTAGAATAAGTTCAAAGTCGTTTCATAGATCTGTAAATTCATGCAGGTGTCATTTAAACACTGCGTAGCTTCATATGGACATATATTAGTTTTCTCTAATATTTTTTTTAAAGTAAAGTATTTCATTTAATATTCTACGCATAAGTATACAAATAAAAATAAATTTAACTCAAAATTTGCTATTTTTTTTTTGCCTGCAGCACTTTTTGTCTTTCCTCTTTTTTTATTCTTTTTAAGGCGGATTTTAGTTAAAATTTTCAGAATGTCTCCATAACATAATTTTACTGCATTTAGGGGTTTATGACACTTGAACAACTAGTTGCGTTTATTTTTTTAAAGATATTTTTGATTTGACCTTAAAATTTATCGACAAATCTCAGCGGTTTATACGTTTCCCATAGAATAAATATATATTTTGTAATATGTCAAAAAATGATGTAATTTCTCTTCAACCATTTACAGCGTCCTGAATGACGAGGTTTAAGTTATGAGATGAGCGGAGTGCGTATTCTGCATTTAGCGGAATAGTTTTTACCTTTTACTGAGGCCACTGAGTAAGTACTCAAAATATAAGCCTCATTATATCCTTATCCATAACACGTTTTAATTGACAATACAATGAATCCTTCAAAAGACTGATCTTTTATAACCTAAAATCCTAGAAATGTTTCTTTAATTATAAAATTTATTGGTTCTGAATTATCATTTACTGTCTTAAAACATGTCTTAAAACGACACTCATTTGATCCGTCATCAGCATATCTTGGGTAATGTCTAGTAATAAAAAACAAAAGGGAGATCCGTTTATCTTGTTCATCAAAATTTTCTCTAAATTATGACCAGTACATTTAATTAATTCATTTTGTACTGTAGGGCTCAAATGCCATAAGATTGTCATATTTACTTAATAATTTATCCTGGAATAAAAAATTGCCATTACAACTAGTATTTGTATCTGCAAAACTATATTTCAGGTGAGGCTTTCATTCAAATTGTTTTTCGAAGTGCTCTTCAACAGTCAATGTTTTTCCATACTTCACACACAGGACTTGCTTCCACATTAAATTTCGAAGATCTGTGGGTTATAAATTGTTATTATACAATTTATCCAATCTTTAATAGCTGAACGCTAACTACCATC
The DNA here is from genome assembly GCA_000611955.2 of Stegodyphus mimosarum. NCBI lineage: Eukaryota > Metazoa > Arthropoda > Arachnida > Araneae > Eresidae > Stegodyphus > Stegodyphus mimosarum. Next base: position 112,849 of record KK120854.1, read on the forward strand.
AGGGTTAAAAGAAACAACTAACAAGCTTTGCAGTATTCACCATCCAATAATTTTCCAATAATTTAGAGTGACGTAAGCAGTGTCGTGGCATTCGTCTGTACTCCGTCGCGGATGTATGATATGTTGTACACCTACATAATTATATATATCTGCTTACGTATTCATATATGTTTCTTCTGTATGTTTATGGCCAGCTTTATAAGGTCCTCCCTCTAGTATGCCATCACGGTGTAACGATAGTACACTCGGCACATATTCGAAAGCCCCAGGTTGGAGTCCCGACAAGGACATTGCATGTTTTTCTTATCTCCTGCTTCAAAATAACCTAATGATTCTACAGTGGCATTCGAATTAAAAGGCGGTGGACAATAATTTTTTACTACCAAGATTTGGTGATTGGGTCCTCTAATCCACAGCTGCCGAATAAAAGGGGAAGCATATAAGGTATTTTCCCTCTCCTTCTAGCATATCTTCGGGGTGTAAAGGTAGCACACTCGGCGTGTATTTGAGAGATCCAGGTTCGAGTCCCGGCGAGAACATTTCACATTTTTCATGTCTTCTGCTTAAAAAAAACTGAAAAATCTAGTGCTGAAGAACAACTTTTTGGGTATGATATTTTAATAACAAAGTTGTCTAATTTGGGAGCTTTTTTTGTTTTTCTGCATCTTATTTGTTTTTCTTTTTATGATTTTAACAAATAACATACATGATGTTTTATGAATTGTTATAATTATTTTAATATTTCTTATCTTCAAATTTTAGTATCCAACCAACAACTAATAAAGCAGTTCTTAAAGTTTGTAGAACTAAATATAGCACACCGACTACTATATAACGAGGGCACTAATTTTGCGGCAGCAATCGTTCGCTATGCTCTAATACCTTCTTATGCTCAAATGTAAAAAACAGTAAAAAATACAAAATGGTTATCACAACAAAACAGGGTTATGAATTTATTATTTCTTTTCAAATATTCAAAAATAATAAAAAATAATGAACCCTTGCCATGTGTGGACCTTTAGGATTCTGCCTATAGTTACGCCATTGTCATTATTCCACTTCCTCCTTCTATAAGTTTTAAAACTGATCGTATTCTCCAGAAAGTCAAGTAATGTTTTCCCCTGTTGATAAAATCATCCACAAAGTTCCTATTTCTGACTTTGACTGTTGAGGAATTTTAATGTAGCTTTCTAGTGTTGTTTCTCATACATCACACAAACTAAAACAGCCTTAAAATTTCAGGTCAAGGAACTCAAATCTTGCATTAGAAAAGGAAAAATCAACAAATCTTCGATAAATAATCATAGCTGGATAAGTGATAGAGTCTTGACTTTGGGTCAGCAAAAGTTGTCTATAAAGAATCTTCAGTTGGTGAAGTAAAATTCCTTGGAGCTTTCATATTGACAAAATTTTCTTTTTTGTTAACGATATTAATTCCAATTCTCTCCTTCAAAATGCTTTGACAATGTTTAGTTTTTTATGCTGCGTTACTGTTTTTCTCAAAAGGTGACGCTACGTTCCTGCCCGCTTTGCTGGGCTCATTATGTCCTGTCGCTCGTTCCACTTGGCAATCAACATCTATGCTTCAATCTCACACGTTGTGTGATCTTCTTTGGAAAAATCATCGAAGTTTCGAATGTGCCAAACCCAAACCAGAAACTCCTGTCTACATATTCTGTGCCGAACTTCGTGCGAACATTTATTGCGGTTTGAAGCTTTCATTTGACATAGCCGAAGAAGGAAGTATAGTGAAATCGTCAGAAACACCACAAAGAAAACTGAAAATTCCAAAAAAGCAAGGTGAGAATAGTTCAAATGATGTAAATTAGATTAATATAATCAACGAAATTATTATAATTTTAGCAGAAATTAAGAAAGCCAAATGTTGACGGCAATCTTGACAGAAGCAGATATATATTCTTGAACTCAATGAATCTGATGTTTGTTTTCAGCTCAGCAGAAATCTTTTCACATTCGAATGAAGTTGGGGAAAATGTCAGTTTCTGCCAGTCATGCTTTATCTTTTTCGATACATCAGCGAGAGCACTTCGCGTTCTTTAACATTTATTTAAAACTACCGCCTTAGGATTCACTATCAAATACGGCGATAAGAAAAAACTTCCCACAGGTCCATTCTATGATGCCACTCAATGATCAACAATCAGTTTTGTAAAACTTTTTTTACTTCTCAAGTGTCTGTTCACCTTCAAATATAAATTCTTTAAAATTTTTCTGCAAAGGCTTTATTTCCCATAAATTTATGAAAATAAAATATGTTAATAATTTCATCACGGCAATGGCGTGCCTTTGTACCAAACTCTGCGCTAAGAATTTGCGCTAATCTCCGCAGCGTTAAAATTGAAACAAAATATTGCATAAATTAGAATCTCTCTGGACTATGTATTCAAAACAAGGTACTACACATAATGCTGGCATTGAAGTGCATGTTTTGCATAGATAACGAGTCTCTCGGCGAATTTTGTGCGAATTACATACGACACACTTCCGTGTTGGCGTAGCCTTACATGAGGTTGCGGTTATTATGTCTAAGTAACATTGTCTTTCCATGCGCGACATAGCGGAGCATTTATGAAAGAGAACGAGAAGCGTAATAAAAAAAAGACGAGAACCATAATAAAAATAGAGAAACGTAATAAAAGAAAAGAAAAAACGAGAAACGTAAAAAAAGTGAGAAACGAGAAAAGTAATAAAAGTAAGAAGAGAGAAGCGTAATAAAGAAAGAAGAAAAAGAAAGAAAAAAAGGGAAAAGTAATAAAAGTGAAAGAGAAAGAGAACCTACTAGAAGTGAAAGAGAAAGAGGAAAAGTGAAAGAGAATCTACAAGAAACGTAATAAAAGTGAAAGCACTACACATCGTACTCCTGGTGCCACCTTCTAGAAATGTTGTAGAATGTAGAATGTTAAAAGACAAAATATTAGGGTCCGCTATACGCTAAAATGTCCATGAAGTAAGTCGCGAGACACGTTGCTATAATATACACTGCTTATCATAAATTAAGGAAAAATCACAAAAATCACTATTACTGAAACGTTACTTGCAGAATTTTATGAAACTTCCCCACAATATACAACACATGGTATCGAATAACATAAAAAGAAATTACCAGACAATTATGGTAGTATAGAAATTAGCACATGTATAAAATGAATAAATAGAAGATGTCAGTTTGCTACAGGAAAAGTACCTTCAATATGGGACGTGATCGCCTCTAGAAGGAATACAGCGATGTATGGTGCTTTCAATTATGTGGTCTATCAGTTCCATAGGAAGCGACAGCCATTGTTCTTGCAAAGCCGTTGCCAGCGCGGCAAGGGTCTGAGGGGGCGGATTGAGAGCAGCTAGGCATCTCCTTAAAGCATCCCAAACGTGCTCGATGGGACTCAAGTCCGGGGATCGAGCTGGCCACTCCATGCGCATAATTGTTTCCTGTTGAAGATAATCATCTACGAATGCGAGCCCTGTGTGGTCTTGCGTTGCCGTCCTGTAACAGAAAAGCATCACCTGTTGTCCCGGCGTATGGGCGCACATAAGCATCAAGGATGTCATCTCTATAATCCTGAGCATTCACGGTTTCCCTTGGAAAGGCATAGAGGTCTCTGCGTCCACCCAAAGAGATGCCACCCCAAACACAGACACTGCCTCTTCCGTCTGTATCTCTTTCACGGATGTTTGACGGATGATAACGGGTTCCAGGTTCTCTTCATATCAAATAACGCCTACTATCGCTTTCTAGACTAAACCCGGACTCATACGTAAAGAGACCAGGCCTCCATTGATCAGGCGTCCAGTGCACATGTCGTGCCCACTGCGAACGGTCCTTTCTATGGCGTGACGTGAGCGGCACGCAAATGGCTGGTCGCCTCGCATACAGACCACCTTCGTTTAGCCTTCTACGCACAGTTGACGTTGACACCAACCTTCTGGTGGCTTCCGCAAGGGAGGATCTAAGAAGAGTCGGAGTAGCGGTTCTGTTCCTGAGGGCATATAATGTCAAATATCTGTCATCGGCTCTCGTTGGCCGTCCTTGGCTGAACCTCCTAGATGCCGAATCTGTGTTTGAAATTGCCTCCAATATCTATGAACCACAGAAGGACTCACATTTAACCATCTGGCCACTTCTGTTTGCCTCTAGTTATCCAATGGCTCTCCATCGTTGTTCTGCAGGCAAATGATATCTGGGGATCATTGTTACGAAATGGCTATCTCAGATTTCTGATGTCACTATCACAGTGAAATATGTAGGCTTGCTCCCACACATGGACTTTTAGGCTCCTCGCAGATGACGTGTTCCGAGTGCAGAGCTAATAATTTGCATATTGCAGTTTTACTCAGTTACTCTTACTTGGCAACGTATTCAAATTTTACACTGTTTGGCTTATTTTTGAGAGAGTTATCGCTATTTTTGTGATTTTTCCTTAATTTATAACCAGGGTAGGTAATCTTGAGTAGAGGACGAGTTATCTCGTCTTCGTGATAAAAGTGTTAAACCTTTTAGAAGCCTATTACTGTATTTGTATCTGCTGTGTTTATACATTCATATAAACCCGTTATTAAATAAATGGGCGAACACATCCTTTTTACATTTCTATAAAGCCCAGTAGAGGCTTTTATATTAACGTTTTACTTTTTCCTATGTTTATCTATACATTCACAATATGGAGCTATCAGAAATAGCCCATTTATTCCCGCATTTCACTATTCTGTATTCTCACCTAATTTCGAGCTTATTTTTATCATAAATTCCGAAGTTAATGGGTATTCATTTCCTGTATTACTAGATTCTTCTACACCATTTTTTTCATTTTATTGCCCCTTGGTGTTTTTAGGCTTAAAGAAGTAAAGAACATAGCGTTTGCTTGGAGTTGTTAGAAGTGAGCTTGTTTATTCACTCGATTCGAATTTTTCTGTTTTAACCGGTTTAAAAAATTGTGAAAATTATTTTCGGAAATAAAGCGACAAAATCAAGAAAGCAGTTACTGGAGCTGTACCTAACCAACATCTAATGAGACATATGTATAATTTTATTGGCCATTGACTATGTTATTTTCCTTTTATTTTTCATACAGCTTCCGGTGTACGGATTAAAAATTAAAGGGGAATATATGGATTGCTTTAGTTATAATGCTGTATAATATTGGTTTTTACTTCAACATTCACACATCTGCATTTTGACCATTATTTATTCCAGTTTGCCTTGCATTTTATTTTTATTATCACGTTATTTTTGCTATTATCCTTTCACATACACATTTTGTAATTGTCAGTTGATCTTCGATGAAAGGAACTCGCATTACTATATACTTCCTTTATGTGAACATAAATAAACTTAAATCTATTACACATATACCTAAAGTTTTATTTAAAAAATAACTTCAGAATTTATTTGAATTTTGTAACTAAACTAATTCATAATTTAATGCACTTGAACAGAAATAAAGAAAAGTGTGACGCACCTTTGCATTTTGTCGAAGTATACGATCCAAATTCTGGGAAGCATTTACACACGGTTTTATCTTTTTCTAGAACACAATCACCATTTTCGCATTCACAAGCTGGCAAATAAAAAAAAAGAAAAAAAAGCTGTTACAGTACATAAGAAGTAAAATATTTCATTATATTAAAAATTAATATGTTATGACGTATACTTATGAAAAGACATCTAGAATTTGAAGTATCCTAACATTGTTTTAGATTTGTTTCAAAAAATATAGTCACATCTGCAGGATGTAAGTTTTCTGAACTTAATGCAGTAAAGTCCCGCTTAATTAAAATTCTGTTTAACCAAAACTGTGATAAAAAGAAATATTTATCAGAGATTTTGAAAATTATTTCCACCTTTTTTAAAAGCATTTTAACCACTTTTTTTGGCTAATCCGTAAAGGTAATATCTTGATTTTAACTTTCAAACTTAATCGATGACTTGATGATTCGGTTGGAGTTAGTGAACGTTTGATAGGTGAGCTCGTTTGATAGGTTCGACTTGCTTGGACTGTTAGCTTTCGAGCGTGAAGGTGTGCTTTCCCCTCGCTCTTGCTTGGATTTTACAGTGTTAGTTTTCTGCACTTGCTGGCGCTAATAGAAGGTTGGTCCCGTTGAACCTTGCGTTCTGGGTACTGTAAAACGGCCTTAAGTGCCCTACGTATGATACACTTTTACAGTGTATCTGCTTGTTTTACTGAGTGATTACCATTTCTCACTCGGATTTTTTCGGGATACGGCTGACTGATTTACGGACTATGGCGTTTGTTACACAACTCGTACGGGATTATGAGGAACTCAAGAGCCGTAAAGTAAATGGCACCCTGGATTCAAATGAGGTCTTCCTTTATCAACTGGCTGAAAAATTTGTCAAGACGCTAATGATGGATTTACCTGACTTCAGTGCTATGTTCCCTGACTCTGCCCTCATTCCTGCCGCTGCTGCTGCTTCGAAAGTTCCAGATGAGGACCACGAGGAAATGGAGTTTAAATCTGTCAGTAACAAGAGACGACGAGATCTGGTCTCTCCGACTGCGAAATGCAGCAATAAATTTGCTGCCCTCCCGGTGGATACTGATCCCTCTACGGACATTGCTGAGGAAATAACTATTAAGACAAATAAACAAGGGACCGCTGCTAAAGCCTCTAAGAAGACGAAACTCACCCCTATCCCTAAGGAAGTATTTAAGCTAGGATCTCAGGAAGGGCGCAAAGAGCAGGAAATCATGTCGACCATCTCTCCCGCCCTAAAGGATCAAGCCCCTCCCATCAAGGACCAAGCTCCTCCTACTAAGGATCAAGCCACTCCCTCTACGCAGCAGCCTGCAAATGAGAATGTGCAGGACAGACCACGTGATCCTAAAGAGGATGAGTTTAAGTTTCCGAAAAGAAGTTCGAAGCTTCCGCCGATCGTTATTAAAGATTCAAACTGGAAATGGAAAGACATTACTGATCTTTTGGATAACTCCGGCTACAGTGATTTCAATGCAAAGATGAAAGCCATAGATGAATTTGAAATCAAACTCTATTCCAGTGAGGCTTATCGTAACATTAGGGACCTCCTGGATGACAAAAAGATAAAATTTCATTCGTATGAGCTTGCTGAGGATAAAAGCATCAAAGCTGTCATTCGTAGCCTTCCGATTGACACTCCAGTTACGGATATCCAAGATGCTCTCATCG